>BTHU01000003.1:39417320-39917320 GCA_036184795.1 Tokudaia tokunoshimensis
TCCATTTACCAGCCGGTTACCCTTCGTGTCTGCCCGGCATCTCGGTTAACTCAGAACATCTGACTAGGGCCCAGTGTGCTACCGTGAAGGAGAAGTTACTTGGAGAAGCCAGGAAGCTTTTGTCAGAACCGATGGTTCACGAGCTGGTTCTCTGGATTCAGCAGAATCTCAGACAAGTCCTCAGCCAGCCAGAGATCGCAAGCTGCCATGAGCAGTGTACTTTGTCAGAAAGCTCAGAAAGCTCGACTGTGGACGGCGGACTGTGGATGACTCTTTTGCATTTAGATCACATGAGAGCAAGGACTAAATATGTCAAAGCTGTGGAGAAATGGGCTTCAGAGTTAAGGCTGACAGGAAGACTGATGTTCATGGGTAAAATAATACTGATTTTACTACAAGGAGACAGAAGCAACATCAAGGTGCCGGGAAATTTCATTTTGAATATGAATCTGTTTGCTTTCTGTTAAATATGGTGTGTTTTCAAGTGTATTTTATAACAGTGGGATAGTGGAAGCATGGCGTTTCTGATTTACCTGTCGTCATGTTAAATGGTACTTTGGTTTCTTCTCTACTCTTTAATATTTGTTTATCTTATGTGATGGGTATTTTGTCTGTATGTGTCTGTGCACCTCGTGTGTTTAGAAAAACCTCCAGTGCTCACAGAGGCTGGAAGAGGGACTGAAGTTACAGGTGCCTGTGAACTGCTAAGTGAGAGCTGGGTGTCAAACGTGTCGTCTGGAAGAGCAACCAAGTTCTTGACCCCTGAGCCATCTCTGTAGGCACACCCTGTCTTTCCCCAGTTCTTCAAAAAAAAAAAAAAAAAAAATCTTGTCCCTAACAACAGCTATAAACTTGCAAGGCTCAGGGTTAGCATAAGATTATAATATGAAAATTGTGCCATGTAATGAAATGTTTCAATTTTATTTTTTATTTTATTTTTTAATGTGTATGGGTGTTTTGCTTGCATGTCTGTGCACCATGTATGTGCAGTGCCCGAGGAAGCCAGAAGAGGGTGTTGGCTTCCTAGGAACCGGAGTCACGGGCAGCTATTAGTTGCTATTTGGGTATTGAGCTTCCTGTGCCACTGCTGCAGAAGGCGCGCTTTGGCGGCAGAAGATGGTCCCAAGCCGGAGACAGATCCTCTGAGCGGCAGAGCAGGTCTCACCTGTCTGACTGTCTGCTCTGCGCCTATGGGTGGAGAACTCGCTTCCTGCGCCACTTGGAGATGGTGCGCTGTGGCAGAGGCGGGTATTGAGAATCAAACCCAGGTCCTCTGAAGGAGCACAGAAGTGCTCTTAACCCCGAGTTCTCTCTCCAGCACCAGCCCCAGTTTTTGAAAAAGTCCGAGGACATGTATTTGTTTCGTATTAATGATAAACTGATTCTGTATAAAGGAGAACAAAGGCTTGTACATATTAATTTTTTTCCGTAGCTCAGCACAGCAAGGAGCATGCTTGTAAGTAGTCGGCAAAATTCCTAACGTGCAGGCACTTAAAAGTGCATCCTGACATTTCAGTGTTGTACCTGTAGTGCCCGAGAGGAAGGCTTGTCCTTTACAGCCGAGAGAGCCAGCCTCAGTGGAGGCAGGGTCGCTGGGACTGTCAGCATGTCACCTCCTCCTGACTTGTCCCAGCAGCTGCCTTCAAAGCCCTCATCTTCAGGCTCCCAGCTTTCATCTCGAAGCCTCCAGCCTGTTTTATGAGGAGCCAGCCAAAGAAACCTGCTTATTATGTCTTAAATTCGAACAGAGCTACAGATCACTTAATAAGTTTTACCTTGTCAGAATGGGTCAGGCACTGTTACAGAGGATTTTACTTAAAGCATATTTAGCGCGAACAACCTATAATCTTAAAGCGTTGAAGGATAGCAGCCTAGAGTTTCTCCAAGGTGGCTTCTTCCCCTAGCCTTCACTGACACTTGCTTAACAAGGTCCATGCTGGGTTCTGTTTTGGATAAAGTAAGAAACCAGATTTAGTCTATAGCCGACAGTGGGGCCTAACCAAGGGACCACAGATTCCGAAGCAATCTGTGCGTACTATAACCTCTGATCCTTTAGAGTAACATGCTAGCCGACCAGAATGGGGAAACAGTTCCTTGTTCACACTTACCTAGGGCTCCGATTGTCTGATCAGCTCAGGCACGTTAGAATTAATGCAACATTTGCCGACGCAATCGTGAGTTACCAGCACATGTATGTTTTTATGACTATAGTTCTACTAGTTCAGAGAAATGCATTTTTAAATAACATTCTCTAAAATGTCATTTTACATGAATTTGTCTGTTATTTACTTATTTATTTTCAATATAAGATTGTATACTAGGATGAGGAACGTGCAGGTATATGAGCAGATGGGCAGTAGGTGGTGTGCCTGATGCCCCATGCACAGCCGGCTTGGTGACAGCAGCCGTTGCTATTGCTGAGCAGTGAGCTGTGTTCTGGAAGGCAGGCAGTCATTATAGAGGTGCTTTGTGTGTCTGCTTTCACTCAGTTGTCCCACGAGGCGGATCCCGTTAGCAGTCCAGTTATGTGGAGTCGGCTAACTGAGGCACAGAGAGTTTGAGGAACCAGCTTCAATAACTAGTTTAACTGGTTTAAATAGCACTCTAGTAGTGGTCCGGTCCAGACTTAAAGGTGAATGATTTGTTTTTATTGCTCTACACACCTGCATTCACTGGGGCAGGGTTCTGCCACCTATGTAGACACTGTGTACCTCTCACTGATACATTCTGAGAATGCTCTTTAAGCAAGAAAAATGCTGGTGGGTCCCATTAGAACGGGACTGTGCCTTTTGGCATATGCTCTGCACTTAACCGTACCGATTATCGTTTAGGAGTACCTGATTCTTCAGAAAACCTCCAAAGTAGATGTGGACTCAAGTGGAAAGAAATGCAAAGAGAAAATGATTAGTGTACTGTCTGAAACAAAAGTACAAACGGAACACAAAAGGTATAATTTAGTACTATTGCAGATGCAAAAGCAACTGAATGGGTAATTATCCTCTGACAAATCTCCGCATATTCATGAGCTTCTCTCATATAATGCAGGTTTCTGGCGTTTGAAGTCAAAGAGTATTCAACACTGGAGGAGTTACAAAAGGAATTCGAAGCTGCAGGACTTCAGGGGCTCTTCTCAGAGTGTGTACTGGGGCTGGTAAAATGAGGCGAATGACAGGAATATTGGTAAAACAGCCTGTTTTTGATTTCCTGCTGCCTTTGGGGATGGGCTCATTGAAGTAGTCATAAGAGAGCAATCTGAAATTTCTCTGAAGCAAAATCATTCTCATTTCAGGAAGAAAAGCGGGTCCTGTTTTATGGAATATTAAACATGAAAAGATCCCATATATTCCAACATTTGCCAGAAAAGACTAGGTTCAATAGACGGGATTGTCTGGAGGAGAAATAAAAACACCACGACGGTAAAGGAGCTGTTGTTTGTATAGAGACACTTTGTTTAGAAGTCTGCAATTCTCAGGCTAATTTTCTCGTAATTAAATGATTTCTTAAAGTGATTTGTTTTCTCATGTTTACATTTTTGCCATTTAATCGTGCCTCCTCCCCATTCCGCTTATTATGTTTTAAGTTGAATGTTGAGAAAAATCTAACCCTCATTTCTTGGTGCGGTTGCATGAATCGTTGGATTAAATATAAAACCAAGAAGTTTTACAGAACACAGTTGCTTTCTGGTGTTCCAAGAGGACACAGTATTGCTAGCTGGAAGACTACATAGTAATTTCAAATCGAAATTTGTATTTAAAAAAAATAATTTCTGGTTTTACAAGGGAAATGTGTCCAACAAAGTGAACCTTGTTTTCTGGATGGAAAAACAGTACAAACTATAGCTCTACAATTTTCATTGCGAAATCTTTCAAATAATAGCAAAATGCGCTTACTACATCCAAGGGGAGATAAACTCACAGCATAATTATTTGTATTAAAATGTATGATGAAAAGTAAGAGGACTCTTGTGTCTGAGAAGGATATTTATGTCCATAAAGCTCCCAGGCTGAGATGTGAAGGAAAAGGCCAGCAGAGACCTCTCCTACACCTCTTGAAGACAGGTGCACCTAACAGTGTAGGTGGTGTTGGGGTGATCTGAGCACAAGCCCATGCATGTATGTGAGTGTGTGTGTGTCCTCTCGTGCATAGTTGCCCCTGTATATAGAGGGCAGAGGTCAATGTTGGATGTCTTCATCAGTTGCTATATATTATATTCTTTTTGGTTTTCTGAGACAGGGTTTCTCTGTGTAGCCCTGGCTGTCCCGGAACTCACTCTGTAGACCAGGCTGGCCTCGCACTCAGAGATTCGCCTGCTTCTGCCTCCCAAGTGCTGAGATTAAATGTGTGTGTCACTGAATGTGTGGAACTCACTTGTTGCCTTGGCTGACTGTCCAGCAAGCCCTTGGGATTCTCCTGTCTCCCATGTAGTCCTGGGGTTACAGATGTGTGCCACTGGGCCAGGCTCTGGCATGATTTGAATTCAGGCTGCTGTATTTACATAGCAAGCACATGATTCACTGGGTCCTCTTCCTGGTGCTGTTCTGTGACCACAGTGGTTCCCTGTCACAGTCTTCCTTTCCTTCCCTACTGTTATATTTTGGTCAGCCAGTGGTCATCTTATGGAGCTCTATTAACCAGAGGTGAGTTTCAGTTCCTTAAGTCACATGCCAGGGTGTTTATTTTTTTCTTGAAGAACTGACAGATGCAGTTAGACTGTCCCAGGGGAAGAACGCATATGACAAATTGAAGATACCCTATGTGGTTATCAAACCAAGATAACCACGGACTCTTAAGATTCAGGATTGGCCATTATTAACCTTTTACTTGATTTACTGTGGTTTTAGTGAAAATTTAAATGGGGCAGAAACCAGAGCCAAGAATTGTGTGTGGTGGTTGAGCTGAACTAAGAGGGATTATAATACAGTGACATTAAAGGTCATTGTCACTCTAGCCACAGCAGCAGGAGGTCAGGACTGGGCTTTGTCACCTCCAACCTCTGGACTTCTGCCTCACTGTGGTGATGGTTCTCTGCTGACATGCCGCCCCTCCCATGCTCTGTTGCACATTGTCTAGTTGTGTCTTCACAGTCCGCTCTGTACCCCTGAGAAGGGACTTGGGCAACAGTGACTCTTCCCACTTCATTACGTTTCTGCCTGTTAAAATTATTCAAATAGGACTAGTTATTACTTTCTTTCTGGTAAATTTACAAATACATTCTTATCCAGAGTGGAAATTTTGACAGTGTTTGAGAAATTAAACTCGACCCTTGGATAAAAGTTTTAAATTATGTACCAAGAAGCTGTAATAGTTTCTCTTCCTCCCTCTTTCCCTTCCCCTCCCTTCCTCCCTTCCTCTCTCCCTCTTTCCCTCCCTTCCTCTCTCCCTCCTTCCCTCCCTTTCTCCCTCTTTCCCTCCTTTCCCTCCTTTCTTTCTTTCTTTCTTTCTTTCTTTCTTTCTTTCTTTCTTTCTTTCTTTCTTTCTTTCTTTCTTTCTTTCTTTCTTCCTTTGATACAAGGTCTTTATTATGTAGATCTGCTGTCCTGGACGTTGCTGTGTAAACCAGGTTGTTCTCCAGTTTACAGAGATCCACCTACTTCTGCCTTGTAAATGCTGGGATTAAAGGCTCGCACCACCATGCCAGGCACCTTATTTCTTAAGAGCAAACTGGTTTCTGATAGCAGAAAATGAAAAGCCATATCAAATATTTTCAAATGATCAAGTCAAGAAGATAAAAGTGCTGGGAGGGAAGGAGCTCGTGGGCAGTGAGCTTGGACGCCTTAGCTAGTTTGGGAGAGTTAGCAGAAGGGAAGGGTTGACTTAAGTTTTGCAAGTTTGAAGAACTAAGAAGTAAGGAATTTGGGCTCTGGGGGAAGAGAAGAGGCAGGGACCCGAGACTAGGCCTCCTGAAGGGCTGTGCTGGAGGAGGAAGGGAAAGCTCAAAGAACCAGTCAACCCAGGTGACAGCCAAGCATTGAGGATTCTGATTAGATCTAGGAAATCTTAGACCTTGAACTTGGATTAAGGAGGTCTGTGATTCTAAATCTCTCAAATCCCCTGAATCTTCTTTGGGGGAAAATATCCTTCTTATAATTTGCAAACTTTATGAATTATTTTAAAATTCAATGTCCAGCAAATAATGAGGAATAATTGGGTCTACCAAGAAACCAGCAATAGAAACAGGCTTGCAGTTAGAACTGGAAAACAAAACAAATGAAAAATAACAACAACAAAACACTGAGAGTTTGTGGGGTGACATGGTGGTTAATATTTGTCTGCTTGACCCAAACTTAGACATGCCAAGGAAGAGAGAATCTCAATTAAGGGGTTTCCTCCACCGAGTTGGCCTGTGGCCATGTTTGTGGGAGCATTTAATTGGTTGGTAATTGATGTAGCAGGGCCAACTTGATGTGAGAGGCATTGTCCCTAGGCAGGTGAACCTGGGCTGTATAAGAAAGGTAGTTGAGAAAGCTACCGGAAGCAAGCCAGTAAGCAGAGTTCCTCTATGGTCTCTGGTTTAGTTCCTGCCTTGGCTTTCCTTGATGAGATTATAACCTTAAAGGTACATAGGCCTTTCCTTTCCAAGTTGTGTCTGATCAGTGTTTTATCACAGCAACAAGCAAACTCAAGCAGATGTGAATCAATGAAGGTCCATTTAGGAAATCAAATGCATCTAGGTACTTCAAACAGTTTCTTTAAAGTAGGCATCAGTCGTGGGTGAGAAACGCTGGCAAAGCAAAAGGGAGGGGAAGTGTGACTGGATGTGAGGAGCATTGGACACTCACTTTAGACATCTCTAACCACTACACTGTCCAGCTTTAGCGCCGAGCATCTGTACACACCCTTTTATGTAGCTTTACATTTCTGCTCAGCAGTCATAGCTGTCTGTCCGTCCGTCCGTCCGTCCATCCGTCCATCCATCCATCCATCCATCATCCATCTATATCTATCATTCTCTCTCTCTCTCTGTGTGTGTGTGTGTCTGTCTGTCTGTCTCTCTCTCTGTGTGTGTGTGTCTGTCTGTCTCTCTGTGTCTCTGTCTCTCTCTCTCTCTGTGTGTCTGTCTGTCTCTCTCTCTGTCTCTGTCTCTGTGTGTGTGTGTCTGTCTGTGTCTCTGTCTCTGTCTCTCTCTCTCTCTCTCTCTCTCTCTCTTCTGTGTGTGTGTGTATGAATGTATGTATGCCTGCATGTATGCTTCTAACTATTATTTTGGAGACAGAGGAAATTCTGACATTCTTCACCCCAAAGGGAGAGACAAAGTCTTAACAACTACTATTATCTTTACTAGAGTTAATTCTTCTAGTTTTATTTATAGTCCCTCTTAGATATTCTGTAATGCTAACCATAAAGATCATCACCACCAACACTTTTAGCATAAGTCATAGAGGATGCAGATTTGGAAAGAATAGTTACTCCAAACAAAGATATACAGGACAAGCAGCGAAGAGAATTTGCATAATTACTTTGCACTTTGTATAACTGGTCAGGAAGCTGTGGTTGATATTTATAACTTTATTTGAGTTTTTTTTCTTCAAGGGCCAGGATCTTCATTCGGGAACAGGTTGAGCCCTTAATAGTTGAGTTGCTTACTAACTCTCACTGTTAGATTGGAGAGTTTGGTTAGGCACCCTAGAGAACCAGGAGGCTCCTCACCTCTTTGTTGACCACCATGTGCAGTAGCAAGCTGACTTCCCTGTAACCATTTCACTGGTCATCCCAGCAAATACAAGTACTGTGGTTTAGTAACAAGTACCCTGTGGTTTAGTAACTTAGCCCCATGTATCTAATTGTCATTTTTAGCCTTCAGTTTACTTAAACCATCTTATGTGTTCTAGTAGAAACATTCTTGATAATAACCAGAAATTCTGAGAGAGAGTTACTGGAGACAATCAGGCTTATTTTTATCCCTTGAGTTCTGTCTCTGTGTCCTGAAGGAGGTCACAGAATGTGTGGGATAGTGTGTTTTAATGACTGGCTAAAGTTGTGTTGGGAAATGAGGTCCATATCATTTGCATGTATTTGTCAGGGACACCATGTCTATAAGATTATATTTGATGATCCTCTAGGATGAGACTGCAGGTTCCTATCCAGAGTGCGATGTTTAATCCTGGCTGTCAGCTTGGATGGAGACATGCCTCTGGGATCTAGGATTGAATTTCCAGGAGGGGTTAATGGAGGGAAGAGTGTCCCTGCAACCCCTCCCTCCCCCCACAGTAGTTTGAGGAGAAAGCATTGCTGCTTGCTTGCCTGACTTCAGGTCTTGGTGGTGATTGGTCCCATCATTGTTGACTGACATCGGAATCCATCTTCTTTTTTTTTTTATTTTCTAAGTTTTTTTTTAATTTACATTCCAAATCATTTCCCCTTTCCCGTTAACTCCCTCCCCGAAAGTCCCATAAGCCCCCTTCCCTCCCTCTTTTCTCCATTCAACCCCCTCTCGTTTCTCTGTCCTGGCGTTCCCCTACATCCAGTCTTTCCAGGACCAGGGGTCTCTCCTTCCATCTTCTTAGAAATCTATTGATATGCGAATTGTGTCTAGGGTATTCCTAGATTCTGGGTTAATATCCCCTTATCAGTGACTGCATACCATGTGTGTTCTTTTGTGATTGGGTTACCTCACTAAGGATGATATTTTCAAGTTCTGACCATTTGCCTAGGAATTTCGTGAATTCATTGTTTTTAATTGCAGAGTAGTATTCCATTGTGTAGATATACCACATCTTCTGAATCCATTCCTCTGTTGAGGGACATCTGGGTTCTTTCCAGCTTCTGGCTATTATAAATAAGGCTGCTATGAACATAGTGGAGCATGTGTCCTTATTGCATGCAGGTAGAGCCTCTGGGTATATGCCCAGGAGTGGTATAGCCGGCTCCTCCGGGAGTGTCATGCCCAGTTTTCTGAGGAACCGCCAGACTGCTTTCCAGAGTGGTTGTACCAGCCTGCAATTCCACCAGCAGTGGAGGAGTGTTCCTCTTTCTCCACATCCTCGCCAACAACTGCTGTCTCCTGTGTTTTTGATCTTAGCCATCCTGACTGGTGTGAGATGGAATCTCAGGGTTGTTTTGATTTGCATTTCCCTAATGACTAAGGATGATGAACATCTCTTTAGGTGCTTCTCAGCCATTAGATATTCTTCAGGTGAAAACTCTTTGTTTAGCTCTGTACCCCATTTTTTAATAGGGTTACTTGCCTCTCTGGAGTTTAACTTCTTGAGTTCTTTGTATATATTGGATATTAGCCCTCTGTCGGATGTAAGGTTGGTAAAGATCATTTCCCAGTTAGTTGGTTGCCGCTTTGTCTTTTTGACAGTGTCTTTTGCCTTGCAAAAACTTTGTAATTTAATGAGGTCCCATTTGTCAATTCTTGATCTTAGAGCATAAGCTATTGGAGTTCTATTCAGGAAATTCTTCCCTGTGCCCATATGTTCAAGGTTCTTCCCTAGTTTCCTTTCTATTAGTTTCAGTGTGTCTGTTTTTATGTGGAGATCCTTGATCCACTTGGAATTGAGCTTAGTGCAAGAAGATAAGAATGGGTCAATTTGCATTCTTCTGCATGTTGACCTCCAGCTGAGCCAGCACCATTTGTTGAAAAGGCTATCTTTTTTCCACTGGATGGTTTTAGCTCCTTTGTCAAAGATCAAGTGACCATAGGAATGTGGATTCATTTCTGGGTCTTCAATTCTGTTCCATTGATCTACATGCCTGTCACTGTACCAATACCATGCGGTTTTTAACACTATTGCTCTGTAGTACAGCTTGAGGTCCGGGATACTGATTCCCCCAGAGGTTCTTTTACTCTTGAGAATAGTTTTAGCTATTTTGGGTTTTCTGTTATTCCAGATGAATTTTTGAATTGCTCTTTCTAACTCTATGAAGAATTGAGTTGGGATTTTGATGGGGATTGCATTGAATCTGTATATTACTTTTGGTAAGATGCTCATTTTTACTATATTAATCCTGCCAATCCATGAGCATGGCAGATTTTTCCATCTTCTGAGGTCTTCTTCAATTTCTTTCTTCAGAGACTTGAAGTTCTTGTCATACATATCTTTCACTTGTTTGGTTAGAGTCACGCCAAGATACTTTATATGGTTTGTGGCTATCGTGAAGGGTATCATTTCTCTTATTTCTTTCTCAGCCTGCTTATCCTTTGAGTATAGGAAGGCTACTGACTTGCTTGAGTTGATTTTATATCCGGCCACTTTGCTGAAGTCATTTGTCAGCTGTAGGAGTTCTCTGGTGGAGTTCTTTGGGTCGCTTATGTATACTATCATATCATCTGCAAATAGTGATAGTTTGACTTCTTCCTTTCCAATTTGTATCCCTTTGACCTCTTTTTGTTGTCTAATTGCTCTAGCTAGAACTTCAAGTACTATATTGAAAAGATATGGAGAGAGAGGGCAGCCTTGTCTAGTCCCTGATTTTAGTGGGATTGCTTCAAGTTTCTCTCCATTTAGATTGATGCTGGCTACCGGTTTGCTGTAAATTGCTTTTACTATGTTTAGATATGGGCCTTGAATTCCTGATCTTTCCAAGACCTTTAGCATGAAAGGATGCTGAATTTTGTCAAATGCTTTCTCAGTATCTAATGAGATGACCATGTGGTTTTTTTCTTTGAGATTGTTTATGTAGTGGATTACATTGATGGATTTCCTTATATTGAACCATCCCTGCATCCCTGGGATGAATCCTACTTGATCGTAGTGAATGATCGTTTTGATGTGTTCTTGGATTCGGTTGGCAAGAATTTTATTGAGTATTTTTGCATCGATATTCATAGAGAGATTGGCCTGAGATTCTCTTTCTTTGTCGGATCTTTGTGTGCTTTTGGTATTAGTGTAATTGTGGCTTCATAGAACGAGTTGGGTAGTGTTCCTTCTGTTTCTATTTTGTGGAACAGTTTGAAGAGTATTGGTGTTAGGTCTTCTTTGAAGGTCTGATAGAATTCTGCACTAAAACCATCTGGACCTGTGCCTTTTTTGGTTGGAAGACTTCCAATGACAACTTCTATTTCTTCAGGGCTTATAGGACGGTTTAGATGGTCTTTTTGATCCTGATTTAATTTTGGTATTTGGTATCTGTCAAGGAAATTGTCCATTTCCTCAAGATTTTTTAGTTGTGTTGAATACAGGTTTTTGTAGTAGGATCTGATGATTTTTTGAATTTCCTCAGTTTCTGTTGTTATCTCTCCCTTTTCGTTTCTGATTTTATTAATTTGGATACTATCTCTGTGCCCTCCGGTTAGTCTGGCTAAGGGCTTATCTATCTTGTTCTTTGACCTCCCAATAAGCCCTGATTCTTTAGTGATTCTCCAGGTCTTTAGCAACAGGCTGGAACTGCTGAGACATCTACCTTCATGGATTATCCAGCCTTTGAATTTAAATCAAAGTTATGTCCTCATCCTCCTTAAAAAGGGGTGGGGGAAGGGAAGGGCCAGTGAGATGGCAGTTTGTAGACAACCATTGTTGGATTACCCAATACCTATTGTGTAAGCCAGTTGAATAAAGACAATTTTATAATATGGTCATTCTTTTGCTTCTGTTTCTCTAGAGATTCCTGATTGACAGAATTATGTATGTATAGTTTCTGGCTCTTCCATCAGAGAAGGAAGCCAATGTAGGTCAGTAGTAGCTAGATAGCTGTGTTTCCCAGGAAGTGAAGCCTCGTTGGTGCCTCAGCTCTATTCCTCACAGGTAAGGCTCTTGGAAGTGACAGTAGCAAGTTCAAATTGGTGAGAGGAACTCAGTGTTGTTGAGTCCATGTATGACCTCCATTTCCACTCACCCGTTTACTTTGTACATGGGCCCACTGAGCAAACTGGGTGCTAGGGACACAGCCTGGCTGACCTCATAGGACAAGTCATCCTATCAGCGGGTTAGTGAGGGCCTTCTCTGCAGTGGCAGCCATTTGACAGACATCTCATGAGACACAAATGTCCTCCCATTTTGTGCTCAGCCTGAGAGGTATATTTGTATACTTCTCTTCACATCTCCTGTCATCTGCTTTCTGATTGTGGTCTTTCATTGTCTCTGACCATTAGGCTAACTTGTTAACCAGTGTCCATGGAACACTGTAGAGTCCCACCCCTTGGTTATCTCTTCACCTGTACAAAGTATAAACTCAGAAGCACTGGTCCATGGAGTTCTGCTTCTCTGAGATTTGTTTTAACTCTGTCTTTCAATTTCAAATTTGGTATTTGGTCTTTGCTGAAGCACATTGTGGAGAGTCATATATAGCACAGGCCTGGACTCAGCCTTGCTCAGTTAACAAGAGATTGGATCACCCAGGTGATGATGACTGTGGACTAAGGAAGAGGAAGCTGTTTAGGAGGAGATGTTGTGCCAGGGAAATGTTAGTGATCCCCCAAAAATCAGAGAGGATCTGATGCAGCTCACAGCAGGGTCTTTTTTTCTATTTGAGCTAGCTCACCCTCCCCCACTCCAACGCACCATCATCATGCAGGATGGTTTTGGTGGTGGTGGAGCCCCAAATGTCTACTGGGGCATGGCTTTATAGTAAGTAGCAAGCAGGGAATACGTATGCAAGCATCTAATTGGAAAGCTACTGTGGCCTTTAACATAATCAACTGGTGTGAGAGTCATATCATAAACCTAATTTCTGCTACCCTTTGCATTGGTGGTCATTAGGCAAGATGTGGGCTTGTAACCTGGGGTGCAGGTTTGTTGGGGGAATAACCTGGTGACACTGGTCGTGTTGAGGGTGTAACCTGGAAACACTGGCCTTGTTGGGGATTAGCCTAGAGAGTCTGGAGCTAGGCTCAGATTTTATCGGAAACTAATGCTAGGTACCAGCCCGTTAGTTTCCCTGATGTCAGGTTCTCTAAAATGGAGTCTGAACTTAAAAGATTTGGCATCTCAGAGCCACTAAAGATAGTGGAGCCACGCTTGCTCTTGTGGCTTCTATGCCCTCTAAGACCTACTCTTACTGACCCTGTCCATGCCATTTCTCCTGTGCACGCCCAGCTTTAGGACGAAATGACATTCAGCTCATGCTGTGTAGTTAAGGTTTCATGGGTCCAATCCCAAAATTGTTAATTAATACCATGTGGTTCCCAGTAGCGTGTTCATATTTCTTTTTAAAATTTAATACTTCGTTATTTTGTAAAAATTAACATTTATTTATTTACCTTTTGTTTATTTTGTATGCATGGGTTCCAGGTCACAAGGCAACATGCACTGCATTCTGGATCTGTGGTCCTTTCTCACTCTGGGCACCACTCACGATATGCAACTTCATGGGCTAACCAGGAATTGGGTCAAAAATGGGGTCTATTGCTTCCAAACTCCAGGGGTTCGTAAGAACATGCCTTAATGGTGAGAGTACTGTATGAAACCACTTACCCATCACACAGACACATCCTGAAATATACCTCAAAACACTGGGCCCCTAAACAGCTACCAACTGGCTGGCTTCTGAATATTGATTTTAGCTCCTTCACTCCTATAAATATGAGTTCTCTAACATGTACAAAATACTTACTACTTCCTGTTCACCTGGTTCTCTAGGATCCCTGGTGGGATGTTAAAATGAATGATGCAGGCAGAACACTGATAAAATTTTAAAGTAAGACAGATTCCTGGGAAGAGAGTGTAGCTACATTTGCTTCTAGTGCCCTTTGCAAACTGATATAAAGAAAAACATAGCATCTTTCACATGGAGAGCATAGAGCAAATATGCAGAGGTATCTTGGTATGCTGCAATATAAGGCTGCATTGGAGGCTTCATGGCACCATGCTGTCCCAAAAACTGAAACAAATCAAACTAACTAATCAACTGAAAAACTTCAAAGGCTCATGCTTGAAAACTGCCAGTGTCCACAAAATTTACCAAAAAGTAAAGAAGTCTTCCTTTTAAGTAATGCTGTTTACATAGCACATTGCTGGGGATTGAACCCAGGGTGTCATGCATGCTAGGCAAGACAAGTGCTTTACCACTGAGCTGTATCCCTGGACATCATTTCAAGCATTTTGATGCCTCAGTCTTCTTTCCACCATTAAACTTTTTAAAACATTTACTTCTTTCTTATTTATTTATTTAATTTTTTTAATGAAAAAGGAAGTAAAAACATTTTATGATAAAATTAAAGATTTACATGGAAAATGTTTCTGACAAAATTGAAGAAGTATATAGAAAAACACATTAAGATTGACAATTTTCATGGAAAATTAATGAGTAAAGTGGTAGACATAAAAAACATTGCTAAATTAATTGAAAAAGGAAGTAGAAACATTTTATGATAGAACTGAAGATTTACATGGGAAATATTTCTAATAAAATTGTAGAAAAATATAAAATAACATTAAAATTAAAGATTATCATGGAAAATTACAGATAAAATGGTAGGCATAAAAATATTTCTAAGTTGATTGAAAGCGGAATTATAAACATTTTCTGATAAAACTGAAGATCTACAAGGAAAATATTTCTGATAAAATTCAAGAAATATATAGAAAAACATGTTAAAATTGACTATTTCATGGAAAATTATACAGATAAATTGGTAGGAATAAAAATATTCCTAAGTTGATTGAAAGTAGATTTATAAACATTTTCTGATAAAATTGAAGATTTACATGGAAAATATTTCTGATAAAATTGAAAAAAAATATGGAAAAACATTAAAATTGAAGATTATCATGGAAAATTATACAGATAAAATGGTAGGTATAAAAATATTTCTAAGTTGATTGAAAGTGGAATTATAAACATTTTCTGATAAAATTGAAGATTTACTAGGAAATATCTCTGATAAAATTGAAGAAATATGTAGAAAAACATGTTAAGATTGACTATTTCATGGAAAAATTATACAGATAAATTGGTAGGAATAAAAATATTCCTAAGTTGATTGAAAGTAGATTTATAAACATTTTCTGATAAAATTGAAGATTTACATGGAAAATATTTCTGATAAAATTGAAAAAAAATATGGAAAAACATTAAAATTGAAGATTATCATGGAAAATTATACAGATAAAATGGTAGGTATAAAAATATTTCTAAGTTGATTGAAAGTGGAATTATAAACATTTTCTGATAAAATTGAAGATCTACAAGGAAAATATTTCTGAAAAAAATCAAGAAATATATAGAAAAACATGTTAAAACTGACTATTTCATGGAAAATTATACCGATAAAATGGTAGGCATAAAAATATTCCTAAATTGATTGAAAGTAGAATTATAAACATTTTCTGACAAAACTGAAGATTTACATGGAAAATATTTCTGATAAAATTGAAGAAATATATAGAAAAATGTTAAAATTAAAGATTATCATGGGAAATAATACAGTTAAAATGGTAGACATAAAACACATTACTAAATTGAAAGAGGAATCACAAACATTTTCTGATAAAATTGAAGATTTACATGAAAAATATTTCTGTTAGACTATTTTTTTTGGGGGGGAATTGAGCCCATTGATGTTATAAGACATTAAGGAATAGTGATTGTTACTTCCTGTTATTTTTGATATTCTTTTTATGTTTGTGTGATTACTTTCTTTTGGGTTTGTTGGAAAAAGATTACTTTCTTGCTCTTTCTAGGGTGTAGTTTCCTTCCTTGTGTTGGCCTTTTCCATCTGTTATCCTTTGTAGGACTGGATTTGTGGACAGATATTGTGTAAATTTGGTTTTATCATGGAATATCTTGTTTTCTCCATCTATGGTAATTGAGAGTTTTGCTGGGTATAGTAGTTTGGACTGGCATTTGTGTTCTCTTAGGGTCTGTATGAGATCTGCCCAGGATCTTCTAGCTTTCATCGTCTCAGGTGAAAAGTCTGGTGTAATTCTGATAGGTCTGCCTTTATAGGTTACTTGACCTTTTTCCCCTACTGCTTTTAATATTGTTTCTTTGTTTAGTGCATTTGGTGTTTTGATTATTATGTGCCAGGAGGACTTTCTGGTCTGGTCCAGTCTGTTTGGAGTTCTGTAGGTTTCTTGTATGTTCATGGACATCTCTTTCTTTAGGTTAGGAAAATTTTCTTCTATAGTTTTGTTGAGGATATTTACTGGCCCTTTAAGTTGGAAATCTTCACTCTCTTCTATACCTATAATCCTTAGGTTTGGTCTTCTCATCGTGTCCTGGATTTCCTGAATGTTTTGGCTCAGGAACTTTTTGCATTTTTCATTTTCTTTAACTGTTGAGTAAATGTTTTCTATGGTATCTTTAGCCCCTGAGATTCTTTCTTCTATCTCTTGTATTCTGTTGTTGATGCTTGCATCTATGACTCCTGAATTCTTTCCAAGATTTTCTATCTCCAGAGATGTCTCACTTTGTGATTTCTTTATTGTTTCTACTTCCATTTTTAGATCCTGGATGGTTTTGTTCAGTTCCTTCACTTGTTTGTTTGTGTTCTCCTGTAATTCTTTCAGGGATTTTTGTGTTTCCTCTTTAAGGGCCTCTACCTGTTCACCCATGCTCTCCTGTATTTCTTTCAGGGATTTTTGTGTTTCCTCTTTAAGAGTTTTTACCATTTGACCCATGTTCTCCTGTATTTCTTTAAGGGAGTTATTTATGTCCTTCTTGATGTCCTCTAACAGCATCATGAGATGAGACTTTAAATCCAACTCTTGCTTTTCTGGTATGTTGGGGTATCCGGGACTTGCTATGGTAGGAGAACTGGGCTCTGATGTTGGTTTCTGTTGGTAGGATTCTTGTGCTTGCCTTTCGCCATCTGGCTATCTCTGGTGTTAGTTGGTCTTGCTGTTTCTGTCTGGAGCTTGTCCCTCCTATGGGCCCGTAAGCCTGTGACTGTACTCCTGGGAGATCAACTCTCTTCTGGCAGGGTCTGTGCACAGAAGGCTGTGGAGCTGTCTGGTTCCCTGAAGCAAATGGTGGCTGGAAGGAAGACTCCTGTCCCAGCAGCTCCACTAATCGTATGCCCTGTGCCCTTCTAGCTGTACCCCTCCAGAGAGAAGGTGGAGATATTACCTCCCCACTCAGAAGTGAAATCGCTGCCGGGAGATCACTCTCTCCTGGCAGGCTAAGCACAGAAGGTTTTGGAGCTGCCTGGTTCCCTGCTGCAGATGGCCTGTTTATTTATTTATTTATTTATTTATTTACTTAGTGTGTGTGTGTGTGTGTGTGTGTGTGTGTATGTGTGTGTGTGTGTACGCGTGCATACACCATAGCACATACAGATTGGTCAGAGAACAACTTCTAGGAGTCCTTCCTTGTGGGTCCTGGAGATTGAACTCAGCTCATCAGGCTTGGAAATAAGCATCTTTCCCCTCTGAACTATCTTGTCACCTCCCCCACCCCACCAATTAGGCTTTGACTGCATTTCTTTTTCTACAGATAACCTGGATTCTAGGTATTAATTCTGTATACTATGTGAAATCATTCTGCCCTATTTCTTCTATCTTTTTTTAATTTAGAATTCTCAAGAGAGATGGAATTAATAGCTTTTAAACATAAATACCTTAATATTTTCTGTATGTACATATATGCCTATCACTGGAGAGAAATCTTTGTGTGTAGTTTAGAAAACTGGTTTATGTAATCACAGAGCCGGACACATCTAACATGTAGAATGGCTTTGTGCGCTGGAGGCTTGAGAGAGCCAACGTTGGAGTTTGAAGTCCCAAGTCTGTCAGCTTGGAGACTGGGGATAAGCTGGTGTTGCCACTAAAGTCTGTCCGTATTCACTCTCCTTTGGGAGAAGATCAATCTTAAGTGTTATATGGGTCTTCCACTAATTGGATGAGACCCAGTTTTAATATGGAGAACAATCTGCCTTGCTCACAGCCCACTGGTCTTCACAGAAGCATTCAGAAAAATGTGTGGCCAACTACATGGCCTATTCAAGTTGAAACCGGAAATAAGCTATTATACTTCCTAAGGAATAACCCACAAATGGCCCTGCTTTTAGAGAGACAAACAAACGTGGCTTTGGCCTCATTCTCTCCGAACACATTGTAACCTCTTCCTCACCATGTTCTCACCACTATAAAACATCAAATACCTGGGGGGAACGTGCAGAAACAGCCAAGGACTGCCTGGTCTGGCCTCAGCGGGAGAAGACACTCCTGACCTTCAGGAGACTTGAGACTCCAGGGAGTGGGAAGTCCGGGTTGGGTGGGGTGTAAGGGAATGGGGGTGTGGGAACATCCTCTTGGAGACAGAGGAGGAGGAATGGGATGAGGAACTGTTGAAGGGTGGACCAGAAGGGGGATAACAACTGGACTGTAAAAAGATTAAAGATAATAATAATAATAATAATAATAATAATAATAATAATAATAATAATAATATAATATAATATAATATAATAAAAAGAAGGAAGCCGTTATAGGAAAGTTAACACCTTGACACTCTTAGACTTCTCTTGATCAGAGCTGGATATAGGAACAGATTCCACAAAACTACCTTTCTGGTAACATGGGAGTATAAAACAATCTGGACATTTATGATGCTGTCTATGAAGTTCCATCTCAAATTTACCTTCCAGGTCTCGTTGTCTCCCGAATGCTGAACAACTGTTTTTTCCTTTTGTCTACACAAGTCTGTTGATTTCCTCCACTCCATTAAAACCAGCATATTTCTCTTGGTGCTGCTGTTGTTGAAAACACTGCCAGTAGGTTCCAAGAATTAATCTTGAATTTTCCTTTGCCCCCTTCTTCATCCTGTTGCGTCTGACTAGCTGCCCTATCTGACTCACGTTCAGCCTTCTTCATCCTGTTGCATCTGACTAGCTGCCCTATCTGACTCATGCTCAGCCATCTCTTCCACTCATGGCTTTGTTTTCCCTCAGGTTCTTGTCAGAACTACCTTCGTTCTGTCCCTTCCATGACATCTGGGGTCACAGGAGCGGTCCCTCACTGAAAATGATAGATGTGCCTTGTAAAGCTGATTCTGACTTTTACTTTTTGGATTTTTTTTTGTTACAAACAGAATATGGTGAATGTATAATGTATTTTATAAAATCTTTCCTAATTAGAACCTGTCCAGTACCCCATGAGCAAATCCAGTTATCTCTTCCATGAAGCTCGACTGTCATACTAAGTAGGACAAAGAATATAGTGAATTCACATTGGTTCTGGTTAAACTTGATGCCAAAAGAATCCAGAGCAGATTGTTTTTTTCTGGACAAATAAATGATCTTTAAGAAAATATAGACTTGAGGAGCTGAGCATAATAACACACCTGTTTATCCCAATAGACTGGAAGCAGAGGCAGGGGGATCTCTGTGAGTTCCAGGCCAGACAGTGCTACACAGTGACGCCCTGCCTCAAAAACAGGAAAATAAAACAAAAGGCTGGGAAAAACTAAGCTCATACTTTTGATCTTTAGAGCTTTTTGAGGTTTAGAATTAGTGACAAGTGATGGCAGACCTCACCTAGACTCCTCAAATAAATCTTTCTCAAGTAATCACAAGCTCCCCTCCAATCCCCATGATATTGTAAATGCTTTTATTTTGTTATTTCAAATGTCTTCTCAGTTTGGCCTTAAACATTATCTTACTTCTGCTACATATCTTTTTTCCACTTCAAATAAACTGGGCAACTACTGCTGTTTTTTCCCTTCTTCTGCATATGCCCAGGTCTGTGCTTCGTCTCAAAACGTCTTTTCTTACCCAGTCCTCTCCCACTGGTCTTTTGACACTTGTCCTGTGTTTCTATGTAAACTGCTTGGTCCTTTTTCTGGAATCTATAATTGTCCTCTTGCCTGAATTCTTGTAGCAAGCTTGAGTCTTTCCATATGGGCAACCAGAATAACAACACTTTTCTCTTAGCCTTGTTTTAGGATAAGCAATTGTTAACAGCCACAGTTAGCAAATGTTTCCTTTCTTCTTCCTTCCTCTCCTTAGTATACACTGTAGCTGTGCCTTCTCCTCCCTCTTTCATCACCCACTTCCTCTTCTATTTTGTGATACTGGGGTTGGAAACCAAAGCCAAGTGTGTACTCCATCACTGAGATACACCTCCAGACCTGTGCTATATGTTGTAGTTTTCTTTACATTTTTTTTTAATGTTTGTGTTTTGGCTGAATGTATGTTAAGTACACTTTAAGGGCACTGAATCTGTTGGAGTTGCAGATAGTTGTGAGGTGCTGAGTGGGTTCTGGGAATCAAACCCAGGTCCTTTGCAAGAATAGCAAGTGCTCATAACTGCAGAGCCATTTCTCTAGCCCCTGCTGGAGTTTTAAAGGTATTTTCTCCTATTATAAATGCAAGGGTAGAATATGGCTTATTAGAAGCCTAGAATAAACTGAGTTACAAGCAGCAACTATAGATGGTGTTATTACAGAAAGTGCAGCTCCCCTCCCCTCCCCTAGATTCGGACTTGTGGAAGTTTGTAAAAACTCCTGGGCATATACCCAGAGGCTTTACCTGCATGCAATAAGGACACATGCTCCACTATGTTCATAGCAGCCTTATTTATAATAGCCAGAAGCTGGAAAGAACCCAGATGTCCCTCAACGGAGGAATGGATTCAGAAGATGTGGTATATTTACACAATGGAATACTACTCTGCAATTAAAAACAATGAATTCACGAAATTCCTAGGCAAATGGTCAGAACTTGAAAATATCATCCTTAGTGAGGTAACCCAATCACAAAAGAACACACATGGTATGCAGTCACTGATAAGGGGATATTAACCCAGAATCTAGGAATACCCTAGACACAATTCGCATATCAATAGATTTCCAAGAAGATGGAAGGAGAGACCCCTGGTCCTGGAAAGACTGGATGTAGGGGAATGCCAGGACAGAGAAGCGAGAGGGGGTTGAATGGGGAAAAGAGGGAGGGAAGGGAGCTTATGGGACTTTCGGGAAGGGAGGAAACGGGAAAGGGGAAATGATTTTGAATGTAAATAAAAAAAACTTAGAAAACAAAATAAAATTAAAAAAAAAAAACCAGTAGAAACAAAACCCATGATCACAATCGTGTCTCCAGAAGTCCCACTGATAAGATCCTAGCTGCCTGTCATCCCGTCTGACTCCCGTGTAGTCCCCCTGGTGAAATATTCTCTGTGCCATTATTCCCTTTTCTCATCTGAAGAGAGAATGGTTAATTTTCCCAGGTAAGACCTCTTGTATTACACTTGTTTCTGCCTTGTTTTAGGTATGGGTTTTATGACATTAACTTCCTTCTATTGACAGTGCTAAGGTTCTCTAGAACGGCACAGATAGAACACACATATACTGTAAAGGAGGATTTGCTCTACCAGCTTACATTGTCGGTCCTGGGTCATACAATAATGGCACAGTGCATGCCGGTGAGACCAAGTGGATGATAGCTGCTCAGTGTCCGAAGATGGATGCTTCAGTAGCCCCAGCGTGGCACGGAAGGCCTGAAGATTCCGAGAGCATTGCTGTTCAGTCTGTGTTGGAAGGCTGAAGAAGCTAGGGTCAGATCTTAGTGAAGGATCATAGCCAGGGCAACAGCAAACAGCTTCAGGGATGGACACCAGCAAGAACGGAAGGCAGGCAGATGAGACTACTTTTCCCCACCCCGACCTCTTTGTACCTGAACCACCCATCATAAGATGCTGCCCACTCTAGGGGCGGGGGTGCCTTCTCCCCTCAGGTAATCCCTTCCAGAAATGTTCTCATGGGCCCCCTCTAGAGAGATGTCTTTTAGTTGATTCCAGATCCAATCCAGTTGACAATCAAAGTACCCATCACCTGTGAGGCAAATGCTTCAATCTTCCTTTATAAACAGCATTGTCTCTTGCTTTGAGTTCCACTTTGCTCTATTCACTGAAACAAAATCTGTGATGTCATAGGATCATCCTGCAGTACTCGCAAGAAATGAACAAAGTATGACTGTAGAGATACATGCCACTCCTTCATATCCATGCACAATAACACATGCAAACAATGGTCCCATAAGATGTTGCTTGTGGCATCATAGCCAACTTGGTTTTCATAAATACACTTTGTATAGTGATGAAATTGCCAATTGATGCCTTCTCAGAATGTGTCCCCCTAGTTAAGTCACACACCAACATTTATTTGGTATTTGGATGAAAGTATTTTTCACACTTAAACTGATGCTACAAGAAATATTATTGTGCATGTTTCCTGATACAGGTTCAAATACATACACATACACACACACACACACACACAAATTTAAAATTATGTGTATGGGTGTTTTGGCTGTATGTATGTCTTCAGTTCATGTGCATACCTAGTACTTGTAGAACCTAGAAGAGAATGTTGGATCCCCTACAACTGGAGTTATGGATGGTTATGAATCACTATTTGGGTGCTGGGAACTTGGGTTTCTGAAAGAGCAACTAGTGCTCTTAACTGCTGAGCCATCTTTCCAGATTCCATATTTGTCCTTATGGACTGCATGAGTAGCAGTTGTTTGTGTATCTTCAGCTGTACTCCATAGAGCTACTGCTTTCCCAAAATAGATGGTACAATGTCCACTTTCGCCAGCATTACACAGAATCCTCATCAGATTCATGTCTGAGTTTGGTACTGTCTGTTTTTAGTTATTCTGGAGTATGTTCAGTGGTGTTGGCTGTTAATAAGGGTGAACATTTTCTAATCTGCTTTAGGTCCTTTGGATACTCTCTTTTGTGTCTTGAAATTGCTTGTTCTTTATGCAACTGGGTGGTTTACTATTTTCTTACCAGCTGTAGAATTCATCATCTGTTCTGAATGTGAGTCCTCCGTTGAAAACACGTTTCAGGCAGTTTCTCTCATTCTGAGGTTGGTCTTTCTATTGTCTTTTGGAGAGCAAAAGATTTAAATTTTCTTTTAGTACAACTATATAAGTGAAACCATTACATTTAAGGCTGTATGTTGTTAACTTTGAGTAGTGCACACATCTGCAGCCACCACCCAGTTGTGGGACCTTATGACTATACTCTGAGATCCTCTAGTGTTTTTCCATGTCCTAAGTGGGAAATATATGGTGCTTTGCCCTGTTTCTTGACAATTGCTGTCTTCCTCAGTAGACTTGAAGCCAAGTCAGGATCACGAACATTCCAGGTCCTCGCAAAGCTTGTTAGACCACTGATGGCAATGTACACTCCTTAAGCCCTCATACAAACCTCATAACCGGCCCCCTTTGTCAGGACACTACTAAATAGCCCCCTCCTCTCAGTACTGTTCCCAAATAGTACTGTTCTCAGTACTGTACCTGCAGCCTCTCTCTGCATGTCTTCCTCTGATCATGCCTTGTATCACTGCCTTGGCCCTCGGTGCTTCCGTCTTTGGAACTACTGGTGTCCCATGTCTGGAAGTCACTCTCCTACTGTCACCTTGGAGGATTGATTTAAGCAGATGGAACTGCAACCTAGATGCAGACCCTTCCTATCTCTTCAGTAAGTCCCCTTTGGGTCCCTTAGCAGTCAGTTTTTCATGCTCTTCTCTTCAGGTAACCCTGTTCCGATTTCTTTTTTTTTTTTCATAGTGAAATATTGCTTTATTTGATATTTCTGATTATAAATACAGAAAATTTAAGCAGTAGCAAATGACATAAAAAAGTTATGAAAATTTCCATTTCTAGAGATAACTGTATTTAACGACTCAATCAGTGCTCTTCCCAATCACAGTTCTATTAAATGTGGGTCATGTTGTTTGTGTGATTCCTACGCCTGCTCTTTTCACTCAGAACGTATTTTCCTTGTGGATGAATACTGTTTGCTGCCACTGTCAATGTCTCTGTGATATCTAATGGGGTCACTGTATCATACCCCATCTGATCCGTTCCAGGTTTTTCAGTTGTCCACAATGCCCCGAAGGACATCTTTGAGTACTTGTCTTAGTACCTAGTTTCTATAAGTATTCCTGAGACTCGACAGTGAATGACTCTCACACACCTGTCCACACCTGTCCAGAGTGGTGGAAATGACTGCTTCAGGAAGGTGTGTCACAGACTGAAGACAAAGATGGATGCAGAGGGACTGCAGAGAAGCCTCGGCAGTTGAAAGCACTTACTGCTCTTGCAGAGGACCTGGGTTCAATTCCTAGTGCCCACACATGGCAGCTTACAACCACCTGAAATTCCATTTCCAGGAGACCCAACTCTGTCTTCTGACCTCCATGGGTCATGGTATATATATATATGTACATTTAGGAACACATACACCTACATTTTTTTTTAAAGGAATGGGGCTGAGAAATAGGGGATGTTACAGGCACAAAGCCCAGAGCTAACAGAAATGAGGACAGGAAGGGCAGATTTGGAATTACTTTCCAAGAAGTGTTACCACCATTGTGAAGGACTGGGAGATAAACAGGGCAGGGTGAGCTGGGGTCCTCACAGTACCTAACTGTGACATAGCCTGCATGTTTGGCACCTGTTTTGAGCCTGAGCTATTGCCAGGGACCTTGGAGTTTATGGTTTGATAAACAGTACCAACATAAAGCTATACAACTGACAGGGCAGGGCATTGGCAGGTGACATGCCCCCAGGTTCAGAGGATGGGCCAGCTTTTCCTCATTTACATCCAACACTCAGCCCTGGCCTGACATGCCAAAACATGGAGAGGCTTTGCCAGTCTCCAGAGGCCACGTATAAGGTTCACATGAATGTCAACTACAGCAAAGGTAAGTCCATCTCTGCTCCAGGGGACCCATTATCTTCCCTTTCCTCCCCTTCCAAATGCTAGTGGGGGAAAATCTCAGCCTCCTGTGTGCCTGGGGCCTGCCCGGCAGGGCCGCTCCTTCACTCACCTTGCTCTGCTCTGCCAGGCCGCGACTGCATCCCGAGCGCACCTCCAACAGCACAGCCTCCCTAAAAGGTGTCAGTCATTTATTTAGGCTTCCCAGCTACAGACTGAAATTCCAAGAAGAGCCCAAAGCTGCTGGGCATGGTGACATACACCTTTAATCTCAGCAATTGGGAGGGAGAGGCAGGTGGATCTCTGTGAGTTTGAGGCCAGCCTGGTCTACAATGTGAGTTCCAGGACATTAGGGCTACAAAGAGAAACTGTCTGGAAAAACTAAAAACCAAATCAACCCAAAACCAAAACAACTTTGACGCTTTTGAGTGTACCTCAGCTCCTGAGCTATTCTGTCACTAAACACACTAAAACCCAGGCTCTAATCTTCAGATGACATCAAGAGGTTTAGTGTGCATGTGAGGATGGGAGGGTGGGCAGGTGGAGATTACCCAAGGGTCATGCCAGGGTAAATGCAGACTTCTCTCCACACCTTTTATCTAAGTCTCAAGTATGCCCAGCTAGCTCATTTGGTAGAGAGTGAGACTCTTAAAAGGACTGCCCTCCCCGAGAGCATGGAGTAGCCCCTCTTCTCAAAGTTTTCCCTCTCAGAGTTTCCACAGTGCCTGTTCCGATTTCTATCACTGGAGATTAGCTTTGTCTGCAATGGAACAGAAGTCTCGTCGTCAAATAGCGTGTGTCCTCTGTGTCCAGCCTCCTTCCCGCACTGTTATTCTCGAGCCTCACGGTGTGTGTTCACGGTTTGTTCTTTTCGTTGCTGTTGGTAGTTCACTGTGAGAATCTATTTATTCGCCGATTGAGGGGTGTTATAGATAAAGCTGTCTAAAATATTGAGGTACAAATCTTTTTTTTTTATAGATACCAATTTTCACCTCTCTTACTAAATGTCTCAGAGTGGAATTTCTCTAAGTATATACTTAAGAAACAAACAGACAACATCCTTGCAAAAGGGCGGGGCCATTGTATAGCTGTCCCACACATGGCTTGGTTTTCCATCCTCAGTAACAACTGGGTTTGCTCCTCTTTTGCTCTAGTCACTCTAGTGGCTGGGATATCGCACCCAGGTTCTTTTCAGTACCTGGAGGTTTTCTTAAGTAGCCTAAGACAAGCAGCCCTCAAGGAATAAAAGATTTGAGATGCCAATAGGTTATGAGGTTGTTTGCCTCGGTTCCTTTCTGTTCTAATAATAAAACACCCAAAGCAGGGTAATTCTCAGAGAAGAGCATTCTGTTTGGCTTATGGTTCTGGCTGCTGGAAGATCTCAGGGTGTGGATCAGCATCTGATGAGGAACTTCTTACTAATGAGGACTCCCCTGTCAGCACACGTTACAGTGTGCAAGGGGCTCAGGAGAGGTGGTCAAATTGGTTTTAGTAACAGATTCCATCTTGTGCTAGACAGTTTTATGTCAACTCGACATACACTAGAGTTATCTAAAAGGAGGGACTGTCAATTGAGAAAATGTATAAGAGCTGGCCACAAGACAACTTTTTTTTTTTTGGTTTCTTTTCAAGACAGGGTTTCTCTGTATAGCCCTGGCTGTCCTGGAACTCACTCAAGGCATTTTCTTATTTAGTAATTGATGGCACTATTGTGGGTCCCTGGCCTGATGGTCTTATGTTCTAATAAGAAAGCAGGTTGAGCAAGTTATGAGAAACAAGTCAGTACGCAGCACCCATCCATGGCCTCTGCTTCAGTTCCCGACTTCAGGTCCCTGCCTTGTTTGAGTTCCTACCCTGACTTCCTTCAGTGATGAACTGTCATCTGGAAGTATAAGCTGAAATAAATCCTTTCCTTCCCAAGTTGCTTTGATCATGGTGTCTCATCACAGCAATAGTAACCTTAACTAGGATATTCAATAACCCATTAATCCATTAATCCATGAATGGATTAACCTTTTCATGAAGACAGAGCATTTATACATAGCCACCTCCCAAACGTCTTGCCTCTTAGCACTGCTTCCTTATTCAAACCATAGCAGGATCACTCGGTATCATTCTGGTTCCATGAGAGTCCTTGATCTAGTTTTGTGCTGATGGAAAGCGAACCCGTGATTTCTTTAGGACCCATTTGATGGTTAGTGAGACTTCTGTTTCAGTGGCCTTCTGAAGGTCCAGAACCTTTGTAAGATAGATTGCTTGCATGGTCATGCCTCAGCACCCATGAGACCCTATGCACAGAGGATTATAGTGATTGGCCAGTGAGCTACTGGAGGTCCTTGCCAAAAGACTAGTGTGCAGAATGACCAGCAGAACCAGAAGTGGGGCTATGTGGTGCTAACTTGCATGGAACCTGCATGGTGGTTGTCATTGACCCTGCTCCCAAGTTCCCTGGGACCTACTCTATCAGCTAAAGCTGCCTCTGCTTTTGTCAACTGGATACTTTTGGACTGACCTTCATTTCCAGGCTCTCCTACTTGTTCCTTTAAAAGCTTCCCCTTCAAAGCCCCTTACATTGCAGTCCAGAGAAAAGGATGTTCTCTGGAGAGACAAAAGCCTACTCATGGTAGATACCTCCATACTTCCTCCAACAAGGCCACTTCTACCCTCAACAAGGCCACTTCTACCCCCAACAAGGCCACCCCTACCCCTACAAGGCCACACCTCCTGATAGTGCCACTCCATGGGCCAAGCTTATTCAAACTACCACAATAGTAGTGATAGGGGCAGGAGGGGCCCCAGCTGTGATTGTAGCTGGCAGAAACCACTGAAAATTACCAGATATAAATGGTTCTACTCCACCTTCCTCAGGAATAACATTGAGTGAGTTGTAGAGGACAGAGCTATAAGACATCATTTAGAAGGTTTGATGGGCTGTTCTCCAATTGGGACTTAGCTTTCATCTGTTTTCCATACCCAAACCAACCAAACAGAACCGATCTAACCCAATTAAACCCCTTAGACTGAGTTTCTTGGCCAGCATCCAATTTTTGAGTTTCCTCTCTGTCACAGAGAGCCTTTTGCTTGATAGGGAAGCATTCTGTATATCATAGAGTCTTATGTTTACTTTAAAATAACAAAAAATACATATATCAAACATCTTCTTTGAGCAATATGTATGTGTTTTATCTATAAAACTGTCATCCAAAACTTAGGAAGAGACTCAAGATTTTCTAGTCCAATTTTCAACCTAGGGTAGTGATTTTTCAACGTTAGAACTGTGACAGACTTTAATTGCTGGTTAAAAATCTCCAGAGCTCAGTGAACCTCTCCTGGGACGGTTGCTGCTCACACTGGACAGCACAGGCACCAGCAAGTTCCTTCTGACTTCACTTCAAAACCTGCTTTCTTTTACTTCCAGTCTTTTAGCACAGTCTGTCTCAGGCAGCAACTTAGAATTAGTACACGCTTCTCTCCATGACAGCTCTTCAAATATTTGAAAGTAGGTATTATGACTGTCTTTATTCTTCACCTCCCAAGTTGCTTGAATAATTTATCAAAAATTATAGCTTCTCCCATTCACCTGGATGGTTGCCTTTCATTACACTCTAATTGGTCAATGTCCTTCTTAAAATGTGGCATCTAGAATTGAATTTTATGTTATAGACACAGTTTAACCAGCCAGAAACACAATAGAATTGCCATAGGTAGTGATCTGTGGGTAATAATTTCTCAGAGAAGATTCATCCTCCAGTTAAACCCCTTAAAGTGTGTGTGTGTGTGGGGGGGCAGGGTCTGAGGATGTAGCTCAGTGAGAAGGCACTTGCCTAGGATGCATGATGTCTTGGGTTCAATACCACCACCACCACACACAAAGAGAAGCTTTTTAAACAAAGTTGATTTGTATGAACACATTAGGAAAATCATCAGCTGCCTTATGAACAAAGTATTTTCTTATGCATCATTTTAAGACTTTAAAAATGAGTGAAAACTGTCTTCTCACACGTCTTTTACAGCATTTTACAAAATGTTGATTTCAATCTTTATGTCTACAGAGTTAGCAAACAGCTACTGTGGTTTGCCTTGATAAGGATCTAGGAGCATTTTCAGTCAGTCATTCTTCTAGAGTTCAGAGGCTTTCAGCGTTGAGTAAACAATGTAGCAATTTTTGGAATATATCTTTTAATGAAAAACATCATAAAAATCTATGTTTATTTTATAGTACTCAAGTATTTAAACACATGAGTTTATAGGGGCCATACCTATTCAAACCACAGCACTGTATATTTTCCATTTTATTGTGTAGTTTAAAAAAACACTTTTGAGTAGTTTGGGGACAGTAATTTTAGTAGGGCTTAATATTGTTTATTAGCTAATCATCCTTAATTGCTTATTATATGTTAAGGACTTAGAGAAGATGTTAATTAATTAATTATTATTCTCTCTTCTTTAACTCTAGAAGAGTTTTTGAAAAGATTAGCTTTTCTTCTAATTTTTTTAGCAAATTTTAACCAGGATATTCTAATTAGGGATCTTAATATTTCTAATTATAAGTTGTTGCCTGGTGAATATAAATGTATATTAATATAGTTGTGAAATACATAGACTCAAATGAAATCGTGGTGATGATGAGAGGCCAGCACATTCCTTGGTGTGTAATATATGTTAACTTGTCTTTTGGGTCTATAACAAATAACCAGAAGTCTGGTATTTTATGAAGAAAAGCAGTGAAGCCCACAGTTTTGGAGGCTAGAAATCCAAGATGGGGTGGTTCTATTTGCTTGGCTCCTTCTGAGGACTTTATGATGACTGGTGTCATGGCAGGAGCACATAGGAGAGGGAGAGAGCACAGTTTGTGCCAGGAAGAGAGTGCGCATGAATGTGTATGAATTTGGTATGTGTGCATATGTATAAAGGTGGTAGATGTTTATGTGTACATGTGTGTGGGCATGTGTGTGGGCATGTGTGTCTATGTGTATGAATGTGATAGATGTGAGTGTATGTGCATATGTGTGTGCATGCGTATGTGTATGGGTGTGGTAGATAGGTGTATGAATGTGTGTATGTATACAAGTGTGGTAGATGTGTGTATACATGTATGTGTGTGTATATGAATGTGGCAGATGTGTGGGCACATTTATGTGTATGAATGTGGTAGATATGTGTGTATATGTATATGGATGGATGTGGTAGATTTGTGTATATGTGTGTGTGGTAGATGTGTGTATGTGTGTGTGCTTATGTGTGTGCAAGTTTGCACATGTATAAATGTGGTAGATGTATGTGTGCATAAGTGTGTATGTGTTTGAATGTGGTAGGTGTGTGTGCATGTGTATGTGTGTGTGTTTCTATGTAAATGGCCTTGAACTCATGGTCTTCTTGTCTCAGTTTCTCAAGATGGCTCTAGGCTGACTCAAGTTGAAGCCATCTGAGACCTCAGTCCTTCCCACTTGGCCATGTCCCAGCTCCTCAGCCATAGGGACCAAGTTCCTAACATGAATCTGGGGGAAATGCTCCAATTATATCCAAACTTTAGCATAATAGATTCTTAACTGATATTTTCCACAGGAACACTGCATACTGGAGAATACTTTTCGTGATGTTGGCTGTGAATCTGGTGTTACAGCTGAAGTAAATCCTGGCGCTCTATGTAGTGCACCTTTAGTAGCTGGGGGACTGTGGTAGTTTCAGAATTGATTTCTCTTTTGGTGAAACATTATTTCTTGGTTAAAAGAAATTATTATATTTTCTAAAACATGATCATCTTGTAGTAGGGATGGTTTGATTTGGAACATGTGTCAAATACTTCAAAGAACATAAATTACTTAGAAATATGTACATATTTAGAACTAGTTGTCTACTGTTCTGTACAATGGGAAAACTGCTAAAGAAAACCAACTAAATTACTTCCAATAAAGATAAAATTCTGACATATATTTAGGGAAAAAAATAGAACCAGCTATTTGCTGGCAAACTTTTAAAATATTTGTTCAGTTTAAATTATTATTATTTTTTTTAATTTCAAGTCTTGACAGTGGGTCAGTGTAAATGGAAGGCACCTGTGTTTCCAAGTTAGATTTAGAGTAACATAATTCATATGAATATGTTTAGGTCCTTAGTGTCTTATTCTGCTGGATTGGTTTTTCCTCTTAATATTTTTAAAAAATTACTAAACAAATGGGTGGACATCTGTGGAGAACACTGTATCTTCTTTTTGTGTTTTATACAGTTACTCATCCTAAGCTAGGTATTATTTGGTTCGCTGTAGAATATATAGACATCCACAGACTCAAGAGCTGGAGATGCTGTGATTGCACCGAATGGTTATTAGGCTGCCATATGAGGGCGTAGGCTTTTATATCAATATCTGTTAGTGTTTTCTAAACTTCCTGGTATTTCCTGTAGCAGAGAACTGTCTCTTTTTCTGAGAAGGAAAAAAAAAGCTTGCTTATAAAATGAGGCCACTTTGCATATTAATTAGGAGGTCTTTGAACTCTAAGAATAAAATCCGTTAATGCTTTGGACACGGAACAAGTATGCATTCAAAGACATTAATTTTATGCTAATAACGAGACAAGCTTTACATTTTTCTTTGTTTTGTTTGCATTTCCTAAAGATAATTCAATGCAAATAATCCATCTATATGATGCACGGAGCGTGGTGGATGGTGTTTCTATAGTAAGATTTTATCAGGGCTTCCATTATAAATCTCTATTACCCATGCTTTTATAATTTAATTGAAAAAACTCACTGCAGGCAGAAATTCAACACTTAGAGTTTCAGGCCGAACACATTATTTCTCTTTTAAAAATTGCCTCCTCTATTTAATTTCATAGTTAATGGAAATGTAAGAAGTATCCTCCCGGAGCTGATTCTGAACAAAGCCAAACAGATCATTGTCTGCAACTGAAATCATTTCTAAGTGAAAGTACCGGGTATCTTATTATTGGCCTGGTACTACAGCGTTTAGTCAAATTAAAACAAGCAAAACAACAGCAACAACTGGATCTGTTTATCCTCTGTCTTTCCCCCTGACCCCCACATGCAAGGAGAACTAGAAAATCCTGTTAAGAGGAGACACCTAAGAATGCACGTTAAATCACATGGGTTGCACGCTCCCTTTTTGTTTGGCTTCCGCGTGCACACTTGACTCTGTTCACTGGGTCTGAGCTCCAGCTGGGGAATCTGCTCTTGTCAAACTGAGATAGGAAGGGGGCAGTAGGGTAAGGGGATGCATGATCCAGAATTCTTTATCTGCCATGTAAGTGTTCGTCCGACCCTCATGCTTCAATTACCTTGACGGGATCCCAGGGTTAATTAACGGGCATACCGTTTCAGATGGCTTACACAGGAGAATTGAGAAGCTTGGGCTTTTGAAACATGGTGGTTTTGCCATCAGCTTTTGAACCCAAATCCTATAGTGTAGAAAGGTTAACCTGCCAGCTAATACATGCTCTCCAATCAAGCCTTCACGGTAGCTTTAGCAAACCCAAGGAGAAAAGAGATTGTGAGTTAGAATGAGCTGCCCTGTTCCCTTCAACCCACCAGCCTTTCTGTTTAATTTTTGCTTGTAATGCTGCATTTGAAATGTACGCTGTGAGTCCTTAACCTTAAGTAGTCATGGGAACTTGCCTAAATACCATCTGTCTCTCTCTCTCTCTGGATGGTATTGTTTCTAAATCAGGTATCTTGACACCTTAAGAAAAAATATTGAGGAAAAATAATACAAACACCTCTCATGACATTTTGCCATGAAAAAAAATGCATTAATATACATATTTTATTTTTGAAAGAACCTGTCAATGTCATAATAATGATGTTTCTATTTTGAGAGAAGAGAAGCCTACAGGATTAACTGAGGAAGAGCTATCAGATATATTCCTTATTAATGATTTATTTGAACTGCCTTTAGAGTTGCCATTTACAGAACGCCTAGCATTAACGGTTGCTGCATTGTGGGTTTTACCTTTGCCACGGCATTGACTCCTCACAGATGTTTCCTGATGTAGACGCAGCTCCCATCACACTGACAAACCCGGACAGCTGCTTGGACGGCACAGAAAGCGGAAGCTAAGAGAGGCGGCAACTTGCTAAGGATCCTGGGTAAACAAGTGGCCCTCAGCCCTCATATCCTCCCTTCAGTCTCGAGGTCTTTGTCCAGTAGCCAAATGCTGCCCACTGCTTTTGGGATAATTCGTATTTTAAAATTTGAGCAACAGAGTACAAATGTATAGTGAGATACTGGGAGTCTATTCTTCTTATAACTAGTCTGAAGAGTTTAAATGCAATAAAGCTTTATTTCTTTATTTTTTACAGCTTTGGATGCTGGGTATTATGAGTTCAAGGAACCAATTCCTTGGGTTTCTGGTGAGGACTCACCTCCACTTCTAAGATAGCCACTCACTGCCACATGCTTCTGTGATTGTACAGACTGTGTCTGCACATGCTGTGGCCTTACATGGCAGAAAGGTTGAAAGGTCGGTTAACTGGGAAGCCTCTTTTCTAAAGGCTTTAATTCAATTCATGAGGGTAGTAACCTTATGACTTAAAGTCTCCGCCAAAGACCACACTTCTTAATATCACAGTGGACATTGAGTTCACATGAATTTTAGAGACACAATCAAACCACAGCAGATATTGGAACTAGAATGTCTTCTTTTTTGTGAAATATGTTGCCAGCAATCATATAGGAATCTACAAAATGTCTACATCTCATTCCGAAGGTATTCTACATAGTTTAGACTCTCTTTTTCTTTTATTATTTGGGAGCCTCCCATCATCTCCTTCCATGTCTCCCCCCCCCATAATCCCCCCCTAAATTCCCAACAAAAACTCCAAGTTCATTTTGTGTGGTCCATATACTCACTGGAGCACGACCAAACTCCTAGTGGCCAGTCCCCCAAGTGAAGATGTGTCTTTTTCCACCTCTACCCATCACCGGAAGCCATCAACTGTGAAGAGCGGGGAGGCCGGCGAGGGGTGGGGCCGGCTCAGCATCTTCTACGGACATCAGCACGGCTCCAACTGGTAGCCCAGACTGCGGTCTTCTACATGGCCTTCAGTGGTAGCAGGGGTCCCAGACATCAACATGGCACCTGGCCGTACCAGATGCACCCCTCCTCAGGGCAGCTCAAGGACGTCATCAAGTCATCAGTCTGCACACATCCACATAGATCTTGATTTTTATAGAGGTCTGGGGCAACAGCGTGGACTACAGACACCAATGTGGCATCCAGTGGTCCTTCGAGGAGGTCCAATCCAGAAAGAGAACCTTTCTTCATCTCGAGCCTGTGTAGCGAGAGCCAGGGGCATCCCACGGCTGTGTGGCAGGTTGGTGAGGTGGGGTGGGGGTGCTGAGTTTGTGACTGCGTAAGCTCCAGGCTGCTGTACACCAGCCTGTGGACCCTTCGCTCTGTTTCTCTGCTTTCCCCATCGTTCCACTATAGATTTGTCATCGTGGTGGAGCCCGACGCCTGTGCAGAGAAGGAGAGATGGCCTGGTTGGCTTCCACCTCCTAGAACCTTAAATAACAAATGCAAAAGCCTGGAAAAGATTCATATGCGTTTGAGCTACACAATAAATCAGTGATAAAAAGAAGGCGAGGGTTAAATATTCCATGGGTTAATTATTCCATCTTTTTACATAAAGCTTGCTCAGCAGGCCAGTGTTTTATTTGTAACAGAAACACTACTTGAATAAAAGGGAGTAAGAAAAGATTGTGTGAACCCAGGTGAGGACTCCGTCTTTAGAGACTTTTTTTTTTTTTCGGAGAAACAATAAGTGATTATTTTCAAGCGTGCTTTAACAGTAATATTGGTATAACGAAAACAAGGAAGACACTGGAAATAAATACTCTCAGGGTCGCTTTGAATCTGGACCGTTTGTGTGTGTATGTGTGTGTGTGTGTGTGTGTGTGTGTGTGTGTGTGAGAGAGAGAGAGAGAGAGAGAGAGAGAGAGAGAGAGAGAGAGAGAGAGAGAGAGAGAGAGACTGCCCCTGTTCTTATATTTATTAACAAAAGTAAGAAACATATGGTGTATAACTTATGGTATTTTAATGTGCTACTGGGTGGTAGTGGTGTGCATGTCTTTAATCCCAGCACTTGGGAAGCAAAGACAGGTGGATCTCTGAGTTTGAGGCCAAGCATGGTCTACAAAGTGAGTTCCAGGACAGCCAGGACTACACAGAGAAACCATGTCTCAAAAAACCAAAAGCAAGCAAACAAACAAACAAACCAAACCAAATGAATAACCCATTTGTTTGGAATGGAGAGATGGCTCAGAGGTTAGGATTGGAATGGAGAGATGGCTCAGAGGTTAAGATTGGAATGGAGAGATGGCTCAGAGGTTAAGATTGGAATGGAGAGATGGCTCAGAGGTTAGGATTGGAATGGAGAGATGGCTCAGAGGTTAGGATTGGAATGGAGAGATGGCTCAGAGGTTAAGATTGGAATGGAGAGATGGCTCAGAGGTTAGGATTGGAATGGAGAGATGGCTCAGAGGTTAGGATTGGAATGGAGAGATGGCTCAGAGGTTAGGATTGGAATGGAGAGATGGCTCAGAGGTTAGGATTGGAATGGAGAGATGGCTCAGAGGTTAAGATTGGAATGGAGAGATGGCTCAGAGGTTAGGATTGGAATGGAGAGATGGCTCAGGGGTTAGGATTGGAATGGAGAGATGGCTCAGAGGTTAGGATTGGGATGGAGAGATGGCTCAGAGGTTAGGATTGGAATGGAGAGATGGCTCAGAGGTTAGGATTGGAATGGAGAGATGGCTCAGAGGTTAGGATTGGGATGGAGAGATGGCTCAGAGGTTAGGATTGGAATGGAGAGATGGCTCAGAGGTTAGGATTGGGATGGAGAGATGGATCAGAGGTTAGGAATGGAATGGAGAGATGGCTCAGAGGTTAGGATTGGGATGGAGAGATGGCTCAGAGGTTAAGATTGGAATGGAGAGATGGCTCAGAGGTTAAGATTGGAATGGAGAGATGGCTCAGAGGTTAGGATTGGAATGGAGAGATGGCTCAGAGGTTAGGATTGGAATGGAGAGATGGCTCAGAGGTTAGGATTGGGATGGAGAGATGGCTCAGAGGTTAGGATTGGGATGGAGAGATGGCTCAGAGGTTAAGAGCACTTACTGGTCTTCCCTGGTTCAATTTCCTGCATCCACGCGGCAGCTCAGGCCTGCCTGTAAGTTCAGTTTCCGGGCATCTGATACCTTACACAGACATGAATGCAGGTGTAGTGCCAGGGAAATGTTAGTGATTGCCCCCAAAACAGACAGGAGCCGAACCGATGCAACTCTCAGCAGGGTCTTTATTTTATTTGAGCTAGCTCAGGCCCCTCCAGCGCACCACACACCACCATCATGCAGGATGGTTTTGGTTGTGAGGGAGCCCTGACTATCTATCGGGGCAAGACTTTATAGTAAGCATCAAGCGGGAGGGTGGGGGTGGGGTGACTGTGCAAGCATCTAACTGGAAAGTTACTGTGACATTCAACATAATTGGCTGGTGCTGGGAGTCCATCTCATAAATTTAATTCTGCTCCCCTCTGAATTGGTGGTCATTAGGCTTATAAGCTGGGGTTACAGGTTTGTTGGGAGAATGACCTGGAGACACTGGTCTTGTTGAGGGCGTAACCTGGAAATGTTGGTCTTGTTGGGGCTTAGCCTAGAGACTGGAGCTGGGCTCTGGTTTTGTTGGGGGGGGGGCGGGCAACTTGGAAACTAGTGTTAGGCACCAGCCTGTTAGTTTCCCTGAGTTCAAACTTAGGCCAAGTTCTCTAAAATGGAGTCTGAACTTAAAAGATTTGGCCTCTCACAGGCAAAACATCAATGTACATAAAAAAAAAAAAACAAACAAACAAAAAACCCAAAAACAAACACTGAAGAAAGAATTTTAGTGTAATGTTCCTTCCCATCTTATCTTTGTTGATTTTGCACAGTGCAGACCAAAAATATAATGCAGATCTACTTCTAAACTTTTCATTCCAAACCAAGTGGTCCAGACTCAGAGGTGGTGTGAATAACATGCGACCCTGAGTTGCAGCATTTGAGTCAATGGCGTTTTCTGTAATGATGTGAGCAGCATATGTACTCACGAGACTCAGGGTCCATATTCTCTTTTCTCTCTGCATTCTTCCAAGCTGAACTTGCTTATCCTTCTATTCTCTGCACTAAATTCATCTTGCTTTGGGCCCGAGTCTCCTGCTAATGGCTACATCAAACAAAGCAATTTTCAGGTGTCAGGTAGCGAGGTAGTGAAGGTAAGTGCATCTTGAATTAGGCCGGGATCATCAGAGCAGAGAGAGCTGTCTTTTGCTGTGGTCCATATGATCTCCTGCCCTGCTGCTTTGTCTGCTCCTGTGCTGTGGCTTTAAGAGAGCTTGGGATGATGGAGACATGTGAACATCATTTTACTTGTGAACACTGAAATTTGAACTTTATGGAACTTTTGTGTGTGTCAAGTGTCTTTTTGAACCATTTTTTTTAAAGTTAATTTGAAATTAACTTTTAATTTTATGTGCAGGGGTATTCTGTCTGTGTCTGTCTGTCTGTGCATCATGTGCATGTCTGATACCAACAAAAGCTGGAACAGAGTGCTGGATGCCCTGGAACTGGCATGACGGAGAGCTGTGAGATGCCATGTGGGTTCTGAGTATCAAACCTAGGACCTCTGGAAGAGCAGTCAGTGCTCTTAACTGCTGAGCTATCTCTTCAGCCTGTCTTGAGTCATATCAGCTGTGATGGTTTGTATACGCTTGTCTCAGGGAGTGGCACTATTAGGAGGTATGGCTTTGTTGGAGTAGGTTTGTAACTGTGGGTGTGGGCTTTAAGACCCTCATCCTAGCTGCTTGGAAGTCAGTATTCTGCCAGCAGCCTTCCGATGAAGATGTAGAACTCTCAGCTCCTCCTGCACCATGCCTGCCTGGATGCTGCCATGTTCCTGCCTTGATGATAATGGACTGAATCTCTGAACCTGTAAGCCAGCCCCAATTAAATGTTGTCCTCATAAGACTTGCCTTGGTCATGGTGCCTGTTCCCAGCAGTAAACCCTAACTAAGACATCAACAATTAAAAATGTGAAGCTGCTCAGCTGATGGGTGATAGAAAAATGGTGGATGGGCAGGACATGACTTCTGGGTTTTAGTTCTGAGGTTCTTGCCTCAGGCAGGCCTGGGTTAACATAGAAATTGTATTAATTATTGGCCTTGTGTTCTTGGCTAAGTTAGTTTACTTTTCCGAGTTTCAGTTGCATCAATTAAATGGGAATTGCATCTTCATGAAGTATCTGTAAGGATTAAATTAGTAACACGTGGAAAACACACAGTATAGCAACTATCAGCACTAGGTAATTTTGGTAACTATGAAGACGGTTTGAATTTTAAATTATTAGTAATGAATATAACTAATGACTCTTCTGCAATTAATGTTGTTGGCTACAATAGAGATGTCTTTCTTTTGATTAAAAGCAATATATGTTCTTTTAGAAAATAAAATAATATGAACTATGAATTGAAAAGACAATAATGTAGCAAGCCTGGCAGAAATGAAGGCATTCAAAGGTGATCCTTGTGTCTCTCAATTTGAATAACAGCTAGTGGGGAACTTGCCTCCTGGAAGGGGAGCTCACACAGTTCTACTTGTTTGAACTCACCTCCTGGAACGGCAGCTCACACAATTCTACTTGCTTGTTAGATCACCTTACAGGATGAGACGGAAGCCCAGACAGTGATGGGCAGGACCACACCTTGGCTAGGACGGCTCAGGTGTGTCTTCGGCCCTCTATTTAAACTTTGATCTCATGTCAGGTCCCAGAAGATGACTTTGGGAAGTCACCGGACATCTTTGTCCTACTGTTAATTTGACTCTTTTAATTGACCTCTTGAGGCAGGTGGTCAAATCTGTCCTGGGGCACCTTCATATCATCAAACTGTAAGAACAGTAAGGTAGATTAGATTAACTCCCCCACCACCTGCAATACCCCATCATAAGATGCTTCCATCATCTTCATTTATATACAGATTCAGGGACATTGGAGAACTTGACCAAGATTACCATATGTGTAGTATTATTACCCTTTGTGTATGTGTGATTATTCTTTATGTTAAACATGTGGTTGTGACTGTGTGTCCATGAAAACTTTTGCATACTTTTGTCACAAGGTGGACATGTGTGCTGGAAAGTGCCAACTCCCACACCCTGTCTCATGCTTTGCTAGGGTATTGGTTGATGGTTGACCATATGACATATATCTGCCCAGTCAGTGGCATTTTCTGGCTCATTTTAGTTGAAGCATCAGGGTAGCTTTTTCCCCCTTTGACCATGAAGCCTGGAGAATACAAGCCAGTGTTACCTATAACCAGAGACCAGGATTCATGAGAACCACTGGTGAGGGAGGAAGTGATGGTTGATTCTGGGTAAGGACAGGGTGGAGGGAAGAGAATCTGATCACTGAATCACTGGGTCTGGACATTTCTTATCTTTAAAAAATTTTTATTGTGTATTTATTTGTTTGTGTGTGTGGACCTGATTATGCATCCATGTGTGTGTGTGTGTGTGTGTGTGTGTGTGTGTGTGTATGTATGTATGTATGTAGTGTGTGTTCCATGGTCTATGTGTAGAGCACAGAGGAAACTCTAAGGAGTTAGTTCTTTTCTTCTACCTTGTGGGTCTTAGGGATCAAACTTAGGTCCTTGGGCTTGGAGGCACATACCTTTACCTGGTGAGTCATCTAGTTGGCCTGTTACCATTGTCCTAAATTGCATTTCTATTTCACTTCTGAAGGGCATGGATTGCTTATGGTTTGGTGGCAAAAACTTGACTAAATGTTCTCCACCTAGGTGAGTTTCATTTTTCCCTGATTTACTTTATTTCCTCAAAAGAGCATTGGCTGTCTAGAATCAGTTGGAAATCTAGATCTGGCTGACCCCAGTGTCCTGAGTGTCACTTCCAGCCCTCTTTAGATAGAACCACCACTGATGGATTGATATTTTTCATTGAAAACACCTAAGCAAATCTTTGCTCTTTGTGAATGTTTAAACCTGTCACTTATGGGAAATTTTTATCAAGATTGGCTTTACTAATTTCTGTTTGCCCACACATACATGCCGTGCATCATTGCCTCTTTCTGGGGATCTGGCTCTTCTCTTTCCCAGTACATATCTTTTCTTCTACCCTATTAGTGTTCTGGAAGACTGGCCTGGAAGCCCTTGTTCCTGCCTTCTAGATTACGGTACAGCGGGAGAGTATGGCTTCTTTTGGCCCTTCCTGTGAAGTTGCTGAGCTGCGGTGGCTTCCCTTTGCAGGAGGATGCAGGTCCTGGTAGACCAGCCGCTTTGCTCATCTTTGCTCTCCTGCTTGTAGCAGTCAGCCTGACACTGTTCCTAGCTGTCTCCCTCTCCGTGTGCATATCCTCATGGCTCAGTCTCAGTAAATGCTCCTGTATTTAGCAGACTTGAGTGTGCTCTCTCTTTGTTCCGGTCTGGACTTTGAGTAATACTGTTTTGTATCACAGAGTCTTTTCCCTCCACTTTTCATGTCAAGATATGGCATTACCCATGTTTTTAATCATCTCGATTCTCATAAGGGGAAAATGGCATCTTGTTTTAATTTATATTTCTTTGATTATTATTGAGTTTGAACATCTGTTCATATGTTAATTGGCCATTTGCATATTTCTGTTAATTGCTTGTTAATATTCTTTGCCCATTTTTCTTTTGGGTGATCTCTCTCTTTCGATTCACATTATGAGTGGAATATTTTCTCCTATAATATTTCCCAACTGATTGTTACTTTAAGTGAAAACCGGTCATTTTTATATCTTGCTGTTTACTTCTGTTCTAATAGGTTTATTTGAGTCTCTTGGATTTTTCTCGTATCATTCTTAAAGGGTGACAGGGTTGCCCCTTTTCTTCCAGTTGATGCCATGTGTCATTATCTTGTTTTATTGCTTTGGCTTGATCCTTTGAGATGCTGCTGGACCACAGTGGGATTATGGGAATCACTAGGCAGCAGTGATCTTAGTGGGGATCTTTGTCTCATCCCTAGTGTCTCTTCCCAGAGTGTGACTCACAGAACGCTGTCACAGGAGGTTAACACTCGCTGTCTTCCAAAAGCTCAGGCTCACTGAGAAAACACTACGCAGCCTTAGAGCGAGCCAGCGCACATGAATGTGTTAAAGACTCTGAGAGCTTTCCTACTGTTTCTGCTCTTGTCTAATCTAGTTATGGTCCTGAATTTTATGCAGTGCATTATCAGTTCAATATTAGCATAGGTCTTGGAGGGCCAAAGTATAAACAAAAAAATTTTTTTTTTGCAGTGACATAGCTAAACTACTGTGGTTTTATGCAAAAAGTCTGGCTGACCATCTACCTGTTCTCAGTGCTGATTACTGCAGAAGCATAAGCAGAGATAGCTTACATTTCAGGATTCACACTACATCTGGCTGTATTTTCCCTTCAAAAGGAAAAAAGCTGATTTACATGAAAGAGCAAGTAATAGGAAGTCATGCTGTTCCTGCCTTGTTATCCTTTTTTGCTTTTCTTCTCTCTCTCTCTCTCTCTCTCTCCCTCTATCTAACCCTCTCCTTCCCTCCCTCCCTCTCTCCTTTTCTCCTCTTCCCCTCCTTCCCTTTCATAAACAAAACCTTAATAAGTAAAAAAAAAAATCCTATCAGTGGGGCCTGGGGAGATGAACATCAAGCACAAGAACTGAAATGGCAGAGGCAGGGGGATGACTGGAGCTCAGGCCAGCCAGTCTAGCCAACTGATGAGTTTCAGTTTAAGTAAGAGACTCTGTCTCAACATATAAGGTGGGGAGCCATAGAGGAAGGTACTGACTTTGACCTCTGGTCTCTGTATGGGCATGTACTCACTTGTGCACACATGTATACACATTTCCCTATATACATCCACATCCATGCCTTCACCTGTTAGCCAATCAGTTTCAAGTTACTTCCTTCTTAATCACCTCTTCTTTCTTCCCTCACCTCCTTCCTCCCTCATTTCTGTTCTTCTAGAGCTTGCTTGGTGACCTCTAGAAAACTCCCTGTGATAGCTCCTCTCCCATCTCAGTTATAAGTAGGAGGTTGCTCTTATCACTGCTTTGTCTTTTGAGACAGGGTCTCACTATCTGGCCTTGACTGGCCTTGAAATGATGGAGGTCTGCCTGCCTCTGCCTCCTGAGTTCACGGCACACTCCACTACATCCTGCTCTTACTGTAGTTTATAGGAACACAGCTAACAGAGCTTGCATGGCGTGGAGGCATGTCATGCCAGCACATTAGGCCATGAAGAAAGTGAGACCATGAGTGTGAGGCCAGCCTGGGCCACATAGGACCTAAACAAAACAAAACAAAACAAAACAAAACAAAACAAAACAAAACAAAACAAAATGAAACGAAACAAAACGAAACAAAACACAAAACCAGGAAGGATATCAGGAAAAACAGGGCTGAAATCTGGCATACCTACAAAAACTGAAAGAAAAGGCTCTTGTTTGACCTAATTATTTGCTGCTGGAAATTTATCTTCTTGTATTAAAAATGTAGCATATAGGGCTCCGTGATTAAGGACACTTGCTGTTCTTGCAGAGAACTCAAGTTCAGTTTCCAGCTCCTATACTACTGACTCACAGATGCCTGTTACTGCAGCTCCAGGGTATCTGATACCCTCGCCTTGCCTCTGAGCTTATGTGCACCCTTGAGCATATAGCCATACACAGATACATACGCATAATTAAAAACAAATCGTTAAAAATGTAATAGATATATACTGACTCATGACACTAAATGTATTTATGGGTTAAATGCAATGTTTCAGTAAATGTATAAATCGGGTCAGGGTAATTGACATGCCCATTGTCACAATTATTTCACTATTTTTTTTTCTACTGGACAGTGTGAAATCTACACCTTATTGCTTTCACTCATATTTACTTACTGTGTTATAGAAATTTAGATGGCCTTATTATGTCAGTCTTTAGCTTCCACATATAAGTGAGAATATTCGGTATTTGTCTCTCTGAGGCACTCAAATTTAACCATGTCAAAATTCAAGTGAAATTATGTGCCAATACAGAACTGAAGGTGACATCCTGAAAAGACCATGGGAGAGCTCGAAAGTCCTTTTCAGGATGTCCACAAACACTTCCTTTTTATTTGCTGGATTTTCTAGCTGAATACACCATTCCTGGAACATTTAAGAACAAGAAACTCTCTTTTATTCAATTTGACTTTCCATTTCCTGTAATTACAGTATGGGAACAGCTTCTCCTCCGCTACATGAAACTGGTGGCAAGAACTTTTAACAACTTTGACAAAGCCCAGACCGTCCTCTCCAGGTTATTCCCAAATGCCTCGTATACATTTGCTTTCTCTTTCAATGAAATCCATTACTCTTAGAGAGTTTAAAAATAGAAAACATTTATTAAATAGACTTCCCATTTTATTTCATTGCTAGGATGGAAATAGTTTACCACTGCCAGGGTAAATCATAAATTTGTCCTGTAAATTCCTTTTCGGAATAAATCTGATCTTCAGGTATTGCTTCTAGAGAATAGTTGTCTTAAGTTCCCAAACCCTATGTGTAAAAAGTTCTTAGAAAACAACTTGCAAATTCAGAGGCATATTCTCGAAGCCAACAGTTAGACTGAGCACAGGGTCCCTAATGGAGGAGTTAGAGAAAGGACTAAAGGAGCTGAAGGGGTTTGCAAACTCATAGGAAGAACAATATCAACCAATTAGATCCTCTAGAGCTCCCAGGGACTAAGCCATCAACCAAGGACTACACATGCCTTCAGCTGCATATGTAGTGCTCAAAGGATGGCCTTGTCAGGCATCAATGGGAGGAGAGGTCGTTGGTCCTTTGAAAGCTTGATAGATGCCCTAGCATAGGGTAATTGAGGGTGGGGAGGTGGGAGTGGGGTGGGTGAAGGAACACCCTCATAGAAGCAGGGGGAGGGAGGATGGGATACAGGGTTTCCGGGAGGGGGGGGGAACTGGGAAAGGGGATAGCATTTGAAATGTTAATAAAGAAAATATCCAACAAAAAAAATGTCCATTTACCCAACACATTCACTATTAGTTTTGGGTTTTTGTCCTTTGTCTTCTTTGCTGTTGTTTTTTTTAATTTTTGTATTTCTAAATACAAAATATAATAAATTCATAAATGCATACTGGATAAAAATATAAAATTACAATGAAAAAACAATACCTTAATCAAAAAGAAAAGAAAAGAAAACTCACTTGTGAGGAGATTTTTCTATGTAGCAAATAAAGAGAGATCTTCCTATGTAGTGAATATAGAGTGCCACAAGATGGACTTGTTCAGAATTTACTGGATTTCCAGATTATTAGGAGACAAATACACTTACAAGAGAGGTATACCTCTAACAGCAGAAGGAGAAGGCTCTGTGTTGTGGTATCTGAAATTTATCTTTTTATTCCTTTTATTTTGAGACGAGGTCTGTATATGTAGACTAGTTAAATTCACAGAGCTCTATCTCTCAACCTCCCGTGCTGAGGTTAAAGGAATGTGCCATCACACTTGGCTTGAAATTTCCTTGATTTTCCACCCTTCTTTCCTGACAGAGTCTTACTGTGTAGTAGTCCAGGCTGGCCTTGAACTCACTGTTCTCTTGCCTTAATCTCCGGAGTGCTGGGTTACAGGTGCTAGTGACTGTATCTGGGTTAGAATGTCTATAGTTAGTTCAATTTGGTTAAATGTGTGAGTGTTAATTTAAGTCATGTTTCTAGGTTAATCTGGACGGATTAGGAGCTCAGTGAAACTCTAATTTAGTGTTTATTCCATCATTTTTATCATATGCTCATTTTAAATCAAACTTTAAAAATTTTGAACTTTGAAACAGAAGAGGCAACTCAGCAGTTCAAAGCTCTAGCCGTTCTTGCCGAGGACAGGGGTTAGGTTCCCAACACCTACAGGGTGTCTCAAAATCACCTGCAGCCCCGGTCTCACAGGATCTGATGTCTTCTTCTGACCTCTGCAGGCACAAGGCATGTATGTGATACACTGATATATATTCAGGAAAAACACTCATACACCTAAAAATAAAAACAAAGAAATATTAAACCATGAAATTTGAATGCTAGTCTCTAAAAGTCAAGACCCATGACATTACATTAAGTAGAATGTTTTTTCTAATGTAACAGGGTTGAGAGAGGGGTCTGGCAGAATGTTTCTCTCTCTCTCTCTCTCTCTCTCTCTCTCTCTCTCTCTCTCTCTCTCTCTCCCTCCTCTCTCCAGAAACAGAATAAGAGGAAAAATTCATTATGGCTAATGAATTCAGAGATTTTACTTACTGGAAGCAGTCAAGTGGTCTGGTACAAAAATACACATTGCATTTATGAACCATAACATTACTAGGTTTGTAATATAAGAGCTGCTAAATATATTTTGAATATCAGAAAGAGCGGGTTTCTTGCCTGGAGCATGGTCTCAGTGATAGTCTTCATCTCATATTCTTATCTTATTCATGAGGAGCAGTGAATCTCAATAAAATCCACGGATTGTGTTCTGTTTAAAGGCTCCTCACTGAACCAATATGTTCACAGATAAGATCAATAATATATGTGTAAACCTTTGAAATTTGAATTGAAGAGGAAGCTGCCCTAATAAAACTCGGCTACTGAATTTTATACAGCATATAGCAGCTTTTTAATTTTATATTCAGGTCCCGAAGGACCAAGAGATAAACTGAGCACATCTACAGCCTTCTGGATTAAACCTTGCCGGTCTTATGCAAAAGTCTAACAGCACTTAAGTTTTATGTGTTGGAGGACTGTTACGTAATGTTCACCCATTCCAATTTTTTGTTAAGAGCCTTTGCTGAATGATAAAGTTTCGAATGAGAACTTTTGCGTTTACACCTATTTAGTGGTTATTAGTTCAAGATTCGGGGAGAGGTGTTGTAGCTCTGCAGCCTGTTTCTTTCATTGCTTTAAAAAAATTCATTTTTTTATAGCCTTGATATCTAATGCTGTGTTTATAAGGCCATCAGTTATCAAGCCATGTAAGTGCTAAATTCCTTTTGAAGCTTTCAAGAGGTATTTTAATTAAGTTTTCAAAATTGCTTTTGGATCATATTCACGATTCTTTGGTGCTTTATTTCTATTAGCAAAATTAGTAATTAAAATTAAAATTTAAAAGAAGTAACCACAGTAGGTCATCCTTTTATTAACTTGAGATAGATAATGAACCTGTCCTATATAGAGAGGAAGCCAGATCTGCAGAGAGACTGGGGATAGTGTATTTTAATTAGGGTAATCCTTATTTACACCTAACAAGCAGCATTGCTACTTAGAAATTTAAGATCTTAGTGATGCATATTAGCACATCACCCTGACAAATCTAATAGAGACTTAACGCTTGTGTTTTAAGGGGAAATTCATCATAAACTAAGAGCATTCACATAGTAAATTTCAAGGATGTTATTCTTTGCAGTGTTTTCCATAATTAAGGAACACATTACACATTAAAATTTTATAATTTTTGTGGTGATAGAATGCACTTGCTTTGTTATTAAATCCAGCCTCATTTTTAACTGTGCATGACCCCATGGAAAAAATCCTGCTTTAATGAACACATAATGAATGTACAGGCACTAGATGCCCCCCCCGCCAAATGTGAGAGATGGAGTGTGTGTTTACAGAATATAACATGCAAAATAGAGCTCTGAAGATATCTATTTTGTTAGATGGAGAGTATTTAATCATTTAGAAAGTAGGCTGAAGAGACTAACCCCAACCACATCGGTAAACAGCTATGAGTTGCAACATATATAAATGAAGTGTTTACTAATTGGGGTGTGCATAGAAACCTTCTTTCAGCTAAATGTTTACAGTATTAGTATCTACTCTAGTTAGTTAAAGGAATTAAATAATCTATTTTAATTAAGAATGACAGCTTTATTCTCAAGGTTCCTTTTATTTTGATGGTTAATAAGATAATTTCATCACTTGCATGGTACTGATCTAGAGAGATGTTCTGGGGGAATGGTTCAGGGAAAGTTTCAACAGTGGGCTTTTCTTGAGGTCATATGTGTTAGTGACCTCTGTCATTTAGACACCTTCACCTGGGAGTGACTTAGGTGTGAAGGGCTACACTCTTCTCATTATCTTCTCTTATAAGTTAACAAAATGCCTTTGCTAGCCCAACCATGAGGGAATGACCAGGAATGTTTGTGCATGCATGCATGTGTGTGTGTGTGTGTGTGTGTGTGTGTGTGTGTGTGTGTGTGTGTGCGCACGCGTGTTGAAAGTTTCTTATCAGCAGAGAATGCAAGGTTTATCTAAGAACCATTTAATTAAGGCGGTATTTCAGAGGGGTAAGTCAGGTTGTCTGTACTCTTGCTCGTTTTAATCCGGTGATGCATCAATTTAAACAGGAATTTGAAGGTATCTGGTTGCTTACTTTAATTATCCTGGAACCAGTACAGAAGATATCATTTTATCCTCTTCTTATAAACTGACATATTTTCACAATATTCAAATCTATCTTCATTACTCAACATCGGTTAAGAGTCCAATAATATATCAATATATAAAATTTGGGTTTATCTCACAAATAATAGTAATTGAGTGATATTCAAATTCCTTCTTCATTAGCAGGAACTGAAGTAAAGATGACAGGTGCCTGAGGACTTTCAGATGTGAGTTCAAACCTTGGTATTCTAATTGCTGCATGGCTAATTCCTGGCCTCACTGTCTACATTTGAACACTGGACATGATGTTGCAAAGCATGGTTGTTTAAATAAGAATGACCCCTATCAGCTCATCGTTTTGAATGCTTAGTCACCTAGACGTGGTAAAAGGATTTGCAAGGATTTGGAGGGATGACCTTGTTGGAGGTAACGTGTCACTTAGTTTCAGGAGCCCATGTGAAGCCCAGAGTCTCTTTCTTCCTGCTGCCTTTGGATCTAGATGCAGAACTCTCAGATACCGGGTCTCCCTGAATGCCACCATGCTCCCTGCTGTGAAGATAATGGACTAAACCTCTGAAATTCTAAGCAATCCCCAATTAAATGCTTTCTTTCCTAAAAGTTGCTGTAGTCATGGTATCTCTTCATAGCAACAGAACACTGATTAAGGCACAGGGTAAGTATTTCTTGTTTTTCTCACATTAAGAGGGCATATTAATTTGGAAACTTACCTAACGATTTCATGGGTGAAGGTTATGGCAGCCCTTCTTCTTCTTCTTCTTCTTCTTCTTCTTCTTCTTCTTCTTCTTCTTCTTCTTCTTCTTCTTCTTCTTCTTCTTCTTCTTCTTCTTCTTCTTCTTCTCCCTGTTTTTACAGACATTGCTGACCTCTACCCTCACATTACTCATGAGTTGGAAACTGAAAGCCCATAACTTAAAAGGATGAATGTGGGGCAAGAACTAAATAATGAAAAGCTAACAGGCAAAGATCAAATTATCGGAGTCACTTAGCCAGTGAATGAACAGAGTGTTCCTGTGTCGGGTGGAACACCGAGTCAGTCAAGGGCAGCCCACAATGGACAGAGTTAGAGAATGTACCACTCAGTGTCTTAGGTTAAGAGCACTTTCAGGACATTTTTCTCTTTGGGGTGCAGGTTTTAGGTGTTTTGTAAAACTTAGTGGTGAGAAACTGGTCAACTAATGTTCCAAATTGAAGGTGACCATATTTGCCTTCCAATATGACTGTAAGCTAAAAATGGTACCCAATACTTTACCACCTGGTGGTGATCTCCCCTTATCAAGTAATGATCTGTTTAGACATTTCATCATTAATCTTTTTAAGACAGGGTCTCTCTACATAGCTTTGGCTGTCCTGGAACTCACTATGTAGACCATGCTGGCCTCAAATTCATAGATACACCTGACTCTGCCTCCCAAGTGCTGGGATTAAAGGCATGGGCCACCACACCCAACTACCACATCTTTGTGACCCTATTTAATTATTATTACAGTCTCATGATCCAGGCTTTTATGGAGGTGCCCATCTTACTTATGAGAACAACAAGGTACAAAGAATAGTCCACACAAGGAGGTCATAATCTGGGCCACCTGGTATCTGGCTGCTGGCTTTGTTTCTTTCCAGCTGTACATATTCTATGGGTTAAGGAGAGCTGGCCTACGGTCAGGTATGAAGACTGCATTATGGTAGCTCTAGTAGAGAGACCCTGTGGGAGAGGATGTGAAGAGAGCAGCCATGTGTGAGGTGCCCTGGAGGACACTTGCTTGTGTCACCATAGAGAACCAAGACTTTCAATGGCCCTCATTTGCTCAGAGAGCCACCATTTAAAACTCAAGCTCTGCTCCTTGGTGGTCTAACCATGTTCCAAGTTTGTGTGATATGGGTTTTATACTTATGTCTGCAAACAGCTATGAATTATACTTCTGATGTGCCCATGTTCCCACATGGCTGAAAGGTAACTATCTTCATGAGGGTGGAGACTCACTATGTCATTCCAGAAGTATTTTTATGATCCAGTTATTTGCCCATGATATCTCTGATGACATATTTTAATAGATATTAATGATCTAACTGACTTTGGAAGGACAGTCCTAACAATGTACTTTTATGTAGAAATAGGCAAGGGAGTCTATTTATTCATTTTAATAAATACTTATGTAATATCTTTTGCATGGTAGGCTCTGTGCCTGGGTGAAGTAAGTAATTTTATTTATTCCTCCTTTTCTTTTGGTGTTTGTATGAGAGAGCTTGTATGGGCGGCATGTGTGTATATGGTGTTTGAACACCCATGTGTGGGTGCACCTCTTTATGTGCAAGCACACAGGCAGACAGAGGAAGCACACAGAAGAAGACATTTGATGTCTGGTTCTACTATTCTTCACTTTATACTGTTGAGATAGGGGCTCTAATTGAACCTGGAGCTGGGCCGATGACCTTGAAGATCCAGAATCTCTTGCCTTTGCTCTTCACAATGCTAGTGTTATAGGCATGTGGTCAACTCTGTCCTGCTTTTTATGTAGGTGCTTGGATCAGAACTCAGACCCTCATGCTTGTATAGCAAATGCACTTACTCATGGTCATGGTACCCGAGTCCCTGACCTCCTAGTCATCTGCTTTTTGAGACACTCTTTCTCTGTAGCTTTGGCTGGTCTGAAATTTGCCCTGCAGTGCAGGTTGGTTTTGAACTTGCAGTGATCTTTCTTCCTCCTCCCTCCTCCCTCCTCCCTCCTCCTAAATGCTGGGATGACAGGCAGGCATCACTAAGCCTGGATTCACTTTAATGACTGATGACTGATGAGTGGAAGCTCGTTGTAATGTTGAATTAAGACGGATGGTGACTCCAAGCCAGAAAAAATGTACCAGGGGTTGGGAGAGTGGGTGACAAGTAGACTAAGCGCTTGCTGTTGGTTCTGTGTCACACAATAGTACCAGAGCCCTGGTATGTGCCATGCTACATAAGACCCTCACTATTTTTAAAAATGCTTTGAGGTTGTTGACTATTCTGGAATATTCTTTAATATATTAAGTATTTCTGTGTAGTGACATCTTACATTATATGATGTTTTGGCATAGTTTAGTTTATCTCACTTATAACTATGACTGGTGCTCATTTTCAAGGGGAAATCATTGTTTAACAAAACCATTGTCCGTGTCCTTTAGAAGTTTTTGGTTTAAAACAGTATTCAGCCAGGGGTACATAGTAAGACTGTGTCTTAAAACAACAACAACAACAACAACAACAGCAACAACAAACAAATAAATAAAAAAGTCAGCACTAAGACTGAAGGAAGAGACAAGGTAGCCATTACAGATACAGTTTTAGATACATAAGCTGGATAAAACATTTTGCACCCTTTAATCAGCATGTGTGTTAGTAATTTCTGTATTGCTTTTTTCCTTCAAAACCAGAAAGGACTAATGGTTCATTTATACTGGGGAAGAGCAAACATGTCACAAAACCATGCAACTCTTTACACTGCTCCCTCCCTTCCTCCTATTACTGTCACACTCTTTATCTGTGATTGCTATTCTAAAATATTAACCTTTAAAAATTCATCACGCAGTTGGTCATAGCTCCACAATCTGCCAGATCGCAGCATTGTGAATGTTTGTAAGTTTTGGGGAATCCCCAAATGAGTCTGCTAAAGTCTCCAAAGAGAAAGAAATGCAAATCACCATTTCTCCTGACTTTGCTCACAAACAGAAGAGAATGATCCAAAAGCAAATGCTCAGATATGAACCATCAGGAGGCTAGCAGACGGACGGACGGACAGACGGATGGACGGACGGATGAGGTAGCCCAGTTCTGCCTTGCTGAGCACCAGCAGGAGTGAGTGCAGACATCAGTCACCATGAGGTGTCTCAGTGTCTGAGGAGCATTTGTGTGAACTCTCCATTGAAAGCATTGACAGTGTTCCATTAGTAATGAATTATGGGAGTAATTTCATTAATTTCTTCACCTCAGTCAGTGCATATTAGTGTAAGTTACTCAACCAAATATCAAAGGAATTGCTGCATTTTAACCTTTCAGTCTTTTACTGCGTAGCCAGGAAGAGTGAAAAAAATTATAAATGAATGTAGCATTTCTTTCAAAAAATGACTGAAGATAAGGAACGGACATAATTTTTCCTGTTTTTAATTTAATAGCAGGTTTATAGTTTTATGCAAAACCATTCACATTACATTTGACCCTCTGGGAACTGCTTTTTTTTTCTTCCTGTGGATATAATTTTGAGTCTTTAATAATCTGTTGTTAAATCCAGTCTGAGTTTGATTAATGAATTGTGACGAACCAGCACATTAATTTGCAGGTTTGGTCTAATGCCCTAAAAGGCTGCTTTGTTGCGGATGTTATTAGTGCTAGACTCTGCAGGCAGAGCCATTGGATGGCAGTGTGCCCCAAATAATGGGCAGCTCCAATCAATGACGTAGCTCCAGCAGCAACTGTGGAGTGATGTCACAGAAAAAGAAAATCCTGAGCTAACCCAGAGCCCTGAAGTGGGGACTGAGGATTCCTGGGTATGGGGTGGGTGTCTCTGGCTGAAACCCAGAGGAGTTTATAAATTTAAATGGGGACCAAAAAAAAATGTTCATTTTGATTAGCCCGATGCAGAATGTAACATTAAGTTCCATAATAAACAGTCATCAGACCATTGGATTATTCATCATATCTGTAACTTAGTCAGCTCAGGAAATTGTGGATATTTTCAGAATATATCTGATAGCCTCAACATATTGCTTCCGTCTCTCACTACCTCAAATCTACAGTAGTATTAGGACAACTCCCCCACTTGTTATTTAATGTAATAAATTGGTACCTATACTATGTCACTCACTAAGAAAATACACAGTCACAATGTATAGGTATCTAAAGGCATAAGGATGAGGAGGAGTCACCCTCCCTGCCTTGGGGAGAGTCCTGTAGAGGGAATTGTACTACCATGATTTCTTTGTAGGCTGTTAGTTTGCTTATTTCTCATGGCTTCTTAAACATGCCAGTGTGGCTAGCTGATGGCGGGGACAGAGCTGGGCTAACCTGTTCCACCTTCCTCCCCTGAAGCAGCTGGAAGGTAGGAACTATTTGTCTTATTCAGTGACATTTTCCAAGCACATATTCTATTACTTGACACACGGGAGGCACTTAGAAAATAATGAACACATGATGTCTTTAGGAGGAAATCAATTATTTTTTTTCTTCCTTTGAATGAATCTGGGCTTTAAAAATCATTTTTAAAAAATGAAATAAAATCTGGTATCCACATTCTAAAGCTTTTATTGCCTCATAAAAGGCCTTTACAAGGCATTAGAAATGTTTATAGGAACCGATGCTAAGCGGTTTATTGTCCAGCAGCTGGGTTTATCAGGGTACTGTAGACGCTCATAACTGATTTATTTCAAAGCGCTGCTATAATTAAACAAAAAGAACTGGGATGTTCCAAATGCAAACACAGAATCAGAGAGACAAGAGAACTAGATGAAGGAAAAAGATTAGCATGTGAAATTTTGGGGTACGTGCGCGCGCGCGTGTGTTTGTGTGTGTGTGTGTGTGTGTGTGTGTGTGTGTGTGTGTGTGGTGACTGCGTGCAAAAAAGACCTAACCTGGTGAGACAGTCTTTAAGGCTGTAAGTTGCCTTAGAGATTATTTTTCAATTTAATTTAACAAGTATTGAAACGGAAGCACAAAGAGGTTAAATGACCAGTGACCTCCTAATTGCTAAATCCAATAAACCCTTCACAGACCTTATCTTATTTGACCACACCATTGCATCCCATGCTCTTTATCGCTCCCTTGTTCTCGGAGCACACGTGTGAGGCTGTTTCTGCCACTCAGAACCCCTTCCTCTCCCACTCCTTCCCACCCTGCCCTCCACGCTTCTCTCAGGAAGGCTCACCTTTTACGTACTTCTGATCCCTGCTTCACAGAGCCCTGTTCTAGCTCCCTGTTTCTTAATATTTCCATCATTACTTTCTTAAACAGTCTTTATAAAGTTACATCTCTACCTTCTTTTCCCTCAGTTTCCTTCCTCTTGTCCTCTTTCTGGTGAAATTTTAATACCACAGATATAGCACATATCTGTTTATATTTTGCCAACTATTGGGAAAACCCCATTATATATCTAAGGCTTTCCCCCACGCTTATCAAACACTTCATTTGAGTATAACTTCTATCTATAACCAAGGACTTCTATCTATAAGCATTTCTCTGAGATGATGTTCCAGTATTTTCCATGGGAGTTGCTTCCTCTCCAAATTCCTGTTGCTATAAAATTAGTGTGTTCATTTCACCTGCTTTCAACTACAGGGGAGCTCAGCATGCATGCGTTGCTCTTGAGGGTGAACTGAGATGAAGCTGTCTTTTCCTTAGCCTTGGTCAGAGTGGACAAACCTTGTCAAATTCTGCTCGTGTGGTGAATTTCAGAATCTTTTATGGTGGCCACTACAGCTGTCAGTAGGGGTGGGAATGAAGGCAGTATCGGCTGACTGTAGATGATGTTTGCATTTGTTGTTCTTAACCACATGTAGAGTATTAGTTTGGCTAAATGTGTCCTGAAGCAGTATTTTGGGGGCAGATGTTACTTCTTCAACTCTTGCCTTGTGTCGCTGAGTTCTATACTGATAGTCAAGGTCAATTCATCAATTTTTTTCTTCAATTTTTTTTTTTGTGGGAACACATATCTAAAAATTGTCATATCTTTGGGTACTTTCATTTTTCTAAATTTTTTAAAATTTATTTATATTTCAAGTGTTAGTCCCCTTACCCCGGTTTTCCCCCACCCAGAAACCCCCTATCCCATCCCCTCTCACTCTGCTTCTATGAGGGTGTTCCTTCACCCACTCCTGCCTCCTGCCCTCGATTCCCCTACACTGGGGCATCTATCGAACCTTCATAGGGCCAAGGACCTCTCCTCCTATTGATGCCTGACAAGGCCATTCTCTGCTACGTATGCAGCTGGAGTCATGTGTACTCCTTGGTTGGTGGCTTAGTCCCTGGGAGCTCTGGGGCATCTGGTTGGTTGATTAATTTTTAAGCATCAGTGTGGCATGTTATTTCCTTATATCTTTTACCAGAGCCTTTCTGCGTCCATATTTTTAATGTCTGCTCCATAAGAGGAGCTCTTAGTTGGTACCATAGCTGGCCGGACCCTAGGTCCCAGGGGAGAATTGATTATTACTCTGCTGAGTGGGTAGAGTCAGCATCTCTCAACCCTCATCAGAGAAGTTTCCTTTTGGCAGTAGGTGGTGATTACAGAGACCCTCAACTGGTCAACATGTAGAGAATAATAGAATAAATGAGACATCCATATCCTACCCCTCCATGTGGGTCAGGGATCATTATGGAAGAAAGGCCAGAAGTAGTGTAAGATCCAGAGGGAGTGGATGTCTGCAGCAAAACAGTATTTGTCCAACACAAGCAGTTGCACATGTGAACTTATAATAGCAAATTGCAAGCATAAGACCTATACAAGATCAAGCCAGCCAAAATCCCAGCATGGACAGGAGAGGGGTCCATGAAGTACCACCTCTATCTGAGGAGCTATTGGCAGTTGACAGATGGGAGAGGGAGAGTCAGTTTTCTCTCCCTCAAGATGAGGACCCTGAGAAATGACTCGTGTTCCTGTAGATGGTCTCACACCCTTGCAAATGCAAGCCACACTAAAATGTCTCAATGGCTATTAAATTATAAAAAAGCAAAGAACACATGAAGTTTGGAGGGAGGTTGCAGGTGGGGAATAGGAGAGGAATAGGAGGAAGAGAAATTGGGACTAATTCAAATACATTATTAGAACATATGACCAATAAGTAAAAATATTCAATGGAAAGAAGACCATCCAATGTTTCTTTTTAAAAATTGTTCTGTTGAAATCAAATCTTTTTACAGTACTTCTTGATGTGAATAATATTATCACTGACTACAGAAAGCTACATTGACAACAGTTTCTTTCAGACTTTAAAATATTTCGTTTTCTGGCATCTGGTTTTGTTGAGAACTTATTTGATGCTCCTGTGACTGTAATAGTCTTTCTTTTTTACCTGTTGTCCCTATAGTTCTGGCTTTATAATGGTCAGTTGGCCATTGTATTATGACATCATCAGTAATGTGTTCATCCTGATTTGGTTCTGACATCCTTCATGTCTTATGGAAAATTCTTAGTCTTTATCTTTTCAAATGTGGCATTGGCTTGCATTTCCTTTCTAAGACACTTCCGGGACTTCTGGTATACTTACATTAGTATTCTGCCATCTCTCATATTTCTGGCATTTTTCATTTCTGTTTGTGGTGGTTTTGAGTGTGTGTTTGTATAAGGATGCATAAATGTGTACATATGTACATATGAAGGACAGAGGGCAGCATAGGGGTCACTTTTTCAAGCGTTGCCTTGTTTGTTGGGCCAATGTGTCTCACTAGCCTAGAGCTTGCTAAGTAGGCTAAGATGGCTGTCCAGTGAGCTCCTAGAACCCTTCTGTCTCCAGTCCCAACCGAGGCAGGGATTAAGAGTGTGACATCACACTTGGTTCTTTGTAGATGGGTTTGAGAATCAAACCTATATCCTCATATTTGCAAGGTGAACTCCTTTTTGTTGAGATAGCTCTCCATCCTGAAGTGTATTGGACAACACAATCATAAAGCCAATTCTCTTCTCCCTTTCCATTTTTCTGTTCAACAAATATTGATTAAAGTAGGTGCTGAGGGGACTCAGTGTCCAGAGAAGAGTTCTACCTTGCTGGAGGATAGAGCTAGGAACAGGATGGAATTAGAAAACTTAAAAGCTCTTGGTATTTTTGATGAGTGAGTCAAATAGGCAACCAGGCACGTTGGTTCTGACTCTCGGTGATCTCAGATAATTTCTCACATTAAATCCAGCGACTCCTGTTGCAGATACTTGGGATTTTGGTATCAAACCCCTCTTACGATGGAGGGAAGTTTGGACACTGGTCAATTTCTTACCTGTTATTTCTGGGGTGGGAGTAAGGTACAGTGGGAGGAAGGGAGTCTCAAGAAGAAGAAGGAGGTGAGCAGTCTCTAGTCCTCTCTGTCTCTTCGGCTTTGCATGGCATTCTTTTGGAGAAGTACCTTCTTGATCCCCACACCAGGGAAGATGTCAAACCAAGTAGTCAGACCCGATTTCCTTAGAGCAGTTACCGACTGATGTTTCTTCTCACTCTTATAAACATCACTCTCATCGGATCATCTTGATCTGATTCAAGGTGCACGATTATGCCAGACACTGTACATAAAGCAATCTGTGTTTTGACTGGTGATAAATTGATAATGACCTACCTGCCTAAGCCAGTCCACAGAGAGGCAGTTAATATTGTGAAACTTCAATAAGGTCAGCTGTCAATGCGATAGATATCGCAGGTGAACACCATGATCTCCCCTTGTAATCCTCAGAATCTCTGCTATCCATCACCCTATAATACATTTGTTTAGCAGGGAAATAGGCTCCTAAAATTCTCACCATCCAAGTAAGTCTCAGCAGCAGCAGCGTTTCTAAACCTGCTGTCAGAATGCTGTTTAGCTATCAAATTTAGTGAGGGGTTATGAATTTACAGAAGTATTATAAAAGATTGAACGGCGTTTGCCTTTGCTGTTGGGTTTTTTTTCCCCTGATAAACAAGTCACAGAAGCACTCTCTTCTCCTCGCCTCTCAGCCAGCATCTGAGTGTTGCCATTTGGTCTTAAGTTTCCTTTCTCTGACAGGTTTAAATGTAGACTTTCAAAAGCTCACCAGATTTTTCTCCTGCCTTTCTACCTTAAGTGGTATAAAGGGGAGGAAGAATTAGGTCAAGGAAGGTACAGCTTTATTTTTATAAATGGAAACAAAGGACAGGGGCATAGATCAGTGGGAGATTGCTTACCTGCTCTGAGCTGGGCCTTGGGTTGGCTTCCCAGAAAAACAAGTAAATAAATGTAAAATTGTTAAAAGCAAGTACTCCTGACATGTTGTTGGGTTATTATTTTTTTTTTAATTCAGGAAAAAAGAATATTTATCTACTTACGTTGCTGTCTTTCACTTAGTTTCAATGTCTCAGTAACTCTTCCTCCGGAACCCGTGTTCCACAAATGCTGTCTCAAGAGCAGAACCGGCCATGGTTCTAGTTAGCGTTTCCCAGGTGTGACTGTGGGAAGAAGACGTCTGCTCTTTGCTTGGTATATTTTGAATTTATATGAACATTCTAATGAATGATCTTATTGTGCGTGGTTCAATTTCCCGGGGGAAGAGTTTTCTTCTGTTTAATCTCAGGAAATAGGATCAGCTCTGCCAAGGTATTATAGAGCCTAAGGAAACACTTCCCGTATTTAAATTAAGAGCTGAAAGTTGCCTAAAGGGGTCTCGCTAATTAGAATTCCAGTGCAGCAAGCTGGAAGGCTGCAGACTGTACCTACATCCACCTCTCTACTCCTGGTGGGAATTTTGAAGGGATTTTGCATAGTTTCCCTAGGCGATCAATTACAGACCCTCTTTTCCCAGTAATTTTTGAATTCATTATTCTTAAATATCAAAATGCATAAAGGAAAATATATCCTTTAAGCTATGGTATAAGACACTGCTATTCAGCCAAAGGTTTTTCAGAGCTTAGAAAAAAAAATATTGAGGTTTTCTTGTCTTCATTCAGATTGGCTTTAGAATGGAGTCACGTTCTTGGGGGAAACTGACTTCTCTTCACAACACTAGCCTCCTTGAGGACACGTGTATTACATGCCCCTATTAGAACTCTGTGCGTAGTATTTTTATACAAATGGACATCTAATATATTTGTAATTAAATGAAATAATGTCTATTTTTCTTGAATATCCTTCTCAGATATTTTAGAGAATTCTGGTAAACAGGGAGAAAGTTGTTATGAGATATGTTTCAGGGACTCTACAGGCAAATTTCCTTGCAATCCAGTTTTCTTACCATCAGGACCTTCCTGGTGTCAGAAGACTGCTGGGAGCTAGCGGAACATTTGCTTCCCCCATCCCCCCGTCCTAACTAAATTTAACAAACAAACAAACAAACAAACAAACAAAAAAAGGTAGCCAAGAATAATATTTAAAACAACAGCAGCAATACCTTTTTACATGAGCTATATTATTGTAAAAAAAGAAAATCATAACTAACAGGATAAGCAAATGTTTTGCTTTGCATATTTCTTGGAGGCATTGGATAACATTTCTAGGTACAACAATGCGGACTGAAGTGCTCAGAGAAGATCCAGTAATATTGGTCTCTAACACTGGTCAAACTCTAAGATAAGCTATGTTCTTCTTTTTTTCCCTCACCCTGTACAAGAACTTACTTGATCTTTTCAAGCAACATTGAACTTGACACTATGGCTAAAATTTTATAGATGAAAAATGCCATTTCCATACAGATAAATTATGACTTAGGCAACAAGGTAGCTTTTATCAATATGGATATTCCAGTCTGTCCTTTTCCCCTGCCAGTGTCCATTTGATTTTTACTGTGATAAAGTATATATAACATACACTCATCTCCACAAGAATTTTTTTTTTGTCCCCAGAGAAGACTCAACACTCATTATTCCATAACTTCTCCTTCTCCTGCCTTTCCAGTTTTCTAATATTTCATTTTACTTTCTGCCTTCATCAGTTTGACAGCTGTAGGTATCAAATGGCCAGTATTCTAGGAATATTGTTTTCCAGGGCTGGGTTACATTTTAAATTTTTTAAACTCAGTAATTTACTTTTATCTTACAGGTAACCATCTGCATTTATGTCTAGCATAAGTCTGCAATTTCAGCAGATGTTTTATGGTCATATGGACTTTGGATTATTTAATAACATTTCATCAGAGTCTTCCAGGATCTTGCCAGGGCATGGTGCATCCCACCTGTCTCCTAGTATCTCCCCTCTTTGGTCATTGTATTTTTAGGAAATTGAAGAACTCACCGGGTACCCCATTTCATTTAATGTTCCCAGAAAGCCTTTATGTGCAATATGGAATTCCATTAATTTGAAACTGTCATTGTAGATTAACTGTAGCCCTGACTGTCCTGGATCTTGTCCGTAGTTCAGCTGGCCTCAAACTCAGAGATTAGCCTGCCTCTGCCTCCTCCCGAGTGTTGGCCCTAAAGGTGTGAGCCAGAAATGAAGTTTTAACTGGTGAGTCAAATCTATTTGACTTCTAATCAGGGAAAGTGTTTTTGTTTGTTTGTTTGTTTGTTTTTTTCCATTTCTTTCACCAAGTATTTTCTGCCTATCTTCACAAACTGGATTTTATTTGGGTAGTGGTAGATTCAGCAAATCTGATCTTTAAGGTTATTTGTAAGAGGGAGAACAGAAAAACAGGTGGTAGATGAGGAAAAATGAATTCCCCCAAACCTTTATTTAATATGAGAAAGACTGGATTCCCCCAGTGGGACTGACTGAGGTATGATGGAATGTTCCTGAAAAGCCAGAAGGAGAGTTATTAAGATCCTTTGTTTGAGTTCTCACTTTTTTTAAATGGTTTGTCTTACACACTCAACTTCAAATATCAGGTCTACATTCCATAAACTTAAGCTTACTGAGTTTGGGATCATTATTTCCAGTGTACACTGGGATATGTCTGAAAAGGTAAGTAGCAAATTATGGAGAATAGGTTACTTAGTAACTTTCTGAGTTGAAAATGTATTGTCAAAAATTATCCTAAAAGTACAAATTACCTATAATTCTTCACCAAATCAATAGCCATTATTTTGGTAATCCTGAGATGAAGACGACTCGTTAGATCAGCAGTTCTTTTGTAGGTCATAACCCCTTTGGGAGTTGAATGATCCTTTCATAAGGGTTGCATATCAGATATCCTGCATATCGGATATTTACATTATGATTCACAACAGTAGCAAAATTACAGTTATGAAGGAGCAATAAAAATGATTTATGGTTGGGAGTCACCACAACATGAGGAACTGTATTAAAGGGTCATAGCATTAGGAAGTTTGGGAAACCACCACCTTAGATGATATTACATCCAGTTACAGCATACAGCCATGCAACCAGGAGCACCATAAGATCTCCATCAAAGAGACCTTGACAAGTGGGTTTCAAACAAATGCTCAAGTGATCTTGCTTGGAAAGGTCCTGGCATATAGAAGATCCTCAGTCAGTATTTACTCAGTGGTTAAATTGAAGAAGCAGTTGAGTGCTTTTAATGAGGAGGGTGTTTTGATGCTAGTGGCAAAAGCCAAACTCACCTATTGAGGAATTCACAGTTTAGAGGATACTTGAATTAGTGAGTGAACAGCCCAGGTCTTACATCTTGCTCAGCCTCTGCTGCAAACTCTGGTCTGTGGACAAGTTGGTGGAGGCTGGAGTGAGGACAGCTGTCTCTCTGTAAGGGGAAGGGTGGTTTGGTTAATAAAATGTGATTTTCTTTTTCACAGTCTTATGAAGAAATACAGTATACACAGCATGGAAAAGTAAACCATCCCAGGCAGAGTTCAGGGAAACGACCTCACTCTAGTTTGCTTTGCTACCCTGTGGTCCCCACAGCACAGTTTTAAAGTGCTTGTCCTCAATGATCTGTTAGGTCCCTCTTCAGCTGTGACCTCCAAGGACACTGTTAATAATCAGTGTGACAAGGATCTGTCTGGAGGCTTGCGGAGGACACTTGAGGACATCTTTTCAGAAGCACTTCTTCGGAGTGTCATCTTGCCCCTCAGACCGACTTTGGTGCTTGTAGTCTCTGGTGCTGTTTCCTGAACCTTAAACTTGGGAACTGTCAAGTCCTCCTCGCTCATGGAGGACATCCGATAAGCCACAAGCTCTTGTCTGCTCCAAATGTTTGTTAAACTTAGCAGCCTTATTTTCAACCCCCTTGTCTAACCTGGCTCTTCTCTCATGCTTTGGGAAGTACCAGCAAACTGTGGATTGTCAGGTCCTCCTGGATACTTCACTCCTCCGCAGAGTGCCTCTCACAGTTCCTAGGACAAGCCCAGTCTCTCCTGGACAGCAGAGAATGCTCTCCAATGGTAGCTTCAGCCACCTTTCCAGCCTCCGCCTGTGTTCCAGAGAGATCAAGCTGCCTCTGCTTCTTTGGCAGGCAGTTCTTTGACTGAGAGTCTTTTATCTTATGTGCTTGGGACCAGAAGTCTTCCAGATTTTGCAGTTTGTTTTTGGATTTTTGGAATATTTATATAGATTCTCCTAGTAAGGTATGACTAATCTGAGAAGTCTGAATCCAAACTGCTCTAAAATCAGATTAGAGTCATGTTAGTGCTCAAAACCTTTTTAGATTTTAGAGCAGTTTGGATTGTGAATTATTATATTTGGGATGGTCAACTTGTATCATGTAGTTTTTTTTATATCTTTATTTCTTGGGCCATGGTGATTTTTCTCTATAACTCCCTTTTGCCTCAGCTTCCAGAGTGCTGGAATTAGAGACCTAAGCCATCATTTGTAGCTCTAATTTATAATATTTATTTAATCTCTGTAGAAAGCCTGTGCTGACCCTTGGCTAACCTAAGGGCCCTGCTTTGTTAGGTATAAAAATGAAAATACTTTACTATTCTCATGTAGTAACTGTTTTCTCTGAGGTTTACTGTCTCCACTTTGTAATCTAAGCCTAGTCCTGGAAGCTTCTAGGCTCAGTACAATCTAATCTAGGTCTAGAATGTTTTCAGTCTCTGAGATTTACTGCTGAAAAAGAAAATGTTTTCTAGATCTTTCTGTACTCCAGCAGGCTGATTCAACTTAACTATTCTGGCTCAAACTCCTCCCTAAGCTGACTATTTTACTCTGGCTTCTCTCCCAACCTCTGACTTTTTTGCTCTGCTTGGCTTCAAACTACCTCTAGCAATCCTTCCCATCCATCCTCTGGCTCTCACTTGTCTTCACCTGTGTCTAACTTGTTCTCTCTTCACCCTGTAAAACTCTCTCCCCTTTTGTTGCTTCTCTTTCTTCTCTGTTCTCATGGGAGTGGGGCAGAGCCTAGTCTGTCAAATCTGCCTCTCAACTGGACATCACTTTCAAACATAGGGTGTTACAAACTAACTTTATCTTCATATCATCTTGTTTGGGATTAAAGGTGTGTGCTAAGAGCTGAGCCACACCACAACTAGAAACAGTTTTTTTTTTCCCAGTAAATAACACAATCTTGGAGTTCACAGTGTGATCAAATATCCTACAGTCAGGAATTTTGTTTTACTACCACATTATATCAAAATGATCCATATGAAACTACCTCTTCTACTACACTATAATTCATTGAAAATATCATTCATTTTCATTGATTTTGTTCCTTTCAAAATTATTTAATTATGAGATAAAATTATATCATGTCCATGATGACAGAGGCCTTGGGGGCAAGCAGAAGGTTAGTGTGAAGTACAATATTTAAAAAGTTTAAGAGCCAAACTTTCAAATTAAATGTGTTTATTGTATTTCAGTATTAACACAAAGCTACAGTAAGCTTTGAATGCACCCTTTTCTTCTTAAAATTCTGCATTATTTAAGAAGAGAAGAGTAAACTAGGCAGTGGTGGTGCGTGCCTTTAATCCTGGCACTGAGGAGGCAGAGGCGGGATGATCTCTGTGAGTTCGAATGCCAGCCTGGTCTACAGAGTGAGTTCCAGGACAACCAATAGCCAGGGCTACACAGAAATCCTGTCTTGAAAAACAAACAACCCCCAAAACCAAAAATACCAAAAGGCAAAACAAACAAACAAACAAACAAATGCAACCCAAAACCAAACCAACCAACCAACCAACCACCCAACCGAAAAAAACAACCAACCAATCAAACATAAACGAAAACAGAAAGAAAGATGAAAAGAAAAGGGAAAAAATGAGAGAAAAATAAAAATACAAAATGATTTGGACATTCACTCATGGAGGCCTCTGGTCTTTTGAGGTTGTTCCTTTGTCCTAACATGGGCCTTTGGTGGGGTGAACGGTTCCTGATGTTGGAAGACTTGGGAATCCCTCAGTAAAGCGGACTTCCCCAGGATGTCATCTGTTTCTTTTCTAACAGTACGTATGATAGGGATGTCACAAACACAGCACCCTCAGGGTGATCCTGCCCCAAAGGCACAGAGCCTAGCAATCCCTTGTTTAGGGATGTTAAGAAAAAGGTGACACCAGAGAAAGCAAGGCTGGATTTGAGACCCTTGGCCAGGCTCCTTCATGGAGTGCACGCACTTGACTCCGGGTGGGGCTTACAAAGTGCAGTGTTTTCTCCAGTCCTTTTTGTGACCTAAGGCTGCTCACTCAGTGGGAGAAAAGACAGTCACTGCCTCTCTGACAAACATTTGAGGCTGTTTTGTTATACCTTGCTCACTAGCTAGATGAGGCCGGACAGTGACTGGTGTGTTTTCGGAGCTCTGACCCAGAGAAATCCCTCCTTTGTCACTTTGTACGGCTTATTTTGTTAAGTGTCAGAGTTGAATCTATCACAACGTGAGGCAGACAAAATGGTGATTCTCTACGCCCCCTCCCCATCTCCCTATGTGGAGTCTCTTCCCTTTTAACCAATCCACAGCAGCATCATTATTACAGGGCAGTTATGTATTGGTCTTCTCGCATAAAATGAACGAGAGCTTTGCTAAATGTTTGTGGTTTAGTGTGTATACATATATTTTCAAGACTTTAGCTCCCGACGCTGGCTGAAATTCCCATTATGAAGCGCTGAGTTTGTACAGTGGGATGGCGTTGCGGTCCCTGACCCGTGGAAAGCTGGTCTGATGTACACACTTTCATTTTCCTGACTCAACGGAGCTGCTCCAAGTGTGCAGAGGCTGAAGCAGCCTCCGAATTCCACCAGGGGCTGCTGTTGAACTTCTGAAAAAGACTGTAATTGGGAGAAGAAGGTGGGAAGTGGTGAGTGTGGAGGGAGGTATGGGGCTGGCTGGGGGGGGGGAGGGCAGGGGAACGGGGAGGCGGGGGAAGGGGAATCTTGGATGCAAAGCTGACATTTCTGTCTGAGGTGAGGCATGCTTTGCTGATGCCACACATGGAATGTTTCGGAAGTGTCAGTAATAAATACTTCTATCAGGAATCTTCATATTCCACAGCTCTACTTATCATACCCCAAGGAGACTCCTACAAAGACATAGCTGTCAGGGGCTAATTTGGGATCTGAAAGCTATGGTGGTTGTCAGGCATCTTCCCCCATGTGTGATATTTATCTCCTCTCACAAACAAACTGAGTGCAGGGTTTTTAATTAATTTCCAAGTGTCTCCCATGGTAATTTTCTCTCTAATATATTAATACAATGATTTAAGCCTTCATTCAGGGGCAGACTTTCTGCTGAAAATCACCAAAGGCTTAGATGGTATTTAGTGTTATCAATAAGGTACACGTTCGTTGGTTTGCAGAGAATCAATAAAGTAGCCCTTCCCTCGTTTTTATTTTTAGAAGCATCAATGATATTTTTTTTTCATCTCTTTTAAGTATATTAAGGAAATCATGGACCTGCTGATTTTATTTTTCTCCATTTGATTGGAGGGAGCTCTCAGGCTGTTTCTCTTATTGTTTGTGGAAGATGTGCGTCACGCAAGGCTCTTGATTTGATGATGAACAGATGAATTTTTAAAAAGTGTTTCCCCTTCAGAAAAACTTGATTTTTCTTTTTTAAGAGAAACGTCACAGAAAAAGACCATAGAAAGGGTCACACTTTGAAAGCAGGTTAAGTCAGGTAGTTGAAGAACGAGTGAACTAACCTTTTCCCTACCCAACATCCCTCTCAGTACAAAGCATGACACATAAATACTAGCAAATTGAAGGTATACTGCTTGTTTCTCAAACAATGTTCACAAAACAAATAGGTGTGTGCTAATTGACCAGATTTAAACATTTCACACTGTATATGTATAAATCTATATTCTCTAAAACATGCTGTATATAATACAGTTTTATCTGGCAATTAAAATAAAGACATTTGAGAGGGAAAAAAATCCAACGAAAATGAAAGTGACATTTTTCATAGAAGTCACATTTAGGGGTTTATTTAATTTTTAAAGAATACTTATGTCTTTATTTAATATTATTATACTCTTGGCCCAAAGGTTACCTCAAATTTCATAAGGGTTTTTTCCCCCTCAATTCACCTTTAGCATATTTGATTACTGGGGTGATAGGGCAGTTCTTGAAGAACTATTTATCTTTCTTTGAAAACAGCATTCAAAAATCATTGGAAAAATTGCAGCAATAAAAGGAAATCCCCAGACTTTATATAGGGCTTTTAATTACCTGTAATTAAAGTTTAAATTCTTAGAAATTCAGGAAACTCAGTCTTATAGGTCTGGAGATTAAATGTGTGGGTTTTTTTTTCTTTTTTCTTTTTCCTGTGTGAGCATTTCATTTTTTCCCTTGCCAACCTGTCACGTGAACATTTTCCCTAGATCCATTAGGCAAATTTAATAACCAAATATCTATCTAGTGAGAAACGAGTTTTTAAAGTTCAGCATGCCCTGTGACTAATTTGTATCTCCCCCCCCCCACCGCCCCCTTCCCGGCCTGCACGGTTGTTGTATATAAGCACCACAAAAATCAACCTTTTAAGCACAGATTGATCCTGGCAGCTTTTATTTTATGTGATTTCCAAGGATCGGTCTAGAAACGCTTCTTAATTGAAATAGTTCTCCTCCTTTAGCTTTTATTTTATTGTCCTTCCCTTCTTGACATCTTGTACATCGCATCAGAAGCTATTTTAGACACATGAAATGACAGCTTTCTCAGAGCCCGACTGTGGATCCTGATAGACCTGCAGTTCTTCAAGCAGGCAAGTTGCAGGCGCTAGCTTCAGAGAAGCTTCCCCGGCATGATGGGAGCGTCACCTAGACACGCAATCTAAACTGCAGGTTAATCATCCCGCACTGGCGGATGTCAGTTCTCCCCTGCCCTGCGTCCTACCAAAGAGCAAGAAAGCCAAGAACTATTTTCTCTTTGCTATTTAATTTAACAGAATCTGGGCTCAACTTTAGTTGGAAATTATATTTCCTCTCGGCTGGGATGGAAAGGCTACTGTAATCTAGTAGTAAAGAAAAACTGAAGCAACCTCACGACATCCTTTCTCCTCTGTTGTGTCTTTCCCTGGGTGGGAGAACACACAAAGTGGTTGCCGTGTGGTTCAGGCATGCACAGATAACGCATGTGTTACAGAGTCTGAGGGAATATGCTCTGTGATGTTTTGGAGTTAGAGAAGGGTTATTTGGGAAAAATGTATTTATATCAATAGAAATTTTTTAAAAAAAGGAAGCAGGATATGAAAATATTGTACGTAGGAACAAACAGTTCAGCAGACCAGACCTGTCCTCGCTAGAGGTAGAGAGCAAACATCTCATAATGAGATAGGTAACAAGATGAATATTGTACATTTGTTTTTCAGTTCTACCCAAGTCTTTGTAACTTTACAATGTAAGATTCAGAAATTGGAGCCAATTACCATAATATGTGGTGGTTTGGTGGGAACATGTTCTACATCAGACAGTTAAAAGGGTTTACTGCTATTAGGAGCATGTTAATGCCTTGATAATGTCTCTACTTGCTTTGTAATGTCTCTTGCTGAAGTATAGAATTCTTTTATCTTCTTATTACATTATGCAAAAACTTGAATTGAAAAGATATTTGCAGGAACATTTAAAGTAGTGCATCAATCAGCTTCAAAGAAGAGAAAATGTTCTCAGAATAGCTTATAAAAGGATAACTGTCACTTTTATTTTGGGTGAACAAAGGCGACCACGCAGAAAGCACTTTATTGTAAAAGCACACGGTGCGATTCAATAAATATGCCGTATAAATATAAAAGAGAAGAAAGTTCATAATTATCTTATGACTTAAGCGTAATTTAAGTAATACTTTTAAAATGAAGCCGGCAACGAAGTACTCTTGCTACCGGGCCCTGAGTTCTAGCCTGGGAGTCCCCGTGAGGTGATAACTGTCTCCGTTAACATCGGATTTGAATGGATTAGTCATGTTTTGTTTTAATACGTCTCAGAATGTTACAGAAAGGAACATGTGGGGAGAGCATTAGCAAAAATCTTAACAACCACTTAATGGCATAAGCTTCACAAAATGGGTTTCCTTATGTGCACGTTATTCAGTTGTTGCTCTTCTTGTGGCTGATGCTAAGGTAGCTTTGGATTTGCGTTTAACTGTGTTGTGACTCGGGTTAGCATTTCCAGATGTTCCCTGTGTGGTAAGAGAAATCTATCTGCAGCATGATTTCCAGACCTTTAGGATCAGGGCTTTCTTTGATGCTGTTCATGAGGGATGCTTACAATCTTCCTTACAATGAGAGTTTCTTTTTGTTAGCTTGTAAGTATGCTTTTGAAACTTCAAGTGCTAACTACACAATCTTATTTTTCTAATGTGTGTCCAAGCTTTTAATCCTTCACCTGATGATAAATGCTGGAGAGATGACTGTTCAGTAAGACTTAAGAATCTACAATCTGAACTTTATTTTTATTTTTAGTACTAGTATGTGAGCCTGTCTTCATAATAGGCAATTTTTTTTTCTAAAGCCATGTCCCTATTCTGAACTATTTATATAAAGGAAATAATCAGATCTGGAAAACACAATATACATGTTCACAATAGGGAAACCATCTATACTATCCAAATTTCCCATAATGCATGTTTCCACGTGTACAGACATATATCTAGATGTGAAGAGTTGGTTTCTATATGCAGAAGCTACGTGGCAAGTGCCTGTTGATGAAAGTTGAACATTAAAAAAAGAAAAACCTAATCAGTAAAAATATATCTCTGTTTCCTGACTTGACAAAAGGGTAGTATGCCTTATTAAATGTAGTGATATAATCTTTTCCAAGGCTCATCTTCTTCGAAGATTCAAAAAGAATTTCATTTGAAGTCAAATAATCATGCTAATTCACCCCCTCACACCGTTGTAGCTTAGGAAATTGTACTAACGCTGTGACATTTCTAAGAAATAATGCTCATTTATTTAAAAACTACAAATATAGCACCTTATAATAAGAAATCAGCTTGTGACTGTGTGACATCATTTTGCTCACATCCTATTCCTTGTGGCTATTGTACACAGCACCCAATTCATTAAAATAATTTCCCCCTCATTTCAGTGGGCCGCATGCAGATTCTCTGTAGAGCGGCATTCAGCCAGACTCTCCTCTCAGAGCTGCCCCACTTTCTCATGGCTCCTTCCTCTTGGCCTCCTTGGGAACACTCTCATTTTGAAAGTACAGGGGAAATTATCTCATAAACGAAATTTAATAACATTAGAACTTCTGAGATTTTGAAAGTACAGACTTCTTAAGTTATTGAACTATGGGAGAAGCTATAATTTATAACCAGCAAGTTAGAATGTTGTACACATCTGTGTACTGTTTCAGAAAATAAAGGTTGTTACCATAGCAACTGCCACATAATATAGAACATACGTTATTTGTGAGATGCCAGGCTTCGTGTTAAAAAAAAAAAATCTCCTTCCTCATGGCTGTTCCCTGATGTTTCAAGGATTCCCACGTCCTCCTTAGGAGGGTGTGGGGTTTCCTCCATTAGCACTTTCATTTCCCCTCATTTTCATTTTTAATACTGTTAGCTCAGTCGATAAGTTTGCACAGCACAGGGGTGACCTGCCAAGACACGCTCTCACTTACTCACATTTGGCTAATTCTTAAGGCTGTCCAGTTGAAATTTTAAGATATAGAGACGTATATGGAGTAAAGGTTTGCCTAATTCCTGTGACTACAACAAATCAGTGTTGCCTGCTGACATCTTGTTGGTTTGGCCTTTTGAGCATTTCACAATTTTGAATTACATGATACGGGTGTTTTACCACTTTAAAAGATATCACCTGGAAACATATATTTACTCTGTAAATATTTTTTTCACTTAAAAATTTGTATGACATGTTCAGTCTCATTTGGAATCAATCATAATTTAGATAGCTTTGAACACTTTATTGTCTACTTTAAATTTTTCGAGGATTTCATACATGAGTATTTTATTTACATAATTTTCACCATCTACCTCCTCCCTCTCACTCCTCCATTCCCCCCCCGCCCATAATCTCCTGTTTAACTTTCTTTGTCACACACACATATATGTGTGCACACATGTGTACATAAATGCAACCTGCTGAATCCATTCAGTGATGTTCATCTGTAGATGTAAACACATGACTCATGTAAGCTCATGCTCACAATGTGAGATTAGATAACCTATGGGGGGGGGAAGAAGGTGACTTTTTTATGACAAAATTTATCTACTTAAAAATAGTAAAGAATTAGGTGTGATAGTTCATATCTATAACCACTATAACTTGGGAAACTGAGGCAGGGGGTCCACCATTGAGATCTATTTGGGTTATAGAGTCAGATTTTCTCAAAAAGAAAGAAAGGAAAAAAGAAAGAAAGAAAGAAACAAAGAAAGGAAGAAAGAAAACACATCAGCTCATGACTTTATTTGCGACATCATTTTGCTCACATCTTATGCCTCATGGCTATTGTACACAATACCTAACTCATTAAAATAATTTCCTCCTCATTTTGGTGGGCCAGCTGCGCTGTAGAACGCTGTTCAGCCTCTGCTCTCAGAGATGCCCCACTTTCTCACGGATCCTTTCTCTGAGCCTTCTGGGGAACATTCATTTTGAAAGTTCAGGGGAAATTATCTCTTGAGAGAAATTTAACAACAACAGATTTCTAGTCTTTCCATAGAATAGTACTAATTTCTTCTCTTATGACTATGACAATAAACCCGAGAGGAGCAACTCAGGAGAGGAGGTTTAGTTTATTTTATATCATTTTTTTTCACTTCCTACTTCCGGGGAATAAATCCCACCATGTCGGTGAAGTCATGGCGGCTGGGGTGTTCCTAACGTCTTCAGATCTTGTTAGAGTAGGAAGCAGCAAACTAGGATTGGAACTACAGGAGGCAGCTGCCTTCAAAGCTTGCCCCTAGTAGCTGATGTCAGCTGGGAAGGCCACAACCCCACGAAGCCTGACCACCAGCAGGGAACCAAGTGTTTAAACACATGAGCCTGTCGTAGGCCAGTGCCAGTTTGGAAGTGCCAAAAAATAAGAAAATTGAACAAGAGTACTGAAATCTTGATTGGATTCTTTTTTTCTACTTGATGTGGGATCTCAAGTATGCTAGACTGACCTTGAAACTCATTATGTAGTCAAGAACTGCCTTCATTACCCAATCCTTGGTCCTTAACCCACCAAATTCTTGGATAACAGGCGTGCTCTATCATGCCTGCCTGTACTTTCTGCTTTAATTTCAATATAAATCCTATTGGTTTTATAGGTAGAATAGTGAATCAATAAACGGAAGGAGATTATCCACGGAGTGTAGAAAACCCTTCAGTATGGCTGGATATGGGATCAAATGTCTAACTGGTTCGAAATAAAAGCCTGAAAAACAGCTGAACATGAGAAAGCGGGTGTCTGATGCTTGCTGGGGCCACAGTGTAACAAAGGTCTTTGAAGTGCAGACATATTTAGGGTGATGGAATTTATCATTCATGGCAATTTTGCCATTCAAAGTCAAGATATCCTTGTCACCATTGACATATTTTATGAGGACGCTTTCTGGACAGTGTTATCACCTGCATTTTCTTTTACGCAAGGACGATACCAGGTACTGGCTTTCTTTAAAACAGCTACCTCCGTACATTCACAGCGGTTCCATGCCATAAAACTGTGTTTCACAAAAGCAAATATTTCTGGTGAAAAAACCCTGACAGATTGAATTATACTCATCTTTTTCTTTAAAAAATAACTTAATAGTTTAATCAATAAACATTTATTAAACATCTACCAGGTGCCAGGCACAGTTCTTGGGATATAAAGATGGATAAGTGAGTATCCCTGCCTCCGGAGACCGGGCACAACTCACCGGAGAGGAACCACAGTGAGCCACGTGCTGACTGGGACCTGGTTTCTTCAGGCTTCACCAGCCAACCACACAACAACAGTAACCAAGACCCACATCTGTGGAACATTTCCTCTCTGATGGGTCCATCCGCAATGCTTTGTCATGGACCTTACACAACAGTATACCACGTGGGTTATCCTGGCAAGAAACCAAGGCCGAGAGAGTTTGAAAAACTTGCTTGAGAGCGCAGGGTTCCCCAGCTTGTCCGGTACCTGTCATAGTGGTCCTCTCTTGTAGCTGTGCTGTTGCACTCCTTGGCGCCTCTCACTGGGCTCCACAGGAGCTGCCTGCCTGGCTCCCCAACCACCACTGTGTTCATAGCTCCTACAGCGCTCTCAAAGAACGTAAGTCAGACCGAGAATCTCTCCCTCCTGCTTCGAATGGGGTTTTACCATTCCACATAGAATATAACCTATGGATCTGGGCGCTTTTCCATGACTCAAAAGACCCCGCAGAACTTACCTCCTTCTTCTTATCCCCTTACCCCTCCCACCCTGCCGCCCCAGGGCCATCATTGCCACCCCTCCTTCCTTTACTATGCCTTAGACCAGATCGGCACACTTTTTCTAACAAGGGTCAGATGGAAAATTATTTTGGCTTTGTAGCCATACAGTCTTTAGTGTATGCATGATTTCTTATACCCATTTTCTTGCCCTCAGCTTCCTGATATGATTTATTAAGAACTGCTGATGAGTAATTATGAATTTTGAGGATTTAAGGTAAATATGACTGTTAATATAAAAGTTCAGATTTGTGATTCTTTTAAGATTCTTACAAGATTACTTTAAAAGACAATAAAATAATTACTCCTTTCTTTGAAACCTTAATTTGTTGCCTGCCAGTAAGTGAATCTGGCTGAGAAAAGTACCTTACTTGCTCTCCTCACTTGGTTAATCTATAACAAGTTGCTTAGCTACGAATGTACGTGGGTTTTTGGACTAATTTGTTTTCTTTATCTGTACTATGTAATGTTATTTCTTTTAAAGGCATCGGGGAACACACTGTTTTTTCATAATCACTCACTAGAAGAAAACTAAAATGTAGTCACATTGTAATTGTATATTGCTTGAAAGATTTTGCTGGGATATATAAGCTATGGAAGAAAGAATAAAAGTATGAGGGTTGGGGCATCCATCAACTGTGTGTATGTGTAAGGTTTGTGTGAGGGAGGGCTGAAACATTGCTTCTCCCATCCATCAACTATGTTTATGAATGTATATATGTAAAGTTTGTCTGGGTGTGTGTTGGAGCTTACTCCATCCACCAGTTGTGTGTATTTATGTGAGTATATGTGGAATACTTAGAGCCTGCTTGTTGGAGCTTTGATCTAACCATTCTGTGTGTGAAGATGTATATGTCTGTCTGTATGTCTGTATACATGTGTGTATGTGTGTATGTATGTATGTATGCATGAATATCTGTGTGTATGAAGTTCTTAAACTCTGCCTTTTGTTTCATCCATTCTCCGTGTGTGTGTGTGTGTGTGTGTGTGTGTGTGTGTGTGTGTGTACACATGTGAATTTTCTCTTTTCCTTCTCTTTCTTGCTGGTCCCAAGGAGTTAAAAGAATTCATCGTTTTTTCTGCTGGCTACCGAGAGTGCCAGCCCCAGTAGATTAAGCTTTGTTCCCTCAGTTAAAAGTCTACTGAGCAACTTCTCTAATCGCTGGCTGTCTCTGCCCCTATGGGTATCAGGATCCACCCCGGTCAGCAGCTCTAAGCTCTGACCCCGAATGGCTGCCTGCTTCAGTTTATCCAACACATGGACGCCAAAGCTCGTCTTTGGCAACACACTTAGTTGTTCTTTGGGCGCTGTCTCCTCTCCGTCCCTCTCCAAAGATCTTTCATTTGGTCTGGAACTCACCGAGTAGGCCCTGGGGCTTCTGCCTGCCTTGGCTTTCACCATAGCCCACCACCCAGACGTTGGGATTGCAAGCCTGCCACGACTGTTCTCACGTGAGTTCTGGGAATGATCTCCGGTCCTGATGCTTGCAAAGCAGCCACTCTACTGCCTGTCATGTCTCCAACACAGGCTGCACTGTTACCATGGCACAAAAGCGACCATAGATACTAAGTGAACAAATGAATGGAACAGTGCGGCTGGACTCCCGACAGAACCTCAGTTACAAAGGTAGCAGCTGTCTTGGTCTACAGACCACGGTTTGTTGGCTCCTTCTTTAGATCTACTAATCTTCCATTGGTTCTCCTGTCTGCTGAGCCTTTCCCACTTCAGGGTCCTGCACCGTCTCCAGCTCATCCCGACTTTGTCTTGACATTGAACCCTCCCTGTGGATGATACTTTTTTTTTGTTTTGTTTTGTTTTTTGGCCATGATGTCTAAGTTGTCTTATTCCATTGCTGGCCACCCGTGTCTTCCCAGCTCTCTGGCAGCATCGAGCTCATTAACTCATTTGCTCACTTATTCGTGGTCTGTACCCCGTCAGGCTGATGCTATGCATGGTGTGAGGAAGAATCTCTTTCTCTTTCAGGTATTTCTAGCTGCCAGAGCAGAGTTGGTAGCATGGATCCTCAGTTTATGGCTCACATGAATAGAACACAAGGCCCTGAATCTAAACCGTAAACGTTTAATGATGTCTCAACATCCCTTCCTTGTGGTCCCAAGTGATGGTGTGAGGGTGTTGTCATACTGTCCTCACAGAGCACCCTTCATGCTGGCAAAGCCCGTCTTCCACATATTTCTACTGACCCAGGGAATTTCTCCCATGGGCCTGAGTTAGGCTGATGTCTTACCTGTGCTGCCCACTGTGCACTGACCTCTGATCTTTATTTGTCACTGCCTTTGCTGACACCATTGCGATGCCTACAGGCTGTCATCAATTCCCATGGCTTCTTCTGCTTCTTCTCCCATCACTTCAGCATTTTTCCATACCTTGCATGTTTTATGATATCCAATATGATATGATGATATGACATCTGGGGGCCTCAGATACCATGCTCTGATGACTGTTGCTTCTGGTGGGCACCACTACCTCTGCTAAGCACTGAGCCTACTGCCAGGATTGCTTTTTCTGTGTCCCATCCTTCTAGATGCCATCCAAGTCTCATTTAGGCAACAAGAGAGTGGCGAACAACACTCCCTTTTGGGGTCTCTCTGGACTTGAGTGAGTGTGGCTTGCGTCACACTAATTGAAGAATTTTTAGTCTTTATTTACCACAGTGATTCTTTCCAGATATAATAGCTGCCACTTACAGAATGTATACTGTATGTTGGGCATGGTTAGCTTTGTGGACATTAACCCATATCATCCTCTCAATAGGCTGATGAAGAAGAAATGCCATTGTCCTTGCTTCCAGAGGCCAGAGTGGTTAACTGTCTCACTCAAGGCCAGCACTAAGCTGCAGAGTTGAGATCTGTTCCCCACCCCCAAAGACAGGGTTTCTCTGTATAGCCCTGGCTGTCCTAGAACTCACTGTATAGACCAGGCTGGCTTCGATCTCAGAAATCTGCCTGCCTCTGCCTCCCAAGCGCTGGGATTAAAGGCATGCGCCACCACTGCCCGGCCAGAGTTGAGATCTGAATTCAAGGGATCAGCTTTAGAACCCTTGTTCTTAACAAATTGTCTGTAATGAAGGGTCTAGATATGTGTCAGTGGGATATGGCTGCCGTCATACTGTTCTCTAAACCCTTCTAATATCATACTGACTTACATCCATTGTCATTCAGTGCCTTGCCTCTTTCAGAGCCTCATGTGCAGAGGTTCCTTTGTGTGTAATAAATGGTGTGCTAATAGATCTGAGCAGTTATTCCTGCCCTCAGGCTGACATGAGGACTGTTCCCTTCTCCTTGGGTGGGATGCTAAGATAGCTGTGCCTCTAACATGAAGGAACCCTTCTGGGAAGGAAGTAAGGTTTAAATTGCAGCCTGAAAGATGACTATAATTTTGAGAGTAGGAGATGATACTTGTGATGGCTTGTATATGCTCATCCCAGGGAGTGGCACTATTAGAAGGTGTGGCCTTGTTGAAGGAAGTGTATCACTGTGGGGGTGGGTTTGGAGCTCTTCCTCCTAGATGCCTGGAGGATGCCCAGTCTGTTCCTGGCTTCCTTCAGATGAAGATGTAGAACTCTCAGCTCCCCCTGCACCATGTCTGCCTGGATGCTGCCATGCTTCCACCTTGTTGACAATGAACTGAACCTCTGAACCTGTAAGCCAGTCCCAATTAAATGTGTCATTTATAAGACTTCCCTTGGTGCTGGTGTCTGTTCACAGCAGTAAAACCCTAAGACAATGCTTTATTTATTTATTTATTTATTTATTTTTGGCAAAGGACATAAACAAACTAACAATCCATTCAGACTTTATGGCATCTAAAACAGGCACCTGGCCAAGGGAGATGCAGCCCATCTCTCCATCATGTTTCCTTGTGGTTCATGGCATTGAGATGGAGAATGTGTAGGACCTTGAGGATTATTGGTCCTCACTCAACAATTTGGACTGGAGTAACCGAGAGAAGGTGGAAAGGTCTCGAAACTAGAAACAGTGAGTCATGAGAGCTAAAGTCAGACTCCTTCAATACTCCTCTACAGTCAAAGTTTCAATGCTTGGCACAAAGCCTGCGCAGTGCCTGTCTCATCTCTGGGGGACTATATACATCCACCGTTCAGAATGTTAACTGGGACGGGGCCTGCTTTCATAGTTCTAATGTATACTAATTATCTACAGTCATTCTTCTGAAAACCACTTGCTTTTCTTCATTCCTTATAACGAAGCGTCCCCTCTCTATACCTGTGCCCACCCTGTTCTCTAGCAGGCCTGAGACTGATTCTTGAACATTGGTCCACCTGTATGATTCTAAGAAATGCTAGAACTACTTTCTTAGAGGACCTCCATGCTGATGACCCACATCCAATCCTCTTGAGTAGTTTCTCCGAGGCCCTTCTTCCAATGCCCCAATGCCACAGTGAAGAAATGAAAGCACAAACTCTTTGTCTGGGAAGTTGCCGGTCAAACAAGTTCATCACCAGTGATGAGACTTCTCAGAGTCATGGAAAGCCAAGCAGGCAGTTATTTACATTTCAGTGTACTTAGGCTCAGTATGCTCTCCTGAGGGACACACTAAGGATGTCCTGCTGCTGTGACATCACAAAGTTGATACTGAAGCATCAACTGAAGCATGTGGTCCCTTTGGATATCAAATGTCCATTGGAAGAAAATGAGTCTCTTTTACAGAAACTACTTTGGAATGTTGTCAGCCCTGCCCGAAATAAATATATAGACTTATTTTACTCTTGTCTAAACAGCAGTCTTATTCTTTGGCAGTTTATGTAAAACTCTGGAGGGACAGCGATCCAGCCAGTCTGTTCTATGTGTCTCTTGACTCCATACCTGTTCCCCCTGCTTGCCCGGGTGGGAGATAAGGAGGGTGGGGGTTGACTCCCCACAGGGCGATGAGTCTCACAGGAGGGTTGCCTGTTGATTGATGAGCCTTTGAGGGATTGTAAGGCAATAACCCATCTGAAGAAACATTTACCATCCTTACTGCTTCTTCCTTGATTTACTAAGAACAGAAAGCTTTTTTTATTAGATATTTTCTTTATTTACATTTCAAATGTTGTCCCCTTTCCTGGTTCCCCTCTCCCTGAAAATTCCCTAACCCGTGTCCCTTCTCCCTGCTCACCATTCTGCCCACTCCCGCTTCCTTGTCCTGGCATTCCCCTACACTGGGGCATCAAGCCTTCACAGGACCAAGGGTCTCTCCTCTCATTGATGTCCGACAAGGCCATCCTCTGCTACATATGTGACTGGAGCCTTGGGTCCCTCCATGTGTACTCTTTGGTTGGTAGTTTAGTCCCTGGGAGCTCTGGGGATTCTGGGTGGTTCATATTGTTGTTCCACCTATGGCGGCTGCAAACCCCTTCAGCTCCTTGGGTCCTTTCTCTAGCTCTCCATTGGGGACTGTGTTCAGTCCATTGGTTGACATCCACTTCTGTATTTGTCAGGCACTGGCAGAGCCTCTCAGGAGACAGCTGTATTAGGCTCCTGTCAGATAGCATTTGTTGGTGTCCACAATAGTGTCTGGGTTTGGTGACTGTATATGGGATGGATCCCCAGGTGAGGCAGTCTCTGGCATTTCCTTCAGTCTCTGCTCCACATTTTGTCTCTGTATCTCCTCCCATGGGTATTTTGATCCCCCCTTCTCAGAAGGACTGAAGTATCCACACTTTTTTTTTTAACCAAGAACACAAATCTTATTTTTACGACTTTTCAAGTTTTCAAAAATGGTGTTTTTCTTAACTGAGTTATGTAATGATTTTGTGGTTGAAGGGGTTGGGGATCCTGGCAACCATTTCATTTCATTGCCTGCTCTGTAAGGACCTGTAGGCCCAGGAATGTGATGTGAAATTCCATTCATTCTGATATCCACCCTAAGAGGTGTGGTTTATATAAAAAGAGGTATAAAGGAACATTCAAAGGATGATTGACTTTGTCTTATAGTGGATTGCTTTAACTTTCTCTACGTTGCCCCCAGGATTGGCCTGAGTTCAGGATAGGGCAAAGAGCATCAAATACAGAGTTTCTCAGACTCTCGAACTCCAGGGTCATCCTTTCCTACCCCCATGCTTCTTATGATCTGTACCCTTTCCACAGGATCCCGTTGCTTTAGCCCTCACAACCGCTCTGTTTTAATTAGTTGGGAAGAGACGCCCATCTCAGGACTATGTGAGAGGGAAGCCCAGTTTATAACCATTTGTAACCTAAGCTTCTTAGGGAATCAGAAATATAAAGCTTCAGACATTCACATCTAAAACTCAGAAAACAAAAATGCTGTATAAAAAAGAGGTTGAATAGCGGAAAATAGATTCTTATACAGTTATACAGCAGTTCAGCAGGTGAGACATGGGAGAAGAGGGAACAGAGGAAGGGGAGGGTGGAAGGAGCAAGAGAGCAAGAGAAGGATGCAGCTCGGGTTGCTGGTGAGTTCCTGGACCACTGTTTGCTTCTGCCTATGGTATTTGCACTATTTCTCATGTGTGTGTGAGAACCCCTTACCTGATGGCCAGCCTCACTCCATCTTGCTTAACCATAAGAAGCGGCTCACACCATTTTCGGAGCTAGCCTGGTTTGCATGCAGGTTCCTTGCTAGACCTTGTATCCTCAAGAGGTTGCTTGCTTCAGTTTCTGCTGTATATCTAAGGAAAGTTCTAGTGCGGTATTGCCTTCAGCCCTTTTTTGAGAAATATGGTCTGTGAACCAAGGGAAAAAAATGAAAATTAGAAATAATTAGGTGTATGAACCAACCAGTACCCCCAGAGCTCCTAGGGACTAAACCACAACCAAAGAGTACACATGGAGGGACCCATGGCTCCAGCTGCATATGTAGCAGAGGATAACCTTGTTGGACATCAATGAGAGGGGAGGCCCTTGGTCCTGTGAAGGCTCGATGTCCCAGTGTAGGGGAATGCCAGGACAGGGAAGCAGGAGTGGGTGGGTTGGTGAGCAGGGGGAGGGGGGATGGGATAGGGGGTTTTCGGAGGGAAAACAAGGAAAGGGGATAACATTTGAAATGTAAATAAAGAAAATATCTAATTAAAAAAAGAAATAATTAGGTCTTTCTTGGGATCTTAATTTTCTTCCAATTTTTTTGAGAAGTATTCTTTTTTTTTTTTTTAATTTAAGCCTCAGCCTCTGATGAAGAATGACCTTTTAGGTCACTGTTCCCTCAGCCTAACTTAACTATATCTCTCTTTCTTAATCTTCATGTACCATCTGTGCTAGTTTCCACAATATTTTTCTTTTCATTAATTTAAAATGATTTAGTTTGGTCTTATTCTAAGACATAAAATTGGCAAAATCACAAGCGTTCATTTAAAAAGAATGAACAGACAACAATTAAAATATTGGTGGAAATGGCAGCTCTAGTTTACTCGTCCAGCAGAATGATTAACTTTCATTGTCAACTTTATGAGATTTAGAATCAACATGGAAACACATCTGCGGATATGTGTATGGAGCTGTTTCTAGGAAGGTTTAACTGAGCAGGGAAGGCCTACCTTGAATGTGGGTGGCGCCATCCCTATACAATAGAGTCCCAGAGTGACTAAAGAACTGAAAGTAACAGCATTAATTTCTTTCTGCTTTCGGATGATGGATGCCTCGTGGCCAACAACTTTATGGTCCTGCTGCTGTGCCTTTCCAGAGCCCCACGACACAATGCACCCCTTCTTAAACCGAAAGCTAAGATGCTCTGTGTCACGTATTTGGTGGCAGCCACAAGAAGAATAACTAATACACCAGGAAATGCCAGGCTCCTGCCTTATGACTTTGTACAGTTTGTGTTGCATGAGAACTATCCAGTGTGCATAAAAGAGAATAGATACAGGGCAGGCAGCATCCCAGGAGACTGAAAGGCCAACCTATAGGTCACAGGATGAAGTTTATTGAAAATGCAGGATATTTTCTAAATGAATTACATTTACATGCATTTACACACACACACACATACACACACACACACACACACACACACACACACACACACCCCCTCTCTTTTCAGCGTTTACATCCTGGATCTGAGTGATGGAGTTAGTTTGTTGACCAAAAGCTGACCTTCTGCAAAGGCACCAGGTAGCCAGTTCTAGAAGGATTTTCTAAGTGGTGTTTCTTAACGGGGGTGTGGTGGTCCTCTCACTTCTGTATTTGCTATTCCTTGAAAAAAAAAACAGGGTTTCTGTGATTAAAAAAAAGAATCATATTACTTAGTAATAATCTCAATCAAGTGAGTACCTTTATGATTTCTCAGAAAAAAGATAAATAAGATTATGTTATTACCTCATGGGTTTGTGTTTGCCATCGAATTTCCTTTTTTAGATTTCAGGGTAAACAGAACAAAGGATCACCTCTCCAGTTCATGTTTTCCCTGGAGTTTCTTCCGGTGTCTCGTTATTTGAAGATTGTGGTAGACAAAAGGGGTAAGAAAATAGAAGGGAACAGTTAATTGTGTAATTCACAGTAATAGCATTTATTTATTTATTTATTTATTTATTTATTTATTTTTGCTTGCCTTTTTGGATTCTTCTACCCTAGGAAAGACTAAATGGAACCATTTTTTCCCTTTTTTCTATCTATTTCAAAACTTGGTGATGTGTCAGATATATGTTCACAATAATCATAGTCACCATAACTTTGGGGGAATCAGGGCTTCAAGTAAATATGCTACGAAGAGAACTTCGTGAAAAAATATGATCTTAATGTTTGAGGGCAGTAGAGGGATTCTTTTGCCCTGAATACCAGTGAATAAACTCAGACTTGGGACACAGACACTTGGGCAGATATTGTCTCTGAGAAGAATGTCATGCCTTCAGCATGAAGATGCTACAAAAAAAAAAAAAGAAAGAAAGAAAGAAAGAAAAAGAAAAGAAAAGTCATGTAATTAGGGGATGGGGGAAAAGACAGAAACCAGAGTCATTAAAGAGACTGTGATATGAGAAAACCATTGTACAGAGGATGTGACCAAAGGTCTTGAATTCGAGAGTGGAGGGGAGCGAGACTGCTTAAAATTCCACTGAGCATTTGTTTCATGGGAAGAATAACGCTCCTGTGTGGTGCCACTCACCACTCCGTGTTTAGAAACAATTAAAAGATGCAAATATTTATGAATCAGTGAGTCTGTTGTAATCCTATTTGGAAAACAAACATCGCCTTGTACGATAGGCTCTCGGAGCTGGTTGCTGTTGGGATTCAGGGGTTAAAGCAAGCCCTTCAGAATGAGCTCGTGACTGCTACCCAGACAAAGGGATGTAACTCAAGAGAGACTGTGTTGTTTGCTTACAAGCTGTTGCCTATGCCAAATGAGCATTTTAAAAGCCATTCAAATTAAGTTGAAAATTTGTAATTATATTTTCCCTTTTAATTGTAACTTATGCAAATGTTAGATTCCAGCTGTACAAATAATTTTCATTTCAGACTACAACATTCACATTAAATCTAGCATGTAACACCCCAACGCAGGAGCCTTCCCGGGTGGCAGTTGTCGATTGAGAAGGTTGGAGCAGGCTTGATTAGTGATGGCTGCTGCGGCTGGAGGCCTGTGGTTAAGTATAGATCACAGAGTGGCGGTCGAGAAGAGAGACACCTTTGCTATAATTTGCCGGAGAAGATTTATGAATAGAACACAAAGAATGTCAAAACAGGCCAATCAGGGGAAGTACAAAGTCTTCCTGGATGGCTTCAGTGGACGGGCCCTCATCCATGGCTGTGACATGGGTAGTGTAAATTGGGCTTAGTGAGTCACTGAAGAGAGAGAGAGAGAGAGAGAGAGAGAGAGAGAGAGAGAGAGAATATGATTTATGTTGTACAAAATCCTAAAACCAGCAATAAAATATTATATTTGAAACCCTTAGATGAAGTGAGCTTGCTGTGCGTTAGCCATAGGCAGAGGAGGTACATGACCTTGTTGGTTAATCGTTGCGCCTTTTAAACCACTTTGTAAACAGAAATCAAGTATTTCCCATTTCCAATGGAAATTTTATTCAGGGAAGTCATGTCCAAAAGCATTTGAAGTTTAACCAAGAGTGAAGGGTGCTTTATATATACGTGTGCGCATAATATTGAGGAGCTCAAATATACCTGAGAAACAAAGTGAGAACGAAAACACATGGGGGAGTCTGCAGCACACATCCTGCCAGTATCTCCCCTGCCACGCCTTTACCACTCACGCCTGAGAGGTAGCCATGATAACTTTGAACTTTCCCAAATAAACCTTCTTCCCACCCATGGAGTGGCCCACTTGGATGGTGTCATTGAGCTCTCACTTACAATTACATGAGACAACACGAATACAGATCGACAAAAGAAAAAAGCTGAATCACAGATTTGGGGAATAGTTATCGGTGTGAATGTAATTTACAGTCTAACGGAACCGGAGATTTTTGACTTCGGGTCTCAGACCACATTCAGGAGACAGCTGTTGTGTTCATATCCAAAATCAGATTTATTCATTGATCTTTCTTTCTTGGGGTGGGGGTGGGAGGAGGTATAGCAGGTTATCAAGTAGCTCAGGTTGGCCCTGAACTCAATATGTATCAAAGGATGAGATGACCTTGATCTTCCTCTCTCCACCTTCTGAGTGATTGAAGGCACGAGCCACCCCATCTGATTTGGGCAGTGCTCAGTATTGAACTCAGGTCCTAGCACTTCTCAGCCCTTGTTGGATTGTCTGTCTTCTTCTTTCATCGAGCCCCACTGACCATAGACTCACGGATGCAGACACTTCCTCTATGCGTCTCACCCAAAGAGCAAACACACAGCACAGAAAGTATTCAGTGACCCTTAAGGTTGGGCTGTGGTTAAAAGCACAGACTTTGGAGTTAGACATGGGTGCCTCATATATTCGTTTGCTCCTTAGTGCTTGTTAAACACTACACTTTCTTACCAATAGAATAAATACAGTATAGAAAGTTTTCAATGAAGTTTAAATTTAAATGCAGAGACTTCTTCAGCTTACGATTAAAGATGCATTTAATATACCCAATCTACTGGGCATCATTGCTTGCTGATACAGTGAGCTGTTACATGGCTGACTAGAAGTTGTAGCTGGCCCCAGCCTAGCATCTCAAGGGTGTCTGTCTCTTGCTACCAGAAGCAGGAGAGGTGTGTATGTACCAACATTCACAATTTGAACTAATGTTTCTGTTAAATGCTATTGCTTTTGCACCTCCGTGAAGCTGAAAACAATTGCAACTCTAAAGACACGGCTAAGACAGGGAGCATCTGTAAAGGCTTTACACCTCACAGGGCCTGACAAACGGTGGTTATTAGCAGTACTTAGCTAAAATTCTCTGTTCTCAGTGAGTTTCCATTCATAAGCAAGGCCTCTTGCCTGCCTGGTTAGTGTTCATTACAGGATTGTGCTATTGAGGAGATTAGTGCATGGGACCTTCTATGTCTCCTCCAGTTCTTAGGTGCTGGTTTGGTTTGCTTCCAGATGGCAGCAGCTACTGAGCTCCTCTGTGGCAACTTTCTAAAAAATTAATTAGTTTTAATTAACATCCCAAACGTTGTCCCCTCTCTCAGTCCCCCCTCCCAGAATCCCTTCTCCCTTCTCCTCCCTTATTTCTCTCAGAGGGTGGGGCCCCCTTGGGTATCTTCCCATTCTGACCCATCAAGTCTCTGCAAGATTAGGCACATCCTTTCTTGCTGTGGCCGGGGAAGGCAGTCCTATGTGCTGTGCTGTGTGTGTGTTTGTGTGTGTGTGTGTGTGTGTGTGTACCTTGGTTCAGCCTATGTATGCCCTTTGCTTGGTGTCTCACTCTGAGAGCTGCCAAGGGTCTAGGTTAGTTGACTCTTTTGGTCTTCCTGTGGAGTTCCTATCCCTTCCAGGGCATTCAATACTCCCCCCAACTCTCCCAGAAGAGTCCCCGACCTCTGTAGGTCCAATGTTTGGCTGAGGTGTCTGAATATCTTTTAGACAGCTGCTGAGTAGAGCCTCTCAGAGGACAGTTATGCTAGGTTCCTGTCTTCAAGCATAACAAAGTATCATTAATAGTGTCAGAAATTGGTGCTTGCCCAAGGATGGGTCTTAAGTTGGGCTAGTATTGCTTAGGCATTCCTTCAGTCTCTGATCCATCTTTGTTCTTGCATTGCTTTTAGACACAACAGATTTTGGATCTAAAGTTTTGGGGGTGGGTTGGTGTCCTTATCTCCACTGGAGGTCCTGCTAGGGCTTCAGGGTGTAACCTTTTCCGGTTTCATGTTCTCACTGTTAGGCATGCCAGGTCTTTGAGGTTTCCTAGAGATTACCCCAATCCTCCCATCCCTAGCAGCTGCAGAGAATGGTGGAGGGAGGGCAGGATCAGGTGTGGGGAGAGACAGGAGGGAGGGCCAGAGGAACAGGAGAAGGAATGGAAATCTGTGGCTACTTTCATTTTTAAGATTCATTTTAAACTATGTATAGGTGTGTGTGTTTACCTGTGTACATGTGTATGTACATATGTATATGGAAATTATGTATAGGTGTGCCAGAGGTACCGGACTCCCTGGAGCAGGAGTTGTAGATGGTTATGAACCCACTGATGCTGGTGCTTGTTAGGGTTCTGTCTAAGCTCCACCCCACAGTTACCTGGCAACAGCCAGGTATGCCCCTCCCCACAGTTACCTGGCAACAGCTCAGCCCCTCCTCTCTCTCTTATTCCTCTCACTTCTCTCTTGCTACTCTTGCTTCTTGACCCTCTCTTGCCCCTCTTGGGCTCTCCTTCCCTCCCCGCTCTCTCCACGTGGTCATGTCCGGCCTCTGCTTCTCTACTCTCTCCCTCTCTCTGCCTTTCTCTGCCTCCACTACCCCCCTTAACTCCCATCCCATGCCCTGAATAAACTCTATTCTATACTATGTCCTGTGTGTCTGGTCCCTCAGGGGGAAGGAATGCCTCGGCACCCCCTTCCCCCACACCGCAGCAGAACATATTCTCTAAACCTTTATTTTTTTTATGATCACAACAGTGCTGGCAACTGAGCTAGGTTCTCTGAAAGAGCAGCAAGTGCCCTGAGCACTGAGATGTCTCTCCAGCCCATGTGTGACCAGTTTCGAGAAGGCACGGTAGGTATCACCAGGAAGAACCCCAACTTTAGTAGACTCCTCAGCCCAGGTCAGTAATTCCCTCCTTAGACTCTTTTCTTGGCTGTACTCTCATGACCCTTTATGTTCTGTTTCTTCCCCCTTGCCCTTCTTTCTCTCCATCTACCCTGGAGACATTTATAAGTTTGCATTAACTCTATAGATCCCCACTAGGGCACTAACCTTTATTAGCTCTTGAAAATTTTTGCATTATTGATCTTTCCATGTCCTCTCCAGTGCCCCAGGGTACAGAACAATCATTTATTTGTATAATCTTCCACACTGGTGAAATGCAAAGAAATGGGGGGAAAATCTGCCCTAAATCAATGTCTTGGAGATTTCGGTAAGCAGGTAGATCTACAGTTAATTTTGTATGTACCCCAAAGCATACTCTAAAAAATTATCCCATTGTTTGCTCTTGGTAAACGTCTCAAGGTATCCAGTCTTACATTTTCTAAGTGGACAGCTGCTGGCTTGCAAAGCTTATGTCCAAATGAGAGGGAACAGCAAGATTATGTGAGAAGGATGAGATTTGAAAAATGTGTTAAAAAGTAGAATAAACTCAAGCCTTGGTTCTACATTAGGTATCTGGGGTAAGGAGTATGCCCACATAATATTATAATACCTTTATCGAGTAGAATTGCAGTGTAGTGTTTTCCACATCTTGACTTCTCCTCCTCCTTCTCCTCTGCCCCCTTCTCTGCTCTGTTTCTCTTCTTTCTTCATTTTATTTGTTGAGACAGGTTAGTCTCAAATTCCCATCCCCTTAAGGATGGCTGTACACTTCTAACCCTCCTCCTTCCACCTGAGTGGATTTCAAGCATTTGCTACAATGCCTGGTTTTTCAGTTCCAGGACTGAGCCCAGGACTTTATATATGCTAGACAATCACTCTCCCATGGTGTCACCCATCAGCCATAGCTTGCTGGTGTTCTTTCCCTGGAAGACAACTCTCAATCCTGTTTCTTATTCTATAGGACAGTGGTTCTTACCCTGTGGGTTGTGTCCCCTTTGGGGATTGAATGACCCTTTCACAAGGGGTTGCCTGAGGCCATCCTGTGGATCAGATATTTATATTGCAGTCCATAACAGTAGCAAAATGACATGAAATAGCAGTGAAAATGGTTTTATGATTGGGGGTCACCACAACATGAGGAACTGTATCAAAGGATTGCAGCATTAGGACGGTTGAGAGCCCCTGCTATGAGACAGAGAAGAATCATTATTAAAATGCTAGTTCCTAGGCTTCTCTATTCAGGCATTTGGAAAAACTAGTGGGCCAGAGCCTGGCACCCACATTTAGACCTGAGCTTCCTGAAGACTGGAATTCAGACATGTTCGTCCCTTCCTTTGGCCTCTCCTCACGCGTCTATTTATTTTTTTCTGGCTAAGGGAAGCTGGTATAAGAGGCAGTGTTTGGCAAGCAGATGCGACTATGTCAGAGCTGTTTAGTCAGAACTCACAGGGCTGCCTAATATACAGTGCCATCAGGTTACTGCTGAGGGAGACACCTATGATTCCATTAATTATTTAGGGATCCAACGTAGCCACAATTAATGAATTTGAATGTATTACAATGATCTTAATCAGAGGAACAGATGCAAAATGACAATATGATACACACACTTTTCCCCCAGCGAATTGCACACTATTAAGGTCTGTTGCAGTCAGTGAATCCAGATGCTTCTATACACTTACTGACCATGAAAGATCCTGGTTTCATTACATGAAAGAAAATAAGTTCATCCTGTCATCTCGCAGAGTTAAAGTGGGATCCAATTCAGCAGCTGGCGAGGCGGCTAAGTTGGTTTGCCATAATCCTGCTTCTGCTTCAGGACCGGCTGAGTGGGGAAGTCTATCGCATTCGGGCTTAGCATTCACTTTACATTATCTTTATGCTTTCTCAGATGGGATGCTTCGCTCCTGCTCCAAAAGCCTCTGACGGACTAAACAAGTTCTATACACACATCACATGAGAAGAAATTGACCTACTTCCGTGGTGGGTAAATTCATTAAGATCAAGGTAATGAAAGTAAATCGCCATGATAAAATAAGACGCTCATAACGTCTCAGGAATATATACCAAAAAGATTGCCAGACTTTTGAGGTGAGCCAGGCTACACATCATAGCATCTTAACCTTCTTGTCCTAGGAATTGTATAAGTAATGGGGGAAGTGGGGGAACCAATTTGAAGAGTTTATATTACAACAAATAACAGAAGTAAATAGGGGACAAATACAAACCAAGGATGCTGTAACCCCTGTAGGGGCTGCCAAGGGATGCTGTGATCACACAGTAGTAACTGCACAGGGCAGAAAAAAGATGCAGTGGAGGAAGAGGCCAGGAGTATATAGGGACCAGAGGAAAATCATTAAAGGTAAAGGGTTCACTTGGAAGGTTAAAGTTCATGAACCTGCTCAGGACTCGCCTCCCTGAGAAAGAAAACCAACAAGATGTAGTAGAAAACAGTGACCATGAATTCCACTCTCAAGGCTGCCCCATGTACCATGTGGGAATGTCCTTTACCCTATTAGAGTTGCTGATGAAGGTTTGACTCACAGGACAGGGCTCATTACAGTATGGCAAGATGAGCTGTGCTCAGAGGCAGAAGGCTACTTGCCCTTTCCCCCAAACAGATCTTTGTTACTGTCTCTGTTTCTCTTTTTGACTGCTCATGACGCGTTTGCGCATGTGCCAGCTGATGCTGGTGAATGCGGGTGTACACGCTTTCTAGGTCTGAGGTCAGCGTGGGTGTTGGTCCTTACCTTCTACCTTGTTGTTGGTTCTCACCTTCTGCCTTGTTGAGACAGCGTCTTTTATAAGCTCCTGCCCTTAGACTTTCTAGAGATTCTCTGATGTCTGCCTCCCATCTATTAGGAAAAGCATGGGGATTACAGATGTGTGTCACTGTGTCTGGCTTTGTATGGAGTTCTGAGCTCAGCTTCTTGGGGCTGAGTGGCAAGTACAACATCCATTGAGCTATTTCTTGAAAACAGCTGGTCTGAGAAAACGCAGCTTGGGTGGCAATGGTGTGTTTGAAAAAGGCACCACTAGGAAGATCATGTATAGAAAACACAGGGCTAACTAGCAGGCGGAGAGAACTCCTGAGCCATGAAAGCCATGCCCTCTCGCTTTGACTTGAGTGGAAACGAGCGCATTTCTTAATGGAGTGAGTGACCTGATGGAGGGGGGCTCCTAAACAGAAGTGTAAGAACCAGTGCGGGAGACAGAGAGTTAATGGAAAATATGAACCATGGGCTGGACGGAACACAGTGAATGAGGAATTGTGGGACAGAGCTACAAGTGGGTAAAACATGAAGTTAAGAGATGCCATAAAAACCTGGTGGTAGGGCCAGCAAGATGGTCTTTGCTGCCAGACCTGATATGTCGAATTGTGTTCTGGGGGGCAGGGTGTGGGTAACATGGTAGAAGAAGAAAACAGATTCCAACAAGTTGTCCTCATGATACACACACATGCATGCACAGAAGCACACACACACACACACACACACACACACACACACATGCACATGCATGCACATGCATGAGCACACATACATACACAAGCACACACACGAATATACACACAAATATACACACTCACACACGCATGCACATGCACACTATGAAAACACCTTAATGAAATCCATCATCTCTTATGTTAACATAAAGAACTAAAACAAACAAACAAACAAACATAAAAACCTGGTGGTAGAAATAACTGACATAAAAGCAAGAAAAAGAAATCTTGGATACATGCAGTTGGAGTTGTAGAAGAAAAATATGAAGATCAAAAGAAACTCCAAACATTTAAAGGGGCAAATCAGGAAAACCTTTTGATAAAAAAACATGCAAGTCCCTGAAAGAGTAAAGTATACACAAGGAAAACCAATCCAGACCATCACCAATAAGGAATATTGTAAAAGTATTCATTCTAGCTTCGACTGGTATTGTATTTACAAGCTGTAAACCTATATCTCACCTACATCCAAGCCTTATGCCCCTGGTTACTTGCTGTCTGAGTTTCACCCAGGGTGCTTTGCTCTGTCTGTCTGTCCTCAGGGTGCACATCTCTTGGCCACAGGCTCCTGGTTCATCTCGTCTCAAGGAAACCTTCTGCTTTCTCAGTCTTCTTTTTCCTTCTCCCCCTGGTCTCTCCTGAGACCCCTCACTTGATCTTCAAATACTGCCTCTTTCTCTCTACTACCCAATCACAGGCTCTAGTCTTTTATTAACCAATTAACTAAAAGTTAAGGAGCAAGGTTTACACAACAAAGCTGGAGTATATGAGAATGCTCTCATCTGGACAGCAACCAGATCTTGGGGTACAGAATTTAGCATTTATTTACATAAGCACCAGACCCACTCCCAACAGAAATGTATGTGTGGTGCAATAATCATTTACAGGAAAGAACAAATAGGTCAAAGTGACTCTATAGACAAATATCCACCATAAATGTTGGAAGTGACATGGATATAGATCAGTGGGTTTATTTGTCTTGCTGATCTTGCTTTTCTGAGTCTTTCTTGGTCAATTGAAGTCAGGAAAGTTAAATCCCTTATAAAACTCAGTTAAAGATTTCTCAAAGTATCCCTCATTTCTTCCCCATCTGATGTTTTCTGTTCTGTTGAATAAACAGAAACCAAGCCCTTTGTTAGGGACAGAGCAGACAGACAGCATTCAGGCAGGTTCAGATTCAGATTAATACAACAGGCAGATTATAGACAAGCCAGAGTCATAAACTACAGCAGACAGAAGACATGGAGAGAGATGGAGAGTTCAAACTTAAGTTTACTCTTCATCAAACTATTCCAGGAGGAATTGCTTTGATTTTTTTTTGTTGTTGTTGTTAAATAGATAGCATATGGCTACCAGCTCAGTGGCACCAGCATATGTCGGTGCCACTGAAGTTATCTTTAATGTATTATATTGGTGAAAAAATACCATATCAAAACAACTAAAATGAGAAAGGGCTTATTTTGGCTTACAGTTCAATGGGGAGAGCATCCATGATGGCAGGGAAGATACTGAGAGAGGAAGGAAAGGCCAGGAAGCTGACTGATCACATTGCATCAATTCTCAGGAAGCACTCTGAGAGAACGAGAGAACAAGTCAGCCTATAAAACCTAAAAGCCCACCCCCTCAGTGATGTACTTTCTCCAGAATGGCCATGCTTCCTAAAGGTTTCAAAACCTTCCCAAATAGCACCACCAGGTAGGGTGCAAGTGAATGCTTACTAAGTTCTTTAGGAACCGAGAAAGTGTGAGCCAAAGATGCTATGCTACATCCACCTAAGAATGTGCGTGGAAGATCTCAGAGCACACCTTGCCATGAATTGGTTGTGAAGAAACAAAGGCAGGAGCTCTTCCAATTTGTGATGGGTTGCCTAACTGGCCAAAGGGTTCACAGCAACCTTTCTTTACTAGGAAGGAACCTTTTGATCAGGAAGATTTTCAAGGTTTGGAGCATTATGTTAATAGGATAAAGAACTCATGTACCCACTGCCCAGTCTTAGGGATCATCATGGCCAGTCCTACTTCATTAACCTTCTTTTGTCTCAGCTGTGTGACAGTCATATCATTGCATCCATACATACCTTGCTATGTATCTCTAGTATAATTATTATACCTGAAAATAAACAATAGTTGTGTCTTTACTACTATCAAATGTTTGTTTAATCTACTGTGATTGTCTCTTGGACATTTTCAGTAGTGTATGAGTTACAAAGAAAGACATTCATAAACATAAAATAAAATAAATAAATCTGAAAGAAATCAAAGCTCCAGATGAAATCATGAAAGTGAAGAAGTGATTTAGCACTGAGGGAGTACTATCAATATATTATCAGTCAGGGAAGGAGGAGGGAGAAAGAAAGGGGGAAGAAAGGGGGGATACAAGGAGAGAGAGAGGAAGAATGAAGAAAGAGGAGGAGAAGGAGTAAGGAAATAGTAAATGTTACTTTAAGAGGATTTAATTAATTAATATATGTATGAATGTTTTGCCTGATCTCATGGAGGTCAGAAGAGGGTGTCAGATTCCCTGGAATGGGAATTACTGGTAGCTATTAGCCACCAAGAGTGTGCTGGAAACTGAACCCAGGGCCTCTATAAGAGGGATAACTCTTCTTATCTCTCTATATACTATAAGGGGGACATCACTCTAACCACCTTAAATTCTTTTTAAAAATAGAAGCCTGAGAGTGTTTTTGTAAGATAACCAGCAGAATAAAAGCACAGACTTTGAGGAGAGTAGAATTAATATGCATATATAAGCACATACATGTTCCTTTCTTTTCTTTTCCTCAAAGTTGAGAAACTCAGCCTAAAAAGAAAGCATAAAGTAGCATAAAAGAATACAAATCAGTCACATTAAAATACGTGTCATAGTGAATGCTACACATGAGCTCAACAGCCATTACAACAGTTCTTTGTGAACTGGACCGGCAAGAAAGACTTAACTCTGTGCCATAGGAAGAAGAGATGAACACAAAATGACTCAGAAACGTTGAACTGAACAGAATGAGCAGAAGAGGCAAAAATCAAACCAGAGACACTAAGGGTTGCTAATCAAGATATTGTAAAAAGTCTAATTCAGGCTGGAAGGCATTCAGCGAGATAAATACAGATATTTTATAGTATCTGTTCTTTTTCGCTATTGATTTAAACTTAGTGGAGCCACAATACAACCACTGTATGAAATTCCCAGGCTCTGCGTGAATGCCAAAGTTGCCTGCCCGTATTGGTATTTGTTACTCCAGTGCCCATATTCCTTGGGATCAATTTTCTCTTCAGCTGCTCAAAGCAAAGCAAAACAAAGCAAACAAAATAAAAACAAAAACCAACCAACCAAACAAACAAAAACAAAGCACAAAACAAAACGCACCAGCACCATAAATTAGCTGGCTTAGAAATAAAAGAAATTGATCCCCATGTGTCTGGAGTCTGGGGCTTTCTAGTTGGGGTGACAGAACTCACAGCTGTCTAGCAGGGCTTACTTTTTAACCCACAGATGCTGCCTCCTTGCTGAGTCCTCTGGAGGTAGGAGTGGCTTTCTGGCCCTCTTGCTCCCTTTTTATTTAAGTGCCAATCTCATTCATGAATCACCATCCACACCATTTCATTGCTGCTTCAAAGTCCTCTGTCCTAGTGCCGACTTAAAGGGTCCGTTCTAACATCCAACTCTGGGAGAGACACAGCATTCAAACCACTAAGAGATCAGCCTTCCTTGAATCACCTGTGGCACTGCTCCCCCACACACACCCACTTTGCAGGGGAGGCAGAGAGAGAATCCGTCATTCTAGAGGAAGGGTAACTAGGCGGTAGTGGTCTTGTCTCAAATCAGTCACAGTGTCAAAGGATTAAATTATAGCCTAAAATGCAGTTATGAATATTTAGGTATTCAAAACATGAGACTAAATGAACATTTCCTTCATATGATAATATCTATCATTCTCAGAAAAGTGGGGATGAAATTTGATGGCAAGAATGTACATGTTCTTTTTCAGGACATGAAGGAGTTAGGGATACCTAGAATCACCGAGAGAATGTTGAAGGGTATTAGCAAAACCAGTCACCTGAGAAAGGATGAATTTAATGTTCTTGCTCACGGTACAGTATTCCTAAGAGAAGTAGTTGAGCAAAAACATTACAATTAGATGATTTTGGAATTAGTAGAAAAAATATAAAGGAATTAATAGCTTTTATATACCTTTCTTAAAACCATGAAAGAAGAAAACGACTTAGCAAGATGGCTCAGTAAGTTCAGGCAGTTGCCACCAAGTTTGAAGACCTGAGTTCTATATCTGGAACCTGCATGGTAGAAGTAGTGAATGGATTTTCTTAAGTTGTCTCTGACCCTTACATGTGTGCCATACCACACCTCCTCAAACAAAATATAAGTGTAACACAAATACTCAAAAAGAAGAAGAGGAAGAGGAGAAAGATGAAGAGGAAGAAGAAGACAACAACAATACCCTAGGCATAGTAGCAACTCAGAATATTCAAAAACCTAAGAACCCATGCTAGAGTAACTGTGAAAACTTATTAGAAAGAACAAAATAGATACAATGCAGAGGCAGATGCTCTCAGCCAACCATTGCACTGAGTGCGGTGTCCCCAATGGAGGAGTTAGAGAAGGGACTGAAAGAACTGAAGGGGTTTGCAACCCCATAGGAGGAACAACAATATCAACCAACCAGAGCCCTCAGAGCTCCCAGGGACTTAACCACCAACGAAGGAGTACATATAGCTCCTGCTGCATATGCAGCAGAGGGTAGCCTTGTTAGACATCAATGGGAGGAGAGGTCCTTGGTCCTATGAAGGTTTGACAGATGCCCCAGGGTAACTTTGAAAAGTTATGAAATTAGACATTTGTGATGTCTGTACTGAAAAATAAAAATAACTGGCAAAATAAAATAAATAGTACCCCATTGATGGCAGTGGTAGAGAAATGAGACCAATGCTATTGTATATCAAAGCACATTTTAAAATGTAAGTAGATGAAGCAGTGTGGTAACTAAGTGACTAAAGATCAATAAAATAGAAAATAAAAGGTATAAAAAGTTACATAGAAATGGTCCTGCACAAACGTGGTGATTTAGTATGTGGAAAAGTGGACTATTTAAGTCAGTATTGGGAATGGAGAGATGGCTCAGTAGCTAATAACTTGCTTGCTTGTCTTAGTTAGGGTTCTACAGCTGTGAACAGACACCATGACCAAGGCAACTCTTTTTTTTTCCTTTATTTTTTTATTTTTTATTTTGGGGTGGAAATAGTTTATTTCATCTTATATCTTACAGTACATTATGAATGGTAGTCAGAACAGGAAATCAAACATGAACTTAAAGGCAGGCACTGAAGAAGAGGTCATGAAGGAATAGATTACTATCTTGTGCAGACTGATTTCTTTCTTTTTTTTTTATTAGATATATTCTTTATTTACATTTCAAATGATTTCCCCTTTCCTGGACCCCCCCTCCCCAAAAGTCCCATAAGCCCTCTTCCCTTCCTCTGTTCCCCAATCAACCTCTTCTGGCTTTCCTGTCCAGGTATTCCCCTACACTGCTGCATTGAGCCTTTCTAGGACCAGGGGCCTCTCCTTCCTTCTTCTTGGGCATCATTTGATATGTGAAATTGTGTACAGGATGATTTCTTACTCCAGCTGTTTTTTTTTTTTTTTGCCTACTAGACAATCTGATGGAGACATTTTCTCAACTGAGGTTTCCTTTTTCAGTTTGACTTCTGATAGACTATATTTGATTAAAAAAACAAAGAAAGAACAAAAGAAAGGAAGAAAGAAGGAAGGAAGGAAGGAAAGAAGGAAAGAAGGAAGAATTCTTTGATTAGTTCTTTTTGCTTCTACTTGGTTGATTTCAACCCTGAGCTTGACTATTTCCTGCCATCTACTCCTCTTGGATGTATTTACTTCTTTTTGTTCTAGAGCTTTCAGGTGTGCTGTTAAGCTGCTAGTGTATGCTCTCTCCAGTTTCTTTTTGGAGGCACTCAGAACTGTAAGTTTTCCTCTTAACACTGCTTTCATTGTCCCATAAGTTTGGGTATGTTGTGACTTCATTTTCATTGAACTCTAAAAAGTCTTTAATTTCTTTCTTTCTTTCTTCCTTGACCAAGCTATCATTGAGTAGGGTGTTGTTCAGCTTCTATGTGTATGTGGGCTTTCTGTTGTTTTTGTTGTTATTGAAGACCAGAGTTAGTCCATGGTGATCTGATAGGATGCATGGGATTATTTCAATCTACTTGTATCAGGTGAGGATGGTTTTGTGATTATATGGCCAGTTTTGGAGAAGGTACCACAAGGAGCTGAGAAGAAGGTATATTCTTTTGTTTTAGGATGAAATGTTCTACAGATATCTGTAAAGCCATTAGGTTTATCACTTCTGTTAATTTTACTGTCTCTGTTTAATTTCCGTTTCCATGATCTGTCCATTGATGAGAGTGGGGTGTTAAAGTCCCTCTCTATTATTGTGTGTGGTGCAACGTGTGTTTGAGCTTTAGTAAAGTTTCTTTTATGAATGTGGGTACCCTTGCATTTGGAGCATAGATTTTTAGAATTGAGAATTCTTCTTGGTAGGTTTTTCCTTTGATGAGTATGAAGTGTCCTTCCTTCCTTATCTTTTTTGATAACTTTAGGTTGAAAGTCGATTTTATTTGATATTAGAATGGCTACAGTTACCAAACCCAGACACTATTGTGGATGCTAACAAGTGCTTGTTGACAGGAGCCTGATACAGCTTTCACCTGGGAGGCTCTGCCAGTGCCTGACAAATACGGAGGGGGATGCTCTCAGCCAACCATTGAACTGAGTACAGGGTCCCCAATGGAGGAGCTAGAGAAAGGACCCAAGGAGCTGAAGGGGTTTGCAGTGCTATAGGTAGAACAACAATATGAACCACCCAGTACCCCCCAGAGCTCCTAGGGACTAAGCCACCAACCAAAGAGTACACAAGGAGGGACCCATGGCTCCAGATGCTTATGCAGCAGAGGATGGCCTTGTCAGACATCAAAGGGAGGAGAGGTCCTTGGTCCTGAGAAGGCTAAATGCCCCAGTATAGGGGAATGCCAGAACAGGGAAGTGGGAGTGGGTGGATTGGTGAGCAAGGCGAGGGGGATGGGTTAGGGGGTTTTCGGGGGGGGGGACCAGGAAAAGGGACAACATTTGACATGTAAATAAAGAATATATCTAATTTTAAAAAAAGAATGGCTACTCCAGCTTGTTTCTTGGGACCATTTGCTTGGAAAATTGTTTTCCAGCCTTTTACTCTGAGGTAATGTCTGTCTTTGACACAGAGGTGTGCTTCCTGTATGCAGCAAAATGCTGGGTCCTGTTAACTTATCCAGTCTTTTAGTCTATGTCTTTTTATTGAGGCATTGAGTCTATTGATGTTAAGAGATATTAAGGAATAGTGATTGTTGCTTCCTGTTATTTTTGAGGTTATTTTTATGTTTATGTAGCTATCTTTTTTGGGTTTGTTGAAAGAAGATTACTTTCTTGCTTTTTCTAGGGTGTAGTTTCCCTCCTTGTGTTGGTGTTTTCCATCTATTATCCTTTGTAGTGCTGGATCTGTAGGAAGATATCGTGTAAATTTGGTTTGCCATGGAATAACTTGGTTTCTCCATCTATGGTAATTCAGAGGTTTGCCTGGGCTGGCATTTGTGTTCTCATAGGGTCTGTATAAGATCTGCCGAGGATCTTCTAGCTTTCATAGTCTCTGGTGAGAAGTCTGGTGTAATTCTGATAGGTCTGCCTTTATGTGTTACTTGAACTTTTTCCCTTACTGCTTTTAATATTCTTTCTTTTGTGTGTGTGTGTGTGTGTGTGTGTGTGTGTGTGTGTGTGTGTGTATTTGGTGTTTTGACTATTATATGACAGAAGGAATTTCTTTTTTGGTCCAGTCTATTTGGAGTTCTGTCGGCTTCTTGTATGTTTATGGGCATCTCTTTCTTTAGGTTGGGAAGTTATCTTCTATAATTTTGTTGAAGATATTTACTGGCCCTTTAAGTTGAGAATCTTCACTATCTTCTATACCTATTGTCCTTAGGTTTGGTCTTCTCATTGTGTCCTGGATTTCCTGGATGCTTTGGGTTAGGAACTTTTTGCATTTTGCATTTTCTTTGACTGTTGTATCAATGTTTTCTATGGTATCTTCAGCCCCTGAGATTTTCTCTTTTATCTCTTGTGTTCTGTTGGTGATGCTTGCATCTATGACTCCTGATCTCTTTCCTAGGTTTTCTATCTCCAGGGTTGTCTCCCTTTCTGATTTCTTTATTGATTCTATTTCTATTTTTAGATCCTGGATGGTTTTGTTCAATTCCTTCACCTGTTTGGTTGTATTTTTCTATAATTCTTTAAGGGATTTTTGTGTTTCCTCTTTAAGGGCGTCTATCTGTTTACCTGTGTTCTCCTGTATTTCTTTAAGGGAGTTATTTATATCCTTCTTAAATTCCTCTATCATCATCATGAGATGTGACTTTAAATTGGAGTCTTGGTTTGCTGGTGTGTTGGGATATCTAGGGCTCACTGTGGTGGAAGAACTAGGTTCTGATGATGCCAAGTAGCCTTGATTTCTGTTGCTTATGTTCTTGCCCTTGCCTCTTGCCATCTGTATATCTCTGTTGTTAGCTAGTTTTGCTGTCTCTGACTGTGGCTTGTCCCTTCTGCAAGCCTGTGTGTCAGTACTCCTGGGTGACCAGTTCTCTCTGGGAGGAATTTGGGTATGGAGAGCTGTGGCACAAGGTCAGCTGATTGGAACCTGAAAGATCCTGTCCTTGGATGTTCCTTGGTTCCTATGTCTTGGTGACACTGAGCTGGTCCCTCTTGGGTAGGAATTTGAGCAGAAGTGGTGGTGTTACCTGTGCTCACAGGTGTGCCAGCACTCCTGGGAGACTAGCTCTTACCTGGTGATATTTGGGTATGGAGTGCTGTGGCACATTCCGGGTACAGATGGAAACCATCCAAGGCAACTCTTATAAAGACAACATTTAATTGGGGCTGGCTTACAGATTCAGAGTTCAGTTTGTTATCATCAAGGCAGGAGCATAGCAGTTTCCAGGTAGGCACAGTTCAGGAAGAGCTGAAAATTTTATATCTTCATCTGAAAACCTCTGGAAGACTAGTTCCCACGTGGTTAGGAGGAGGGTTTCAAAGCCCATCCCCACAGTGACACATTTCTTGCAACAAGGCCACACATACTCCAAAAAAGCCACACTTCCCAAAGTGCCACTCCCTGGGGTAAACACATTCTAACCACCACACTACTCTTGAAGAGGATCCATGTTTAGTTCACAGCACCTACATGGTAGTGGTTCCCAGTCATCCTTACCTGGGGAATTTGATGCCTTTTCTGATGTCTTATGCACTGAGAATTCATATGGTATATATGTGTATGTTGGAAATAAAATAAAATATGTTAAAAAAATAATCTTGGTTTAAAAGTGCTGAGTCATTCAAGTATTTATCTGACCAAAAAAAAATGAAACAAAACAAAATGATTCTTTCAACTATTTTGGTGGAATACGTTCCAAATGGATTGAAAATTTACGTGGATGCTGTGAAAATACTAGAATACAGGAAGACCTAGTAGACACACCAGAAACCTTTACAAAACAATATTATTTCTCCTTCCCAGGGAGATCCAGACATCTTCCCTTAGCCTCTCTCCTTTTCCTAACTTCTCTGGATCTGTGGATTGTAGTGTGATTATCCTTCACTTAACAGCTAATATCCACTCACAGGTGAGTATATAACATGTTTGTCTTTCTGGGTCAGGGTTGCCTTGCCCGGGATGATATTTTTCTAGTTCTATACATTTGCCTACAAATTTCATGATATATTTTTTTTCTAACAGTCGAGTAATACTTCCCTGAGTGAATGTACCACATTTTCCTTATCCATTCTTCAGTTGAGGGACATCTAGGTTGTTTCTAGTCTTCAACTATATGAATAAAAGTGCTTATAGTTGGGCAAGTGTCCTTGTGGTAGGATGGAGAGTCACTTGGGTATATGGCAAGAATGGTGTACTGGCTGATTTTGTGTCAACTTGACACAGACTGGAGTTATCACAGAGAAAGGAGCTTCAGTTGGGGAAGCGCCTCCATGAGATCCAGCTGTGGGGCATTTCCTCAATTAGTGATCAAGGGGGGAGGGCCCCTTGTGGGTGGTACCAGCCCCTGGGCTGGTAGTCTTGGGTTCTATAAGAAAGCAAGCTGAGCAAGCCAGGGGAAGCAAACCAGTAAGTAACATCCTTCCATGGCCTCTGCATCAGCTCCTGCTTCCTGACCTGCTCGATTTCCAGTCCTGACTTCCTTTGGTGATGAACAACAGTATGGAAGTATAAGCTGAATAAAACCTTTCCTCCCCAACTTGCTTTTTGGTCATGATGTTTGTGCTGGAATAGAAACCCTGACTAAGACAAATGGTATAGATGGATCTTGAGGTAGATTGATTTCTGATTTTCTGAGGAACCACCGTTTTGAATTCCATAGTGGCTGTGTATGTTTGCATTCCTACCAGCAATGGAGGAGTGTTCCTCTTGCTCTACATCTTCACCAGCATAAGCTTTCATTTGTGTTATTCTGACAGGTATAAGATGACAGGTATAAGGTATAATCTATTGTGGGCAGACAGGGGACAGATGAGGATGGGAACAGGAGGGATCAGGTGGGGGAGGGAGGGACAGAAGCAGAGAGTATGGGGGAAGATGACTTAAATAGGTGGTCATTTAGGGGGCTGTGTGTAAACCTAGTGTAGTGGAAACTTCCTGGAACCTATGAGGATGACCCTATAGAGGACGCCTAGCAAAGGCAGATATGAAGTCTGAATCAGCCATCTTTTGAACCAGGCTAGGCTCTGAGTTGGTGGGACTGGGACACCAAACCAACCACAAAACCTTTGATCCACTACCTGTCATGCCTGAAAAACATACTGGGGCAACGGAGGCTCAGAACTTGTGGGAGTGACCTACCAATGACTAATCTAATTTGAGGGCCAGGATATGAGAAGGAGCCCATTCTTGACATTGCCTGCATGATCAGGATCCGGAAGCTGGATGGCTCAGAGATCTAGGGTAGAACTAAACATGACTGACCCCTCTTCCCCCCAAAAGTCTGTGAAATGATTCCTAATGATATTATGCTATACACATAGATTGATGCCTAGCTCAATTCTCATTAGAGAGGCTCTCTCTAGCAGCTGATGGGAGCAGATGCAGTGACTCACAGCCAGACATTAGGTGGAGCTCAGGGAATCCTATAGAAGTTGGTGAGAAAGGATTATAGCAGCCAGAGAGGTCCAGGACACCAGGACAACTCTGTTCACAGAATCAGCTAAGCAGGGCTCATAGGGGCTCACAGAGATTGAAGTGGAAACCACAGAGCACACATGGGCCTGAACCACACTCTCTGCATACATGCTGTGGATTTTTTTCTGAACTCATAACAATGTGAGTGGGGGTATGGCTGACATTTTTGCCTGCTCATGGACCCATTTTTTCCTATTGGGTTGCCTTTTTCAGCCTTGATGTGATGGTTTGTGCCTAGTCTTGTTGCATCTTGTTATGCCATGTTTGTTTGCTATCCCTAGGAGGTTTGCTGTCTTATGAAGGGAAACAGAGGAACAGTGGATCTTGGGAAGAGAAGAGGAGGAGGAGCAGGAGGAGGTGATGGTGGTGGAACTAGAAGGAGGGGAGAAAGGGGAGACTACAGTTGGGATGTAGTGTATGAGAGAAAAAGAGAAAGAAAAAGCAATATTAGTGATACTGTAGGTGAAACATGGTACTACAGTTTTGATACAATTTCAGAACCATGCCTCTGGTTTGGAGGTAGCATCTCTACATAGTTTGGTTCTTTTATCTACTGCGATGGGACACTTAGTATAATCACTCACTGAACCCCCTCACTTTTTCCATATTGGGCTCATTTCTATCATGATAAAAATACTCTGATGGAAGCAACTTAGGGGACCAAGTTAATAAGCCAAGGGGTTTAACTTCATTTTATGGTCTAACATAGCAAGGAAGTCAGATGTGAACTTGAGTTGGGTGGTAACATTTCATACACAGTCAAGAACAAAGAAAAATAAATGCACATGTGCTTGTTTGCTTGCTCAGCTCAATCTCTCCACTCTCATGCAGTTCAAGATCTGCTGCCTAGGGAATAGTGCCACCCACAGTGGGCTGGGTTTTCTTACATCAATTAATAAAGTCAATTCCTGCAGACATGCCCATAGTCCAACTCAAGATGCACAACTCTTCATTGAGACTCTCCTGTCAGATGATGGTAGCTTGTGACAAGTTGATAATCACATCATACATGGTAAATTGATTCTTACTTATTTACATATTTTGCAGTCAAATTAAAGTGAATAAACTAATATACATAAATTGCCAGATATATTTCTTGCAGCAGTGAGGAATCATAAATGCAAAAGAGTCAGACCTTCATTTTGTTTGTGAAGATATCTGTTGCCATGACTGCAAGAGCCGTTTGAGAAAGATATATATTCCATCTCCCTGACCTGCCTTCGCTTTCATGGCTTTTGGATCTCTCATGTTCACAAGGCACATCCTTCTGTTCAGGCTCACACTGTAAGCTCCCCATCAGTGTGCGGCTTCTCCTGCCACTAGAATACCATGTGACGAGGCAGGGAACCTGAACCTTCCCTGCACTTGGGAGATGGTTGCTTCTTGTGATGTTAGGTTGTTTTCTCAACCTTCTTTTTGACTGAGTGACTTGTTATAGAAAACTTCCTTGTCTACATACCCATTTCAAAGTGTCAGTTCCTCTGGGCTGTTTTTACAATGGTCCATTGACTTATCTTGCAGAGTTTAAATCTAGGGCTCCCAATTTCTAACAGTGCTCAATACCTGTGTATTCATGGCTATGTCTTTACCCCACCCCCATCTCCCTGGACAACTTCTAACTGTTCAGCTCTGTGTTTAAAAAAAGCACTTCCTTTGGGTGCTTTTTATTCTGAGCTCCCAAGTAATTTCTTCATTTCCTCAAGTTAATACTTTTCAAGCTATTATGAAATACATATTTAATTGCCTTTTGGGGTAGCAGTTATACCGATGTGTTGCTTATCTCTGTGTTTATCTTTTTAAAATGAACATTCTGGTGTATTTCTTTGACCAGATATTGTGGATAAGAATGTATGCACTGTACCAGACAACTCATATACCTGAATCAAGCCAACTCAATGGGATTTGAAGAAGGCAGCGGACTAGTTTCACTAGGCAGCTACCATTTAGGAGCAGAAGGGAATGTGGAGGGCATGTCCTTTGATTGCTAAAACTTCTCATGGTTTTTTCTTTGTGTCTATGTATTGGTTTGTGTATTTGAACATGTGTGTGTGTGTGTGTGTGTGTGTGCATGTTATGTTGCATGAGCTATTCATTGTTTTCTTTAGAGGTGCGATTTCTCATTGGCCTGGAGCTCACCAATTTGGCTGTTCTGACTGGCCAGGTATCTGCCTTTTTCTATATTCTGAGTACTGGGATTTGGTGGTTATGTCCAGTATCTATAAATTGATCTATCTGCTGTCTAACTCTCTCTCTGACTGTCTGTTTGTCTGGTTTGCTTGTTTATTTATTTTCACATGAGTTCTAGGAGTAAAAGTCAAATTTTCATGCTTGTGTAACGAGCATTTTATCAGTGACACCAACTCCCCAACCTTGACATTTTTCTTAAGTTTCAGACCTCCCAGATTTTAAATGTGGACAATGTCTTTTAATAATAATAATAATGATAATAATAATAATGATAGTCATCACAAACCAAAACCCCTCCTCTAATAAAATAATTATCATTCTTTAGAATATATATATATATATATAGTAGATTTTGTGCTGGGTAGTGGTTGTGTATGCCTTTAATTTCAGCATTTGAGAGGCACAGGCAGGTAAATCTCTGAGTTTGAGACCAACTTGGTCTATAGAATGAGTAGGACAGCCAGGGCTACACAGAGAAAGAGAGAAACCTTGTCTTAAAAAAACCAAAACAAACAACCAAACAACCAAACAACAACAATAAAACCCAACAACCCTCAAACCCAAACCAAAGCACAAACCAAAAAGGTATGTGCATTTTTTCCCATTTAACTGAGAGTATCTTTTCCACACTCAAGTTTAGATATGTCTTTAGCTGTCTCTCATAGAAGTATCATGGGGATTAAAAGAAATTGGGCTTCTGGAGCCCAGAGAACCAATCGAGGCCCAAGTGGTTGATCCCTCTTTCTTTCTCTCGTGAACCTGCATGACACAGAACTGGGAATCAGTAACCCTAGACAGGGCTAAAGAAGCATGTTTCCTAGAATTCTCTATGAGGTATCAGGAGATATTGGGGTGAGGGGTGAGGAATATTCTAATGACAAAGAGATTCAAAGAAAATGACCTAAATTAATGCATGCATATGTCTTCACAAAGAACTGCTTGAGAGATGGATATACATATATGTTGTGTACATTTTCTGAAAGGGAACAGCTCTACATTATTCCCTGGTTTAATTGACTGAATAATTGTCTCATGAAGTCTATTTTGTAAACTGCTGAGGCTTCATGCCAGGTTCCCCTGGGGGCAACAGTACTTGGTCATCTTGGAAGCACTGGTCAGTGTCTGTGAGATAAAATCCAAACCTGAAGCTCAGATTACCCAACCACTTACCTCACCAAGGCCACCTAGGATCAGCGCTAGTAGTTCTACAGAAATCCAGGCCCCAAACAACTTCATCGATCCTGTAGTACTTTAGTAGCAAAACCATAAACAAACGTACCCACTGAACAGCACTAAGTTGACGCTGGCTAATGAAGCCACCTCTCTTGCCGGCATTGATTTTATCTTTAGCTAGCTATTTTCCCAGAAGAACTGAAGGAGGCGATTTTATGTCTGTTGATTCCATTCTGGAGATCGTTATGTTGATTATGTGTATTCTCTTTCCTCCTGTAGACGTTCGAAATTTCCCTAGGAAACATTTTCTTCTGCCTGAGTCTGTACAGAACATAATTTTTCACACATAGTAAATGTTGCTGAGTGGAAAGATGCATGCATTACTATAGAGTTTTGCAAAGTAAGAGGTTTATGGCTTTGTAATTATTTTCAATGTGCTTATTGATTTTTATAATACAGGGATATTAACTTGAAAGAGAACAAATTACGTACAACAAATTAAGCACTTGCACGGATTAGAAAATCAAGGTAGCAAACTGGAGGCCTGGCTAATACAAGTGTGTTGCTCGATAGAAGAACTGCGTGGTTACACACCACATCTGGGCGGGTGTCGTCTAGCACTTGTCTGGATGACTATTTATGAAAATAAATGCAGGTGCAGGATGGCAGGGACTTACAGGATTAGAGAATTTTAGGATCAAAAGGAAGAAACTTATATAAGGAAAACGGAGGGCAGAAATATGAAAAATTGCATTCAAGGTCACGAAAGGATGATGGCGTGGTTGGAGCCTCAACAGAAGATTCTTTAATCAGCCCTGCAGTGATACAATGACTTCCCAGGGCACAGTGTGTCCTGAGTGCCTGATGTCACCATTTGTCAACTCAGAGCATGGGCATAGCATTCTTTTCTCATCCCTTAGATACGGATGACACCAGACTGGTGATCGCATGGTGTGGCATTAAATTGAATCTGAATCAATGCCACTAAATACTAAATATCACTTCATTCCTCTCTCTCTCTCTCTCTCTCTCTCTCAACACACACACACACACACACACACACACACACACACACACACACAGTGTAAATGTATTTGGTTCATACTATGTTGCAGAACCTAATTTGGGAAAATACTTGTGAATACATTTTCTTTTCCCTTTTTGTGATCATTGGCTTTAATTGTTAACTTAGTACAACACAGAATCACCAAAAGAAGAGAGTCATGAAGAGGGATTATCGATACAAAGTTAGCCTGTCCTCATGTCCTTGAGGGAATTGTCTTCATTAAGTTAATTGATGTGGGAAGACTCTGCCTAGTGTGGGTGGCACCATTCCCCATACAGAGGATCTTGAACTGTATAAGAGTGGAGAAACCTAACTGAGCACAAGCAAGCCCTGCTCGTGACAGTGGATGTGATGGAACTAGGTGTTTGATGGACCTATGTTCACTTCCCCACAGTGATAGCCAGTAACCCGGAATTGCAACTGAAATAGACCCTTTTTCTTATACATTGCTTTTTCTCGGGGTATTTTGTCAGAGAAAACTAGAACAACTTCCAGCACAGATATTTGCTGTGACCCTTTAATATGAGGTATATGGTACATATATTTAATTTTTATTATATGGCTGTTCTGTCATATATATAGTGCCTCCATACAGGTATACTCTCTATATCAAACATATTCTCTCCTGTACTCTTCCTCATTCTTTCTCCTGTTCTTCCTGTGTTAGGTTTTTTTTTATTGACCTAGAAAAGTTTTGCTTCTACCCATGCCACATAGACACATTTGATTTTGTGTATCTATACAAAATTTGCAGACCACATGTGAGAGAAAAAATTACTTGCCTTTCATAGACTGATTTAATTCACTTCATCTTATTATGTCCAGTAGCTTCCATTTCTTGTAAATGACATAATTTTCTTTTTTAATAGATGAGAAAAATCTCTAGTGTGTTATGTATAACACATTTTCTTTGTTATATGGTATGGTTTTAAGTATGTTGGCAAAAACTCACATTTGAACTAAAAAAAAAAACCCTACAGGAGATAGATATAGTAATTTTCAGATTCTGAAACCTGCAAACTTGTGTGTTCTAGAACTTACTAGTTTTTCTACATCAAATAACTTAATGTTATTAATTATTTTTATTTTTTTAGAATGACAGTGGTTTGCACTGTGCTTCTTTCTGGTCTCAATGTCCTTTAACTTTTCTGCCAGTTCAGCCAGCTTGTCTGAAATTTGTATGATGGTTTGGGGTAGGATTATTTCAAAAAAGGGTTAAAAATTTATCCAAATGCCAAGACTCAGTTGAGAACTGCAGGAGCAGACGATGTGGTGAACATATCTTGCATTACTGTTGACCAATACTGGGCAGCCCTCCTGAGGTGACTTTTGATCTGTAAACGACTTTATAGAACTTGATGGTTGGGAGCACAGTGTGGAGGTTCTTGTGCACACATATCTCCAGAGAAACCGGGAGTGTTAAACATGCAGGAGTGTCTTTCCAGTGGGAAAGATGTAAAACCTCTTCTTACATTCAGAAGTCTAGGAATTGGAGGTGACCTGTGTTATCCGGGCCAGACCATATCAAGCTTCTATAATCAGGACTAAAGGTGGCTAATCGCTGTCTGTATGACTCAGACCAGGCTAGATCCTTTCTTAGGGCCCTGAGCTAGTAGAGACAGCCTATCTCCAGAATCATTTTTCTTGGAAGAAATGACAGATACCTAGAGTCGAGTTTTGGTGTAATTATGCTTTTTTAAAAATTTATTTTATTATTTATTATTTTTTTGTGCACTAGGGATTGTATTATACACCTCCCCAAATAATACTGTGTTTAAATTTGTTGGGAATAAACTGCCTGAGATCAGCCTCCCCCAAATCTTGATCCAGGTTGTCAAAGTCAACCTGATCTGAGCTTTCACTTTCACCTTTTTGGTTCATTTCCCTACCAGACACCTGCAGAAAGCACGCCCTCAGGGAAAGGGCAGAATGCAGGAAACAGTGATGGATTTATTTGAATAGCCTCTTCTGCAGAACCTGATGCATACTTTATTTTTTAATGAAAGGCTGGTTCAATGACTTGCTTATCTTGACTAGTTCTGGGCAGGAAAAAGTCTGAGAAAGATTGAAGTTTAAGGGGATTACTTCAGTTCCAGATTGAGAACTGGGCGTGGTGGTGGTTGTGTTTTTCTTTTAAGGGAGGGTTATCTCTAGATCTCTGTGGTTTGTTTCTTATACATTTCCTTGTGGTTGATAGCCATTTTTAGTTATAAATGCTATAGACAGTGCTGAGTGGACTAGAGAGATCCAATAGTGGTTATAACTCTTATTGACAGGTGTAAGAACCTACATAAATACCAGGTGGACATGGCAATCTACCTGTAATCCCAGAAATCAGGGGATGAAGAGAGGTGATCCTTGGAGCAAGTTAGCTAGCTTGATTAGCCATATTGATACATTCATGGCTCAGAAAGAGACTCTATCTCCTTGAGTATGGTAGAGAAGGATACAGAAAGAGTTTGTAAGTTAACCTTAGCCTCCTCACACACATGTCCACAGGTACATGAATATCCTTATACACTCTTGTGACACACATACTCACATATATACATATACACATACACATATACACATGAGAGCAAGAAAAAGAAGAAATAATGTTGACTCTAGCATGTACTTAGTCTAATCCATCTTGAGCCCATTTTAATTTTTTCTGTTGGCTTGGATAGTTCTATTCTTCAATTAATGTTAGAAAATCTTGATGTTACAACAAAATTTTCCACTTTCACAGGGAATCAGTAATAACATATAGTGGCTGACTGCCTTCTGACCCTTGCATATGTCTTTTTCTGTTTTATTAGGTTTGAAAATGCTTTCTAAATTTAATTATATTGCTTTGACTCTCAAATGGTTGTTGATAAATGTGATGCTTTGTAAACGTAGTCACAAAACTTACAGATCATTTATTTCCTCTAAGTATATAGCTTTAAAATTGCTTATTTGGAGCCCAGAAAGCTCCTTTCACAAAGAAATGGTATAAATAAGGTTAGATTCCCACTCACTCTTCTCATCCCAGAGCTCTGGAAATGTGGCACATTTATACTGAAAAGTAGAAATGAAAGCGGTTGGTAAAATAGTAAAAAATGAGAAAAATTCGAAGACTGGGGGTAAAGCACATATTTTTACAATAAAATCTAGGGGGCAATGAGATGGATTAGTGACTAAAGGCACCTGCTGCCAAGCCTAATGACCAGAGTTCAATCCCTGGGACTCACACAGTGGAAGAAGACAAGCAACTTTCCCAAGTTGTCCTTTGACCTCTATATATATTCTCCTGCCACATGCACAGTAAATAAATATAATATTATATGGATACTATACTATACTATGGTATAATATATTATAATATAATATAATATAGGTAGATACTTATGTAAACAGTTTTAATTAGCAAAGAATTTTCAGAGCTTTATAGGAATTACCTTAAAAAGGTTTTGGGTGTCATTAAGATGTTTTATTGTATGGATTCTTTACAATATTGGTTGTTGCTTTTATATTCTTTCCTGCAGATGTATTCTGAGTGCCATTTTTGCATAAGCCTAGATACCACTGGGGCAATTCTGTCTTTAAGAGATGGAGATGACCGGCATGAATGAAGTAATTGCTTAGTACTGTAAGTGCTTTCAAGGTTGTTCATGAGGAATTAGAAATGGACCTGCTAGGGACTGAGAGTCTTCCACAATTCAAAGTGTAGAAGTCCTACCTCTAGTGTGGCAGTATTTGGAGAGCCTTTGGGAGACAATTAGGTGTCACTGAGGTCATGAGGTCAGAACCCGGGGATTGGTGCTCTAGCAGAAAAGGAAGGGAAATCAGAGATTCTTTTCTTGATATGAGGACACAATGAGAAGGCAGTCATCTGCAAGCTGGAGATAGGGGCCTCTTCAGGATCACAATCCTCAGAACAGGCCATCAGAACATTGAGAAACACATTCCTATTGATGCCACCCCGTTTTGTGTTGTAGTAGAACAATCAAATGCCTGGGCTGAATAATGGGTTCCTGTGTTTTCAGTGGTAAATATGAGTTGTGCATGACTCCAGGGCAAATTTTTATCCAATAGCAAAGTAGAAGAGTCTAGAAAAATTCACTGGGGAAGGGAGTGGTGTTGGGAGCTGTAGGATCATTGTTGGGAGCAATTACTGGGATAGCGCCATGGGTATCAGCTGGTTCTACTGTGATATTCAGGCTTTGACTTTGAATCCTACCCCCCTGCCACCAAATTAAAACCCATGGCTTTAAATGGTTTCCATTAAGACCTTGTGAAATATCTTAATACTCCCATAATAGGACACTATATTGTGAAGCATTTGCTGTATTTATAATGATATTTGCAGTTTTAGTTCCTTTATCTGTATAGTCTTCACATTAAGTGTTTATATAGAGCTTCATAAAGTCTTGTGCAATTACTAGACAAACATGTTCTGTTCCTATATTAAAGGGAAAAACTCAAAGGCATAGATATTTGCTGCTGTCCTATGAGGATGTGATGAGTATAAAGCCAGGTACCACTGAATGTGTCGTCACAGAATGGCCTCAGTTTGGAAATGATTTGGGTGTGGGTTGCATTTTTTGGATATTTTCTTCCACATCCTTCCACATATGTTTCTGAAGGTGTCTCTGTGGCCATAACACTTTCCCTTATTTTTCTTCCGAGGTTCCTTTGAAGATCAAACAAGATAATTCAAGGTACAAGCATCTTAGAAATGCTCAAGATATATGTACATGTTAATTCTTCTCTGTGCTGTTACAGATACACAATGTCTGCCTTCATACAAATGCATGGAGGGCAGTTTCCTGGACCAAAAGCTACAGCACGGCCCTCTTCCCTGCTACACTCCTGGGTTTACTTCTTAGTGAATGCTAAATGCATGTGGCAGGATCCTGACCCCAAATCATTACAATGGATAGACTGTGCGCTCAGAGCTTAAACTATACGTGCGCTTGCTGCGACATGATGGATATAACTGCTTGCTGAGAATTTGATTTATTTTCCAATAGTTTAGCATCCCTCTGCTTTTATCTGATATGACTATTTTACAAGCGTGTGTACCAAGCATAGCTTCAAAATTGCAGGTTATGAAATACAGAAAATGGAACAATTGCTGTGCGGAGCAGAATTCTCCGTTTGGTCTGTGTGCTGTATATTTTAAAGGAAGATGGACTGCTGAATGGTGATGGGTTTGCCTTCAGCTTCATCAGTGTTTATCCTATAGGTGAAAAGAAATGCAAGACTTTCCCCTTCATTTTAAACTCCGTATTGTCAGTTGGGTTTTCACAGGCTGGTGTGTGCTGATGGGTTTCTGCCTTATCATCGATTGGCACAATAAAAATGACATGAGGATGGGAAGAGCACGGGTCCCTTTGGGATGGACCAGAAAGATGTGCTGGGGATGCGAGCACAGCAGGCTGATGGGGATGCCTTCCCACTTCCTACTTCACTGTGATCCACATCTTAATTTTTTTTTTAAAGAATGACACACTTTCTTGCTTCACAGTGCTTGTCATGGGCTCAGTGCTTTTGTGGATAGGCACACGTTTAAGTGCAGAGTGGTCCAGCTCCAGTGTTGGACATTGTTTCTAGAAGGTTAGCTTGCTTCACTGGAAGCTGTTCTTCACATTCTCCACTCATACCTGACAGGCTACACCTTCGCTGTCGTCATGGTTCCTGGGCTGTGTGCAGTTGGTGTTGTCATTGTCCAACAACAGAGTCATTTGAGGGCTGATTGAATCACCACTCTGTTGAGGTTTCCTTAGCCCAGCTGGGTAGAAGGGATTGCCAGGCAGTGTGGCAATGATTATTGTTCCTAGAACACCTCAGCAGAAGGTAGTGTGACAGTTTTGGGAAACATATGCTGATGAAGCAGGATGGGCATGTTAGTGTCAGTGCAAAGGGGCTGTGGTGACTCCTACTTGTTGCTCTGTGTGAGAGGATACATAAGGAACCTTATCCTCAAACTAAATGCTCATCAGGGCAGTAAAATACTGGCTAAAAATGTAGGTTTAGCCTGTAACTACACTGCTTTCATAGAGAGATAACTATTTGTCAATATGTGTTCTGTCTATGCATTGATGTTTCTGGAATTTTCCAGGTTGGAGACACATATTTTTTTCTCTCTGTTACATAGTTTTTTTGGGATGACTGACCACTTGATTCATTTAAGTGGATCAATTCATAACAAGCAGAATCTCACAACCAGAAGACCACATTGTTGCCCATGTCTACTGAGGAATGGTACCTTTCTTGGTATTCCATACAGGATAAATGTCTGAAATTTATTGAGCATTGTTTCAAGCCCTGTGCCAAGCATGTCACATGATACTTGTGAGACTTTTAGGAAATAGATACAGTAATTATTTTTATATTAATAAAACTAAGGTAAGTAACTTCTTTTCTTTTTTTCCTCCCTCCCTCCCTCCCTCTTTCCCTTCCTCATTCTCTGTTCCCTCTCTCCCTCCCTTCCTTCTGTAACTGGGCAAGACAGCACAGAGGTTCCTCTATTTTGTACTCTTGCTGAGACAATTCTAGGTTTAAATAGAATTTGATATCCTTGATGGAGTATCCCATGGAAAACTATCCAGCTTTGTTCTAGAACCAAAAGTCAGGGTGTCCTAGCTAACTTATTTTCCCTTCCGTTAAAACTGTTTACTTCTGCAGAGGCCCCTGCAGCTGCGGAGTGAGATGCCTGGATGTAGTTTCTGCCTTTAAGAACCCATGTTCTGGACACTCAGTGCTACCCACATCCTGCCCCTGCCCACAACACTTAGGAATGGTCCCAGCTGGCTGAAATAAAGACTTTCAATTGATTGTGTCTGAGTGGTCATCTCTGGTGAGTTCCTGTAACACTTTATTTTTCCCTTCTTCCCTCCCTTTCTTCCTCATTCCTTCCTTCTTTCTCTTCTTTCCCCTGGTCTACATAGTCCCATTTTCTCCCCCATCTGTCTTTCCCGAGTAACAGTGACACAATGACACAATTCATTCAGATCATTGCCTTCCTCATTTGGATGCAACATTGGTTGGGTATTCAATCAAGGTGCCCCTCCCCACATAGGACCACCCCTGACATCAAATGGCAGCACATACCCCAATCTGGGCCAATCCATTACTTTTCTGGGTCTCTACACTTTGAGCAGAGTGACTGATGGATGCAAGTACAGTTAGAAAAGATTGATCTATTCTGTACCCTGTTAGGATATTAATGTGCTCTGTTGCCTTGATCCCTAGAGACACCTTTATTCCCCTTCTGCATCCATTTGTTAGCTATTATTTCAGTTCTTACAGTATTTGTATGTGTGTGCGTGCGTGCATGTGTGGGCATGCATGCATGTGTGTGTGTGTGTGTGTGTGTATGTGCCTATATGTGACTTTAAGTTCCTTTTCTTTTGCTCAAACTAGCCAACCTGAAGTTCAATGGTTAGTTATCAAAAAATTTTATCATATGCAGTCGACCACACTGGCTTTCATCCCATGCTTTTATTTTCTTAAACCCACTCTGAGCATCCTATAATATCCTTCTGTCCTTTATCTGCCTCTGGCATCTAGAATCTTCTCCATAATGTCAAGTCAATTTTCTCTCATGCAAGCTTTTGACCTCTCAATAATCATTCAACAAGGACAGGGCTGACTTTCTTAAAAACAGGTATCATGCCTTTGGAGTCATCTCAGTGGTAAACTGTTGGAGCCATTCCACCAGGAGAGCACAAGTTATTGTTAAAGAGACATGGCATCTGAGGCAAATTGCAGGATTTCTTTTCTGAGTCCTCCATGTTTATAAGGTTAGAATCTTTCTTATCACAATGATTCCTGGTCCCCAGTTTTGTGCTGCTGTACGTTCTCTCTCTCTCTCTCTCTCTCTCTCTCTCTCTCTCTCTCTCTCTCTCTCTCTCTCTCTCTCTTTCTCTCTCTCTCTCCCTTCCTTCCTTTTATTCTGTTTTTAAATGTTGTCATGTGTGCTACCCCACCTAGGCTCTGGGTGATACCAGCCCCTGCCAAGGTTCCCTCTGACCCACAGATAAAAACACAGACACACCTAGTTGTTCAATTTCAATCTCCCTTTTTGGCACAGTTGCTGGATGCTACTTATCTCCCACCTGGAGATCATGTCCTTTTACTCTTAGCTCCTCACCTCTCCACCTGCCTTCAACTCAACTTTAGTTGCTTAATTACATCTAGTCCCAGCTAAACACCTCCATCCATCCACTTGTAGTAGCGGCCTGTGACCACTCTGTCTGAGATCTTACACGGCTGGTCACCTTTTCTCCTTCAGAAGCATGGTGAACTGTCTCTCTCCTCTCCTTGCATCTGTCTTTCTGCCTGAGGAGACTTGGAAGTCCTGCCTATTCTTTCCCCCCAGCAACTTGCCCATGGCTTCTTTACTGCTAGATCAAGAACCATTTGGGGAACAGGACCTTAACATAAGAACCACCCCCACAGATGTTTATTGTCCTTATTAGCACAGATGAATTTGTAGTTACAACACAAAGGAAAGGTACTTTGAAAGAATGTGAGACTTAGATGATCAAGGATAACTTGGAAGAGAAAAGGAAACTATAAACAACTCCACCTTTAGAATGAGGGAGGATGAGCTGGAGGTGGGACAGGGTAGAGGGCCAGAACAGAGACTGGTAGCCAGAGGGGCTGGGCATGTACCGATTCATGCATTTCCTTTACAGAGTTGTTCACTCTTCTTTTTTTTTTTATATATTTTTTTATTTTTTTAATTTACATTCCAAATCACTTCCCCTTTCCCGTTTCCTCCCTCCCCGAAAGTCCCATAAGCCCCCTTCCCTCCCTCTTTTCTCCATTCAACCCCCTCTCGTTACTCTGTCCTGGCGTTCCCCTACATCCAGTCTTTCCAGGACCAGGGGTCTCTCCTTCCATCTTTTTAGAAATCTATTGATATGCTGATTGTGTCTAGGATATTCCGAGATTCTGGGTCAATATCCCCTTATCAGTGACTGCATACCATGTGTGATCTTTTGTGACTGGGTTACCTCACTAAGGATGATATTTTCAAGTTCTGACCATTTGCCTAGGAATTTCGTGAATTCACTCTTCTCTAGCATGGTGTACAGTGTAGTTTTCTTATTTTCCTTCCAGCTATCTGGTCCTGCGGATCGGCAGGATCAAATCTGCACACGGACTTTTGATAAACTCTGAGGTTAGATGCCAGTGCAGAAAGCTTGCTGTTTGACTTGTTTTCTATCTGTACTCATATATGCTCACTTATTTTCTGGCAACAACAATTGACCCTATTTGGGGACTCTCTCTTTGGCATGTTTGATGCAGTTTAGTGTATGACCAAACTCTCACCTTCTAGGTGACACGTTTTCTAGCTAATTCACTCCCTTTAATTATGATAATGAAGTTCAACTCTAAGAATTTTTTCTTGAACTTCAGGGGAGAGAATCTCTTCCCATTATCTTTGAAAATGGATGTAGAACTACCGCTAGCCTTCTTGCTACACCGTAGTGAGACAGGATTAGCATGAGGCTAATTTCTATTGGCATTGTTGGAACACCCACATCTATCCTTGCCAGTCTAGAACTACCCCAGGGTTTTCACTGTCATGAACAATGTATTTCCTTGAACAGAACCCCATGCTCCAGGACAGGGTTTTTCTGTGTATCCCTGGAACTAGTTGTGTATACTAGGTTGACCTCAAACTCAGAACTCTGCGTGCCTCTGCCTCCAAAGCGCTAGTATTAAAGGTATGCACCACTATGCTTGGCTAGCAGTTTTCCTTCTTAAATTACCCATTTCCTACAAATTCTGATAAACTATAGGGACTCTGCACTTCACAGAAGGAACATCTGTGATGCTTCTCTCAGCCTCCAAAGTGCTACTGTGTCTTTCATTATTCAACTTCTCAGTGGATGTATGCATGTACATGCCTGTGTGTGTGTGTGTGTGTGTGTGTGTGTGTGTGTGTGTGTGGTACATGGCAGAGGACAACCTACAGTGTTCTTCCTCAAGTTTTGTTCTGTTTTTTTGAGACATGGTCTCCAACTGGGCTGAAACTTGCCAAGTTGTTTAGGCTGACTGGATAGGAAGTCCAGGAATACACCTGTCTCTACTTCCTCATAGCTCAGATTATAAGCAGTGCACCAGGCTGGTTTTTTAATATGCATTTTGGGGATTGAACACAGAGGTTCTCATGGTTACAAGCCAAGCATTTTGCCCACTGTGCCATCTTTCTGGATTACTATGCAACTTCTTTAAAGAGGCCAGTGGAGAATACAGTGGGAGAAGGGATGAAATGGCTCTGCTTTGAACTTGAACTAAAATAACAAAGATCTGTACAGATGGCCAAGGTTCCTGCAGAAGTGTCACCATGCTACAGGAGGGATTCACAGCTTGAATCATTATAATAGAGAAATAACTAACTTGTCTGTAACTCCGAAAGAACAACAACAAAAACAACAACAAAATCCTCCTACTTTTTTTCTTTTCTTTTTTTTTATTTTCTAAGTTTTTTTATTTACATTCCAAATCATTTCCCCTTTCCCGTTTCCTCCTTCCCTGAAAGTCCAGTAAGCCCCCTTCCCTCCCTCTTTTCCCCATTCAACCCCCTCTCGATTCTCTGTCCTGGTATTCCCCTACATCAAGTCTTTCCAGGACCAGGGGTCTCTCCTTCCATCTTCTTGGAAATCTAATGATATGTGAATTGTGTCTTGGGTATTCTGAGATTCTGGGTTAATATCCCCTTATCAGTGACTGCATACCATGTGTGTTCTTTTGTGATTAGGTTACCTCACTAAGGATGATATTTTCCAGTTCTGACCATTTGCCTAGGAATTTTTAGTTGCAGAGTAGTATTCCATTGTGTAAATATACCACATCTTCTGAATCCATTCCTCCGTTGAGGGACATCTGGGTTCTTTCCAGCTTCTGGCTATTATAAATAAGGCTGCTATGAACATAGTGGAGCATGTGTCCTTATTGCATGCAGGTAAAGCCTCTGGGTATATGCCCAGGAGTGGTATAGCAGGATCCTCCGGGATTGTCATGCCCAGTTTTCTGAGGAACTGCCAGACTGCTTTCCAGAGTGGTTGTACCAGCTTGCAATCACACCAGCGGTGGAGGAGTGTTCCTCTTTCTCCCCATCCTTGCCAACAACTGCTGTCTCCTGTGTTTTTGATCTTAGCCATTCTGACTGGTTTGAGGTGGAATCCCAGTGTTGTTTTGATTTGCATTTCTCTAATGACTAAGGATGTTGAACATTTCTTTGGGTGCTTCTCAGCCATTAGATATTCTTCAGGTGAGAACTCTTTGTTTAGCTCTGTCCCCCATTTCTTAATAGGGTTATTTGGCTCTCTGGAGTCTAACTTCTTGAGTTCCTTGTATGTATTGGATATTAGCTCTCTGTCGGATGTAGGGTTGGTAAAAATCATTTCCCACTTTGTTGGTTGCCGCTTTGTCCTTTTGACAGTGTCCTTTACCTTACAGAAATTTTGTAATTTAATGAGGTCCCAATTGTCAATTCTTGATCTTAGAGCATAAGCTATTGGAGTTCTGTTCAGGAAATTCTCCCCTGTCCCATATGTTCAAGGTTCTTCCCTAGTTTCCTTTCTATTAGTTTCAGTGTGACTAGTTTTATGTGGAGGTCCTTGATCCACTTGGAATTGAGCTTAGTGCAAGGAGATAAGAATGGATCAATTTGCATTCTTCTGCATGTTGACCTCCAGTTGAACCAGCACCATTTGTTGAAAAGGTTATCTTTTTTCCACTGGATGGTTTTAGCTCCTTTGTCAAAGATCAAGTGACCATAGGAGTGTGGATTCATTTCTGGGCCTTCAATTCTGTTCCATTGATCTACATGCCTGTCACTATACCAATACCATGCAGTTTTTAACACTACTGCTCTGTAGTACATCTTGAGGTCTGGGATACTGATTTCCCCAGAAGTTCTTTTACTCTTGAGAATAGTTTTAGCTATCCTGGGTTTTCTGTTATTCCAGATGAATTTTTGAATTGCTCTTTCTAATTCTATGAAGAATTGAGTTGGGATTTTGATGGGGATTGCATTGAATCTGTATATTACTTTTGGCAAGATGATCATTTTTACTATATTAATCCTGCCAATCCATGAGCATGGAAGATTTTTCCATCTTCTGAGGTCTTCTTCAATTTCTTTCTTCAGAGACTTGAAGTTCTTGTCATACAGATCTTTCACTTGTTTGGTTAGAGTCACACCAAGATACTTTATATTGTTTGTAGCTATCGTGAAGGGTATCATTTCTCTTATTTCTTTCTCAGCCTGCTTATCCTTTGAGTATAGGAAGGCTACTGATTTGCTTGAGTTGATTTTATATCCGGACACTTTGCTGAAGTCGTTTATCAGCTGTAGGAGTTCTCTGGTGGAGTTCTTTGGGTCGCTTAAGTATACTATCATATCGTCTGCAAATAGTGATAGTTTGACTTCTTCCTTTCCAATTTGTATCCCGTTGATCTCCTTTTGTTGTCTAATTGCTCTAGCTAGAACTTCAAGTACTATATTGAAAAGATATGGAGAGAGAGGGCAGCCTTGTCTAGTCCCTGATTTTAGTGGGATTGCTTCAAGTTTCTCTCCATTTAGATTGATGTTGGCTACCGGTTTGCTGTAAATTGCTTTTACTATTGTTTAGATATGGGCCTCGAATTCCTGATCTTTCCAAGACCTTTAGCATGAAAGGATGCTGAATTTTGTCAAATGCTTTCTCAGCATCTAATGAAATGACCATGTGGTTTTTTCTTTGAGATCGTTTATGTAGTGGATTATATTGATGGACTTCCTTATATTGAACCATCCCTGCATCCCTGGGATGAAGCCTACTTGATCATGGTGAATGATCGTTTTGATGTCTTCTTGGATTCGGTTGGCAAGAATTTTATTGAGTATTTTTGCATTGATATTCATAAGAGAGAGTGGCCTGAGATTTTCTTTCTTTGTCGGATCTTTGTGTGATTTTGTTATTAGCATAATTGTGGCTTCATAGAACGAGTCGGGTAGTGTTCCTTCTGTTTCTATTTTGTGAAATAGTTTGAAGAGTATTGGTGTTAGGTCTTCTTTGAAGGTTTGATAGAATTCTGCACTAAAACTGTCTGGACCTGTGCTTTTTTTGGTTGGAAGACTTCCAATGACCACTTCTATTTCTTCAGGGGTTATAGGACAGTTTACATGGTGTATTTGATCCTGATTTAATTTTGGTATTTGGTATTTGGTATCTGTCTAGGAAATTGTCCATTTCCTCGAGATTTTCTAGTTGTGTTGAATACAGGTTTTTGTAGTAGGATCTGATGATTTTTTGAATTTCCTCAGTTTCTGTTGTTATCTCTCCCTTTTCGTTTCTGATTTTGTTAATTTGGATACTTTCTCTGTGCCCTCTGGTTAGTCTGGCTAAGGGCTTATCTATCTTGTTGATTTTCTCAAAGAACCAACTCCTCGTTTTGTTGATTCTTTGTATGGTTTTATTGTTTCTACTTGATTGATTTCAGCCCTGAGTTTGATGATTTCCTGCCTTCTACTCCTCTTTGGTGTATTTGCTTCTTTCTGTTCCAGGGCTTTCAGGTGTGCCATTAAGCTGCTAGTGTATGCTGTCTCCCATTTCTTTTTGGAGGCACTCAGGGCTATGAATTTTTCTCTTAGCACTGCTTTCATTGTGTCCCATAAATTAGGGTATGTTGTGCCTTTATTTTCATTAAATTTTAAAAAGTCTTTGATTTCTTTCTTCATTTCCTCCTTGATCAAGTTATCATTAAATAGAGCATTGTTCAGCTTCCACGTGTATGTGGGCTTTCTGTTGTTTTTGTTGTTATTGAAGACCACCCTTATTCCATAGTGATCTGATAAGAGGCATGGGATTAATTCCATCTTCTTATATCTGTTGAGGTCTTTTTTTGTGACCAATTATATGGTCGATTTTGGAGAAGGTACCATGAGGTGCTGAGAAGAAAGTATATTCTTTTGCTTTAGGATGAAATGTTCTATATATATATCTGTTAGTTCCATTTGGTCCAAGGCTTCAATTAGTTTCACTGTGTCCCTGTTTAGTTTCTGCTTTCCTGAATGATCCGTTTCAGAGAGCAGGGTGTTGAAGTCACCCACTATTACTGTGTGAGGTGCGATGTGTGCTTTGAGCTTTAGTAAAGTTTCTTTTACAAATGAGGATGCTCTTGCATTTGGAGCATAGATATTCAGAAGTGAGAGTTCTTCTTGGTGGATTTTTCCTTTGACCAGTATGTAGTGTCCTTCTGTGTTTTTTTTGATGACTTTAGGTTGAAAATCAATTTTATCTGATATTAGGATGGCTACTCCAGCTCATTTCCTGGGACCATTTGCTTGTAAAATTGTTTTCCAGCCTTTTACTCTGAGGTAGTGTTTGTCTTTGACACTGAGGTTGGTTTCCTGCACGTAGCAAAATGCTGGGTCCTGTTTACGTATCTATTCTGTTAGTCTATGTCTATTTATTGGGGAATTGAGACCATTGATATTAAGAGAGATTAAGGCATAGTGATTATTGCCACCTGCTATTCTTGACACTATCTTTATGTTTGAGTGGTTATCCTCTTTTGGGTTTGATGAAAGAAGGTTACTATTTTGTTTTTTCCAGTGTGTAGTTTCTCTCCTTGTATTAGCAGTTTCCACCTATTATCCTTTGCAGGGATGGGTTTGTGGAAAGGTATTGTGTAAATTTGTTTTTATCATGAAATATCGTGGTCTCTCCATCTATGGTGATTGAGAGTTTTGCTGGGTATAGTAGTCTAGGCTGGCATTTGTGTTCTCTTAGTGTCTGCATGAGATCTGCCTCGGATCGTCTTGCTTTCATAGTCTCTGGTGAGAAGTCTGATGTGATTCGGATAGGTCTTCCTTTATATGTTACTTGGCCTTTTTCTCTTACTGCTTTTAATATTGTTTCTTTGTTTAATACATTTGGTGTTTTGATTATTATGTGACGGGAGGTATTTCTGTTCTGGTCCAGTCTGTTTGGAGTTCTGTAGGCTTCTTGTATGTTCATCGGCATCTCTCTCTTTAGGTTAGGGAAGTTTTCTTCTATAATTTTGTTGAAGATATTTACTGGCCCTTTGAGTTGCAAATCTTCACTCTCATCTATACCTATAATCCTTAGGTTTGGTCTTCTCTTTGTGTCCTGGATTTCCTGGATGTTTTGGGTTACACGTTTTTTGCATTTTGCATTTACTTTGACTGTTGAGTTGATGCTCTCTATGGTATCTTCAGCCCCTGAGATTCTTTCTTCCATCTCTTGTATTCTATTGTTGATGTTTGCATCTATGACTCCTGATTTCTTCCCAAGGTTTTCTATCTCCAAAGTTGTCTCCCTTTGTGATTTCTTAGTTGTTTCTACTTCCTTTTTTAGATCCTGGATGGATTTGCTGAGATCCTTCACTTGTTTGTTTGTATTTTCCTGTATATCTTTGAGATATTTTTGCATTTCCTCTTTCAGGATTTCTGCCTGTTGACCCAAGTTCTCCTGTATTTCTTTCAGCGATTTTTGTGTTTCCTCCTCATGGGCTTCCATCTGTTCATCCATATTTTCCTGTATTTCTTTAAGCGATTCTTGTGTCTCCTTTGTAAGGGCATCTATCTGTTGATTCATTTCTTTAAGTGATTTTTGTGTTGCCTCCTTATGGACATCCATCTTCTCCTGCATTTCTCTAAGCAATTTTTGTGTTTCCTTTGTAAGGGCTTCTAACCGTTGATTCATGTTCTCCTGTATTTCTTTATGAGATTTATTTGTTTCCTTCTTGAAATCCACTAATAGCATCATAAGAAGTGATTTCAAATCCAGATCTTGCCTTTCGGGTATGATGGGGTATCCAGGACTTGCTGCTGTTGAAGAGTTGGGTTTGAATGGTGCCACATTGCTTTGATTTCTGCTAGTAACATTCCTAAGTTTGCCTTTTGCCATCTGGTTACCTCTGGTGTTAGTTGGTCCTGCTGTCATTGGTTGTTGGTTGGATCTCCTGTGAGCCTGCAAGGCTATTTCTGCCCCCCCTGGATTACCAGGATTCCCCTGGCACCGATTGCTGGGGGGCTGCCCTGCTCCTGAGTGACTTTGGAGCCCTCATGTGCCTTGCCCCAAGTGATGTTATATTGGGGAATCCCTGCACATCCCAAGGCTCAGTGTAGTTAATCCCCAGAGCAGAGGTTGCCAAGGGGAGGCTGGTGTGCTCCCTCACTGTGTGGGTGCGCTCTCTCCCAGTGTAGGTCCCTCTGCTGGGCAGATGTCCCACAGCAGAACTGGCGCATAGGTGACCACAGAACTGCCCAGCTCTTGGGAGCAGGAAACACACAAGCTGGCTGAGTCCCAAGCGATATTATGCTTGATTGTCCCTGCGCCTGGAGGTCCCAATTGCCGGGTTGCCAGAACGAAGATGGCGGAGTGCACTGTGCACCCTCTCAGCGCAGATCACTCTGCAGGGCAGATGGCCCACAGCAGAGCTGGCGCCCAGACGACCAAAGAGCTGCCCCACTCTTGGGTGCAAATGGAAGCCCAACAGGCTGTGTCCCAAGCGATGTTATATTGGGGAGTCCCTGCATACCTGGAGGCTCAGAGCAGTCGATCCCCAGAGCAGAGGTTGCCAAGGGGAGGCTAGTACGCTCCCTCCCTCCTACTTTTTTTCTTTACTTCCCTTTTATGTTGTAAATTTTAGTCAGGAAAACTTGACCTGTATAAGACAGTTCTTCTCCCAGAGAATGGGCATCAGGATTTATGCATGATCTGGGAGCTCATCCAAGTGACTAAGAATTCTGTGAACTGATCTTGCAGGGGGGAACCAGGCAGCTCCACAGCCTTCTGTGCTTAGCCCACCAGGAGAGAGTGATCTCCCAGCAGTGATTTCACTTTTGAGTGCAGAGGTGAAATCTCCACCTTCTCTCTGGAGGGATACAGCTAGGAGCGCACAGGGCATATGATCAGTGGAGCAGCTGGGACAGGAGTCTTCCCTTCCAGCTGCCATTTGCAGCAGGGAACCAAGCAGCTCCATAGCCTTCTGTGCACACACCCTGCCAGAAGAGAGTTGGTCTCCCAGGAGTACAGACACAGGTTTACAGGCCCATAGGAGGGGCAATCTCCAGCCAGGGAGAACAAGACCAACTAACACCAAAGATAACCAGATGGCGAAAGGCAAGCACAAGAACCCTACCAACAGAAACCAAGGCTACTTGGTAACGTCAGAGCCCAGTTCTCCCACCACAGCAAGTCCCAGATGCCCTAGCTCACCGGAAAAGCAAGAGTTGGAATTTTAAAATCTCTTCTCATGAGGCTGTTAGAAGACATCAAGAAGGACATAAATAACTCCCTTAAAAAATACAGGAGAACATGGGCCAAATGGTAAAGGTCCTTAAAGAGGAAACACAAAAATCCCTGAAAGAAACACAGGGGAGCATGGGTGAACAGGTAGAGGCCCTTAAAGAGGAAACACAAAAATCCCTGAGAGAATTACAGGAGAACACAATAAAACAAGTGAAGGAACTGAACAAAACCATCCAGGATCTAAAAATGGAAGTAGAAAAACTAAAGAAATCACAAAGTGAGACATCTCTGGAGATAGAAAATCTTGGAAAGTATTCAGGAGTCATAGATGCAAGCATCAACAACAGAATACTAAACAAAGAACCAATATTAAAAGCAGTAGGGGGAAAAGGTCAAGTAACCTATAAAGGCAGGCCTATCAGAATTTACACCAGACGACGAGACGATGAAAGCTAGAAGATCCTGGGCAGATCTCATACAGACCGTAAGAGAATATAAATGCCAGTCCAAACTACTATACCCAGCAAAACTCTCAATTACCATAGATGGAGAAAACAAGATATTCCATGATAAAACCAAATTTACACAATATCTTTCCACAAATCCAGCCCTACAAAGGATAATAGATGGAAAAGGCCAACATGAGGAAGGAAACTACACCTTAGAAAGAGCAAGAAAGTAATCTTTTTCCAACAAATCCAAAAGAAAGCAACTACACAAACATAAAAAGAACATCAAAAATAACAGGAAGCGGCACTCCGCCATCTTTGCTCCAGTGGCCGGGAAGTTGGGACTGCCAGGCTCGGAGACAGACAGGCATAATATCGCTTGGGTCTTGGGCAGATTGTGTGTACGTGGCTTCCAAGAGCTGGGCAGATCTGCTAACCAGCGTGCCAGCTCTGCTGTGGGACTTCTGCCTGGCAGAGGGATGCCCCCTCCCCCCCACACTCTAGAAGAGATCACACACCCCTGCACAGGGCAGGAGCCTACCAGCCTCCCTTTGGCGACCTCTGCTCCAGGAATCCACTACGCTGAGCCTTTGGATGTGCAAGGATTCCCCAATATAACATCACTTGAGGCAAGGCACATCAGGGCTCCAAAGTCACCCAGGAGCAGGGCAGGCCCCAGAAATCTGTGCCAGGGGAATACTGGTAAACCGGGGGGGGGGGGCAGAAATAGCTTTGCAGGCTCACAGGAAGTCCAACCAACAGCCAGTGACAGCAGGACCAACTAACATCAGAGGTAACCAGATGGCAAAAGGCAAACGTAGGAATGTTACTAACAGAAATCAAAGTAATATGGGACCATCTAAACCCAACTCTCCAACAGCAGCAAGTCCTGGATACCCCACCACACCCAAAAGACAAGATCTGGATTTAAAATCACTTCTCATGATGCTATTAGAGGATCACAAGCAGGACACAAATAAATCTCATAAAGAATTACAGGAGACCATGAATCAACGGTTAGAAGCCCTTACAAAGGAAACACAAAAAACGCTTAGAGAAATGCAGGAGAACATGGATCAAAAGATGGAGGCGCACAAGGAGACAACACAAAAATCGCTTAACGAGATGAATCAACGGGTAGATGCACTCACAAAGGAATCACAAAAATTGCATAAAGAAATGCAGAAGAATATGGGTCAACAGATGGATGCCCATAAGGAGGCAACACAATAATTGCTTAAAGAAATGAATCAACGGATAGATGCCCTTACAAAGGAAACATGAGAACTGCTTAAAGAAATGCAGGAGACGATGGATCAACAGATGGATTCCCATGAGGAGGAAACACAAAAATCGCTCAGAGAAATGCAGGAGAACATGGGTCAACAGGCAGAAATCCTGAAAGAGGTAATGCAAAAATACCTTAAAGAAATACAGGAAAATACAAACAAACAAGTGAAGGATCTCAGCAAATCCATCCAGAAACTAAAAAAGGAAGTAGAAACAACTAAGAAATCACAAAGGGAGACAACTTTGGAGATAGAAAACCTTGGGAAGAAATCAGGAGTCATAGATGCAAACATCAACAATAGAATACAAGTGATGGAAGAAAGAATCTCAGGTGCTGAAGATTCCATAGAAAGCATTGACTCAACAGTCAAAGAAAATGCAAAATGCAAAAAACGTGTAACCCAAAACATCCAGGAAATCCAGGACACAATGAGAAGACCAAACCTAAGGATTATAGGTATAGATGAGAGTGAAGATTTGCAACTTAAAGGGCCAGTAAACATCTTCAACAAAATTACGGAGGAAAACTTCCCTAACCTAAAGAGAGAGATGCCCATGAACATACAAGAAGCCTACAGAACTCCAAACAGACTGGACCAGAACAGAAATACCTCCCGTCACATAATAATCAAAACACCAAATGTTCTAAACAAAGAAAGAATACTAAAAGGAGTAAGAGAAAAGGGCCAAGTAACATACAAAGGAAGACCTATCTGAATCACATCAGTCTTCTCACCAGAGACTATGAAAATCAGAAGATCCTGGGCAGATCTCATGCAGACACTAAGAGAGCACAAATGCCAGCCTAGACTATTATACCCAGCAAAACTCTCAATCACCATAGATGGAGAGACCAAGATATTCCATGATAAAACGAAATTTTCACAATATCTTTCCACAAATCCAGCCCTGCAATGGATAATAGGTGGAAACCTCCAATAAAGGGAGAGAAACAACACCCTGGAAAAAATGAGATAATAACCTTCTTGAATCGAACCCAAAAGTAGATAACCACTCAAACATAAAGATAGCGTCAAGAATGGCAGATGGCAATAATCACTATGCCTTAATCTCTCTTAATATCAATGGTCTCAATTCCCCAATAAAAAGACATAGACTAGCAGACTGGATACGTAAACAGGACCCAGCATTTTGCTGCATGCTGGAAACGCACTTCAGTGTCAAAGACAAACACTACCTCAGAGTAAAAGGCTGGAAAACAATTTTACAAGCAAATGGCCCCAAGAAACGAGGTGGAGTAGCCATCCTAATATCAGATAAAATTGATTTTCAACCTAAAGTCATCAAAAAAGACACAGAAGGACACTACATAACGATCAAGGGAAAAATCCACCATCAAGAACTCTCAATTCTGAATATCTATGCTCCAAATGCAAGGGCACCCTCATTCGTAAAAGAAACTTTACTAAAGCTCAAAGCACACATCGCACCTCACACAATAATAGTGGGTGACTTCAACATCCTGCTCTCTGAAATGGATCGTTCAGGAAAGCAGAAACTAAACAAGGACACAGTGAATCTAATTGAAGCCTTGGACCAAATGGAACTAACAGATATATATATATATAGAACATTTCATCCTAGAGCTAAAGAATACACCTTCTTCTCAGCACCTCATGGTACCTTATCCAAAATTGACCATATAATTGGTCACAAATCAGACCTCAACAGATATAAGAAGATGCAACTAATCCCATGCCTCCTATCACTATGGAATAAGGGTGGTCTTCAATGGCAACAAAAACAACAGAAAACCCACGTACACATGGAGGCTGAACAATGCTCTACTCAATGATAACTTGGTCAAGGTGGAAATAAAGAAAGAAATCAAAGACTTTTTGAAAGTTAATGAAAATGAAGGCACAACATACCCTAATTTATGGGACACAATGAAAGCAGTGCTAAGAGGAAAATTCATAGCCCTGAGTGCCGCCAAAAAGAAACGGGAGACAGTATACACTAACAGCTTAATGGCACACCTGAAAGCCCTGGAACAAAAAGAAGCAAATACACCAAAGAGGAGTAGAAGGCAGGAAATCATCAAACTCAGGGTTGAAATCAATCAAGTAGAAACAAATAAAACCATACAAAGAATCAACAAAACGAGGAGTTGGTTCTTTGAGAAAATCAACAAGATAGATAAGCCCTTAGCCAGACTAACCAGAGGGCACAGAGATAGTATCCAAATTAATAATATCAGAAACAAAAAGGGAGAGATAACAGAAACTGAGGAAATTCAAAAAATCATCAGTTCCTACTACAAAAAACTGTATTCAACACAACTAGAAAATCTCTAGGAAATGGACAATTTCCTTGACAGATACCAAATACCAAAATTAAATCAGGATCAAATACACCATGTAAACTGTCCTATAACCCCTGAAGAAATAGAAGTTGTCATTGGAAGTCTTCCAACCAAAAAAAGCACAGGTCCAGATGGTTTTAGTGCAGAATTCTATCAGACCTTCAAAGAAGACCTAACACCAATACTCTTCAAACTGTTCCACAAAATAGAAACAGAAGGAACACTACCCAACTCGTTCTATGAAGCCACAATTACACTAATACCAAAAGCACACAAAGATCCGACAAAGAAAGAGAATCTCAGGCCAATCTCTCTTATGAATATCGATGCAAAAATACTCAATAAAATTCTTGCCAACCGAATCCAAGAAGACATCAAAACCTTCATTCACCTTGATCAAGTAGGCTTCATCCCAGGGATGCAGGGATGGTTCAATGTAAGGAAATCCATCAATGTAATCCACTATATAAACAATCTCAAAGAAAAAAACCACATTGTCATCTCATCAGATGCTGAGAAAGCATTTGACAAAATTCAGCATCCTTTCATACTAAAGGTCTTGGAAAGATCAGGAATTCAAGGCCCATATCTAAACATAGTAAAAGCAATTTACAGCAAACCGGTAGCCAGCATCAATCTAAATGGAGAGAAACTTGAAGCAATCCCACTAAAATCAGGGACTAGACAAGGCTGCCCTCTCTCTCCATATCTTTTCAATATAGTACTTGAAGTTCTAGCTAGAGCAATTAGACAACAAAAGGAGGTCAAAGGGATACAAATTGGAAAGGAAGAAGTCAAACTATCTCTATTTGCAGACGATATGATAGTATACTTAAGCGACCCAAAGAACTCCACCAGAGAACTCCTACAGCTGATAAACGACTTCAGCAAAGTGGCCGGATATAAAATCAACTCAAGCAAGTCAGTAGCCTTCCTATACTCAAAGGATAAGCAGGCCGAGAAAGAAATAAGAGAAATGATACCCTTTATGATAGCCACAAACCATATAAAGTATCTTGGCGTGACTCTAACCAAACAAGTGAAAGGTCTGTATGACAAGAACTTCAAGTCTCTGAAGAAAGAAATTGAAGAAGACCTCAGAAGATGGAAAAATCTTCCATACTCATGGATTGGCAGGATTAATATAGTAAAAATGAGCATCTTACCAAAAGTAATATACAGATTCAATGCAATCCCCATCAAAATCCCAACTCAATTCTTCATAGAGTTAGAAAGAGCAATTCAAAAATTCATCTGGAATAACAGAAAACCCAAAATAGCTAAAACTATTCTCAAGAGTAAAAGAACCTCTGGGGGAATCAGTATCCCGGACCTCAAGCTGTACTACAGAGCAATAGTGTTAAAAACCGCACGGTATTGGTACAGTGACAGGCATGTAGATCAATGGAACAGAATTGAAGGCCCAGAAATGAATCCACACTCCTATGGTCACTTGATCTTTGACAAAGGAGCTAAAACCCTCCAGTGGAAAAAAGATAGCCTTTTCAACAAATGGTGCTGGCTCAGCTGGAGGTCAACATGCAGAAGAATGCAAATTGATCCATTCTTATCTACTTGCACTAAGCTCAATTCCAAGTGAATCAAGGATCTCCACATAAAAACAGACACACTGAAACTAATAGAAAGGAAACTAGGGAAGAACCTTGAACATATGGGCAGAGGGGAGAATTTCCTGAATAGAACTCCAATAGCTTATGCTCTAAGATCAAGAGTAGACAAAAGGGGCCTCATTAAATTACAAAGTTTTGCAAGGCAAGACACTGTCAAAAAGACAAAGCGGCAACCAACTAACTGGGAAATGATCTTTACCAACCTTACATCCGACAGAGGGCTAATATCCAATATATACAAAGAACTCAAGAAGTTAAACTCCAGAGAGGCAAGTAACCCTATTAAAAAATTGGGTACAGAGCTAAACAAAGAGTTCTCACCTGAAGAATATCTAATGGCTGAGAAGCACCTAAAGAGATGTTCATCATCCTTAGTCATTAGGGAAATGCAAATCAAAACAACCCTGAGATTCCATCTCACACCAGTCAGAATGGCTAAGATCAAAAACACAGTAGACAGCAGTTGTTGGCAAGGATGTGGAGAAAGAGGAACACTCCTCCACTGCTGGTGGAATTGCAAGCTGGTACAACCACTCTGGAAAGCAGTCTGGTGGTTCCTCAGAAAACTGGGCATGACACTCCCAGAGGAGCCGGCTATACCACTCCTGGGCATATAACCAGAGGCTTTACCTGCATGCAATAAGGACACATGCTCCGCTATGTTCATAGCAGCCTTATTTATAATAGCCAGAAGCTGGAAAGAACCCAGATGTCCCTCAATGGAGGAATGGATTCAGAAGATGTGGTATATCTAGACAATGGAATACTACTCTGCAATTAAAAACAATGAATTCACGAAATTCCTAGGCAAATGATCAGAACTTGAAAATATCATCCTTATTGAGGTAACCCAATCACAAAAGAACACACATGGTATGCAGTCACTGATAAGGGGATATTAACCCAGAATCTAGGAATACCCTAGACACAATTCGCATATCAATAGATTTCTAAGAAGATGGAAGGAGAGACCCCTGGTCCTGGAAAGACTGGATGTAGGGGAACGCCAGGACAGAGAAACGAGAGGGGGTTGAATGGAGAAAAGAGGGAGGGAAGGGGGCTTATGGGACTTTCGGGGAGGGAGGAAACGGGAAAGGGGAAATGATTTGGAATGTAAATAAAAAAAACTTAGAAAAAAAATAACAGGAAGCAACAATCTCTATTGCTTAATATCTTATAATGTTAATAGATTCAATTCTCCAACAAAACACATAGTCTAACAGAGATGTTTTTTATGTGGATCTTCGATTTTATCAGAAAATGTTCGTGACTCCTCTTTCAATTCAGTAATGCTTTTTGTGTCTACCATTTTGACTATATTATTTTCCATGATAATCTTTAATTTTAAAATTTTTTCTGTGTATTTCTTCGATTTTGTCGGAGGTGTTTTTCATGTAGATCTTTGGTTTCGTGTGTGTGTGTGTGGGGGGGTGTTTGTAGTTTCACTTTCAATCAATTTAGGAATGTTTTTGTGCCTACCATTTTGTTGGTATAATTGTCCCTGATAATCTTCAATTTTATAGTTTCTCTGTAGTTTTCTTCAATTTTGTCAGAAGTATTTTCCATGTGGATTTTCAGTTTCATCAGACAATGTCTATAATTTTACTTTCAATCAACCTAGGAACATTTTTATACCTTCCATTTTATCTGTATAATTTTCCATATAATAGTTTTAACATGCTTCTCTATATATTTCTTGAAATTTTTTCAGGAATATTTTCCTCGTAGATCTTCAATTTTATCAGAAAGTGTTTGTAATTCCACTTTCAAAAAACATAGAAATGTCTTTATGCCTACCATTTTATCTGTATAATTTTTCCATGAAATAATCTTAACGTGTTTTTCTATATATTTCTTCAATTTTATCAGAGATATTTTCCAGGTAAATCTTCAGTTTTATCAGAAAATGTTCATAATTTCACTTTCAATCACCTTAGACATTTTTTTATGCCTACCATTTTATCTGTATCTTTCCATGATAATCTTCAATTTCAATGTTTTTCCATATATTTTTTTCAATCTTATCAGAAATATTTTCCATGTAAATCTTCAATTTTATCAGAAAATGTTTATAATTCTACTTTCAATCAACTTAGGAATATTTTAATTCCTACCAATTTATCTGTATAAATTTCTTCAAATTTTTTTTTTTTAAAATTTAAGAAAGTGAGCAATCTTTTCAGGCACAATGTTAAATGCCTGAGGCAGGAGGACAAGTTTGAGGCCAGTTTACACTATGTAGCAAGACCCTATTTTTTTTTTTAATTTATTGATTTTATGTAAGTACACTGTAGCTATTTTCAGATGCACCAGAAGAGGACGTCAGATCTCTTTACGGATGGTTGTGAGCCACTATGTGATTGCTTGGATTTGAACTCAGGACCTTTGGAAGAGCAGTCGGTGCTCTTTACCACTGAGCCATCTCTCCAGCTCCCAAATTTCTTCAATTTTATCAGAGATATTTTCCTTGTAAATCTTCAATTTTATGTGATAATGTTTTTACCTCTACTTTCAATCAATTGAGGAATATTTTTATGCCTACTATCTTATCTGTATAATTTTTCATGAAAAAGTCAGTTTTAACGTGTTTTTCTATATATTTCTTGAGTTTTATCAGAAATATTTTCCTTGTAGATTTTCAATTTTATCAGAAAATGTTTATAATTCCACTTTCAATCAACTTAGAAATATTTTTATGCCTACCATTTTATCTGTATAATTTTTCCATGAAATAGTCAATCTTAACGTGTTTTTCTATATATTTCTTCAATTTTATCAGAGATTTTTCCATGAATATTTACACAATGGAATACTACTCAGCAATTAAAAACAATGAATTCATGAAATTCTTAGGTAAATGGTGAACAGGGGGAGGGAAGAGGGCTTATGGGAGTTTCGGGGAGGCGGGAACTGAAAAAGGGGTAATCATTTGGAATGGAAATAAAGAATATAGAAAATAAAATAAAAAAAAATATAAAAGAATTCTGTGAACCAAGGGGAATGGACATGGATGTTTCCTTTCAGTGACAAACTCCTATTTTTCTTTAATGAAGATTCCTCTAGGTTACAAGGGAAGCCGGGGTAGCCTTCGCTGAATCTGCTGTTACAAAACCCATCAGAGTCAGCAGCACTCTGGGACATGGTGGTACTTGTTTATGGAATCGACTTGTCACCTTCCTAAAGCCTTTCTCTGTCAACTAGCATGGCGAGCCATAGAACACTGGTCCATAGCCCCTCCACTCCCACTGCACTTACAGCATCAAGAAACAGAGTCACACCGAGAGGAGTCTTGGGACTGAACGGAAATAAAAACATAAATGTGAAAATGTATGGAGGACGAGGGTGGCGGTGCACAGAGTCTGCTGCGAGCGGGATGAAGGCTACCAAAGATGTTATTGGTGAGAGAAGAAGATGACAGACGAGCTGGGAAAGCTCCAGGAAATAAGAGTTCATTTGCTTCCAGGATTCCTCTTGCGCTGAGAGTTGATTGGGTGCGATCAGTGGAGAACCTTGGGGATGCTTTAAGTGGGTTGCATTTATAACTCTCATTAGAGAAAGGGAAGCAGGCACATGCCCTGGTCTTTTGGAGTTTTCTTAGAAAGCTGCAGTATCTGCCTGAAATGCTTAGATTTTTGAATAAGACAAGGAGCAAGGTGGCGTGTTTCTTGTGCTATGATTTTCCTCCATTTTTAAACCCCATTCACACTCCTGGCTATTTTTGTTTGACTGTTTGTTTGCTTTTTACTAGTTAGGCCAGTGCAAAAGGTCAAGGTTTGAGGTCCTTCAAAGTTTCTGAGTTCTCATTCCTGTAATTTAGCTAGACAATAGAGTGCTGAAGAGAAGGCCCAGCCCTGTGTATGTGACACCTGCTGGCATCCACTGACTCTTAGAAGGCAGATGATGAATGGCTCTAGTGTGACTTGGGGATTGAAATGAATTGAATCTCAACACTGATTATTAGAAATTTAATTATGTGGATATAGGATACATCTTTAAGATAAAAACAATGTCTTTCATCTTAGTTGTTGTGAAGAGTAAATTAGATGATGTACCTGTAATTTTAATGTCCTATACAGGGTCGTGTGTGTGTGTGTGTGTGTGTGTGTGTGTGTGTGTGTATACATATGTGCACGCGCACACGCGCACTTGCACTATAGGCATGTACATATACCTATGGAGACTAGAGGCCACTGTCAGATATCTTCCTTGATTGCACTTCTTTTTGTTTGTTTGTTTATTTTGTTTTGTTTTGAGGCAGTCTTTCTGCTGACTGGGCAAGACTAGCTGGCTAGCAAGTTCCACAGAGCCTCCTTTCTCCACCTCTCCAGTGTCAGGGTTTTCAGGATACATCACCACACTTCAGCATCATCACCGCCTTTTAAAGTTATGGTTAGGATCTGATTTTAGGTCTTTGTGCCTATACACCAAGCACTTCACTGACTGACATCATCTCAGTCTACCTGGCCATCTTCTTGGACCTAGGCTATCCTCTTGTACCCAAATGTCCCTGCTGCAGTTGTGTGGTGAGGCAATATTATTTTCACATCCTCTGGATATCTGAGACCAACATTACTTTAAAACAAACAAAATAACTTGGACCCCCAGGGATTCTCTGGCCCGAGGTTGAGGCTGTTAAGGACTCACATACGCTGGTTATCTCTTATTCTCAGTTCTGGATCTGCCAGAAACTTGTTTTCCACCTTGTCTTCTGTAGCTCCTAGTGAAGATCTGGTTCCATTTTCCATCACTTCCCAAGATAGCACAAGGTTGTTGTAAACAACAAACTTTGATGACAGTTTAAACATTGGAGACATACAATAAAATGTGCATGTTAAACAAAAATCCAAATTTTTATTATGTTCAACCCCTTTCTCCATTCTGTCTTCAGGGAATTTCCATTTACATCTTGTTCCTTGAACTCAGGCAGGCAGTCCTCTTTTGGAGCTCACTCCCATAGTCCCTTTTGCTGTCTCTTAGAATCTCCTGTTTCTAGGTTATTAATCCCCAATCTCTCTCTCTCTCTCTCTCTCTCCATATATATATTATATATATGTATACATATATACACGTGTATATCTCTGTATATATACACGTGTATAGATAGATACATATATATGTATATATGCCCATATATATATATATATCAATGGAAAATGAAAACTTCTCTTACTTGGTCATGGAGCTAATATAATACTTCCATTTCCCATTAGGCTCTGGAATTCATCTCTGCAGAAATCCAAATCTACTCCAAGATCCATATGTCCTTCCGTGAATCCTGACCTTCTTCTACAGTGTGGGAGTGCTGTAGTCATTTATTTTGTAAGACAGTATTTATTCTTCTTACATCTTCACAACTGAGCTGCCTGGTGTAGTGGAGCAAGCCTGTAATCTCAGGGAGGTCTGGTAAGAAGGTCACACAAGTTAGCTTAGATTCATAATGAGTTCAAATATAGTCATAGCTGGGTAATGTAACTTCATGGTTACAAGCCCAAGGTCAGCTTCAATTCCCAGCACTGAAAAACACAAGAACTAAACAGCCCTTGTTAGTTCTATAGTAGGTGCTCGGCCAATGGAAGCCAATGATAAAATCAATGCAATAGTGATGTCTTGCTGACAAGAACAGGGAGCACATGGGGGTTGTCTCTAGTCTGAAGAGGGCGTGGTCTCGAACCTTGGGTTTTGGAAAAGGTGTTGGATTCTAGGGTTGGCAGAAGAGTCTGTTCAGCTGTGAACTCTCTAGGTACTAAGTAACTTGATTTGAGTTTGTGCTCCTATATGAGCTAGCCAAAGCATGATGATTAACAATGATTCCCACAGTGGGACAAATGATAGAGATAAGGAAGCCTGCAACAGTTCTGGACTAAATATCTGGGACTGGTCAGATCATTAGCATGGACACGGGACACGCAGGGAAGGCTACACCTCTCCGGTATTTGGGCAGGTACACCTTCTCCGAAAGTCTGTCCTCTCTGGCGATCTTTCGGGTTACTTCTCAACAGTTCACTTCCCATTTTTCTTTACTCTAAAGCACTTACCAATCTGAATGTATTATTCATTTATTTATTCGGTCTGTTCCTTTTTTTTTCCTACTGGAATATATATTGCTTGGAACGTATTTCTGTCCTGTGGTTTATACTTACGTACTAGCTTGGCTTAGAGCCAGGTTCATTGTGGACTTGATAAATATTTTTTGACTATTTAGTGACCAATAGAGGAACTGGGCTTTTATAACAATGTCTTGGTCCCTTCTGTGTGTTTTATTGTTAAAGGAGACTTACATCTGTCATCTCAGTTAACCTCCCACCAACGTGAGTGCTGGATAGAGACAGGCTTGGGGCAGTGATGTGAGCTCTTGGGTTGTTATGGATAAGAAGTAAACTTGAGGACCTTAATTCTGCTCTTTTGATTCCAAACCCAACTAACTGCTTATCCTGAGTCACAGCAATGAAGTATTGCTTTGTATTAAGCATAACAAATACTTTGGGACAGAAAGAGTGATAGAAGTGTTCTGGGCTAAGTATCACAACTCTCTCTGTTGGCCCATTATCCAAGTCTGAAATGCTTAGTAGAGAGGGTCTTGTCTGCCAAAATGAGGACAGGTACCATATATACCTCGGCAGCACCACGCCAGCTGCAGCCTCAGATGCTAAGGCTCTGTGCCAAATGTAACAAAACCAGCCCAGACTCATGGCAGGCTTCTCATGTGCACATCTTAATGAGCCCAATCACATTGGGGGAGAAACATACACATCTCTGAGGGTGATGGGCTTGGGGCTCATTCTCCTGGTAGTAAAGACTCATATCTGTCAAGATATTGGCAGTCACATTTTTTTTTCTAGTATTTACTATCAGGTCTTATTTTATTTATACTTATGAGATAGGGTCTCACTCTGTAAACTACTTGGAACTTACTTTACAGGGCTGGCCTGACAGTTACAGCAATTCTCCTGCCCCAGCCTTCCAAGGGCTGGGAGTATATCATGAGTCACTACACACAGCTCCACATTTTATTTTTCGATGTTTACCAGCAGCAGTCTTGGTGAAAAGGAGCAGAGCTGGATTTACCCATCTTGCACATGAGGAAACTGAAGCCCGGACAGATGGAGCAAGGAACTCAGTATTAGACTCTTTGCAAGAGGAAGGATTGAATTTTCAGTTCAAATATTTTGCAGCTAAATTGATCACATGTACATCTTGATAACTCGGGGTATTTCTGTTTACTCCCTGTGCTGGCTGGTTTTGTGTGTCAACTTGACACAGGCTGGAGTTTTCACAGAGAAAGGAGCTTCAGTTGGGGAAGTGCCTCCATGAGATCCAGCTGTGGGGCATTTTCTCAATTAGTGATCAAGGGGGGAGGGCCCCTTGTGGGTGGTGCCATCCCTGGGCTGGTAGTCTTCAGTTCTATAAGAGAGCAGGCTGAGCAAGCCAGGGGAAGCAAGCCAGTAAGAAACATCCCTCCATGGCCTCTGCATCAGCTCCTGTATCCTGACCTGCTTGAGTTCCAGTTCTGACTTCCTTTGGTGATGAACAGCTGTGTGGAAAGTGTAAGCTGAATAAACCCTTTCCTTTCCAACTCGCTTCTTGGTCATGATGTTTGTGCAGGAATAGAAACCCTGACTAAGACACTCCCCCTGAATGTAAAGGATGTATAGCCCCTTCCCTATTCTGATTCAGGAGGACAGTGATGAGGTCCCAGGATCTGCATTTCCAGTCAGGTGAAGCTGATGTCGATGGTGTGGTGACTACACTTGGGCTTCTGCAGAGGCCAGGGTTGATCACTAGAATTCCCTGTGCAACCATGCTTCCCACAGGGCTCCTCTACATGGCACAGTGCTGATTTCTCTTTCTGTCATTTCCCCTGTGTCATGTTCTCTAGCTCACTGACCTCCATCCTCTTCCCTGAGCACTCTCTACGTGCTCCCACCTAAGCACAGCTGCATTTGCCTTTCCTTTTGCCTACAATGTGTTTCTCCCTAGGTATCTATACAGCCCACACTGGTTCTTCCTTCCACATGCCGACTCTGCCTCTGCAGTGAAGCAACCCCTAAGCTCCCCTTTGCCTGCTGCTATATTTGACAGTTCTCATCGACTTCCTGTGAGCATATAAAGACCGAGGACAAATCTTCATCTTGCGTTAACCATCATACCCAGGGTGCTCTTCACCAGGTCCAGGAGGGTCTTCAAATGTCCATTTTGTTGGATGAACCCAGGCCTAGGCTTGCTATTTTGTAAGTGAAGACATTCCTGCTTTATATGAAGGGATTTCATTTCTCAAGAGAACATTCTTGTTTAGATTTTTATTTATTCACTTTTTCAAAGAAACAAATTCATACTGGGAAGGATGGCAGACACTTTAACCACAGCATATTGAAAGCAGAGGAAGGAGGATTAATCAAGGACGGCCTGATTGACATAGTAAGTTCTAGGCTAGTCAGGGTTATATAGTGGGACCTTGTCTCAAAAATCTTTAAAAATTATTTTTTACTTATCTGAAAATATAATAAGTGTACAAATTTAAGGGAGACTATGTGATGTTTCACTACATGTTCAAATATGTGTCAGTTCTTTGTGGTGGAAATATCGAAAATGCAAGAAACTTGCTTGCTGCCACAAGGCACGGGCACACAGAAGACACCCGAGAGTCCACCATGGATACCCCTATGATGTGCAACTATATGGTGGAGATGGGAGAGAAAGAGAAGAAGAACTGTTTAAATGCTATGAAGAGAGGTGGAACTAGAGACCTGAGGGTGGTGAGGAACGGCCTGATGTGCGTAGCCTGAGACCACAGTGAAGTCTGGCCTGTGCTGCCATCGACGGCCATGTCTAGGTCTGTGGCCATGCACCATCAGGGGTTTGTGTGGTGTCCTTGTCCCATATTACCACAAAAGGCCATGTGGACGTCTCTGGTCTGGGCTTCTGTCTGGAACCATGCTGATGTCCAAGGGACTCTTAGAGTTGTCCCCATCCTTCATTGGCTGCAGCACTTGGGAGAGTGGCCCACTACCTCACCAGAGCTGACCCTGGTGGCAGGGACTTATATGAACTGGTCCCAAGGGTGTGAGTCCTAAAGATCTGTCCCCACCCCTCCTCTGCTGTGTGGTGGGTGGTGTGGGCACAGGAGAAATGGCCCTCCCCCTTCTGTGGCAGGTGGGAGGATTGGCCCCAGGTCATGAAAGTGGGAAGAGTGGGCTTAGCGGCTCACCTGGACACCAGAGTAGAGCTGGCCTTGGTGGTATGGGTAAGGATGAACCAGCTCAGAGGGTATGAGAGCAGGAGAGCTGGCCCTGCCCCTTGCCATCGGAGGCACTTGAGTGAGCTAGCCAGGGCAGGGTTGGAGAGCTGGCTAGCTGACCAACTTAGCCTAGCCATATCCAGACCCAGATCCATAGCTTTGTGTTGTAGTAATTATTTAATCTCAAACTGGGGGGTTTTGACCCCACCTTTTATCCTTCAGTTTCCAGATAAAAGACACACAACCTTTATATTTATAATACGCCTTAATCAGCACTAGGGCTGGGCAGATATCTACTCTCTAAACTGTTAGAACCTACTTCCCCACCAATAACCCCAAAGCATAATTTGCTATGTTCCATCTGGGCATCTCTTAACTCCAATTGGGCAGCTCGCATGGCCATGTCTCCTCTTTTAAACCTGTTATTTGAAGCCTAGGGTTGCCTCCTTATTAACTATAGTCACCCTACGGTGCCATTCAACCATGACTTCTTTATATATCACCATCTCCTAACACCCAGTGATCTAATGGGAGGGGTCGTATTTAAGGTAGATTGTCTATCAAGAGACCACTCACTAAAAACCCTGAATGATTCCAGCAAACGCATATCCACAGCTTGAAGTTTCAGAAAATTTCTCCTCTTTCTAGGATGTCGTGGAGGAGGTAACTTGGATGAAGGAATGCCACAGAGTCCCCTTAGGGGTTTCAAGACTCATATTAGTGAATTCCCTGAACACTGTGACAAGATACGGCAGTGCCATGTCCCTCATGGTTTGTTTGGTCCTGGAACCCTGACTAGAGATGGTGAGGGGTGAAGGACAGACAGTAAAGACCTGACAGACACGTGGATACAGGGCTAGCCGGACAGTGTGCATTCTGATGGAGCCACACCAACTATGCCAACAAACCAAAACCTTAGCACATTTTATACATCTGATCTCAGTGAGCCACTCTCTCCAACTAGAGCCCACCTCCAAAGTTTCCAGGGGGAGAAGTTAGCTAGTCCCACTATGAGGTGTCTGTACAGGAACAGTCTCAGGCTATAAGCATATTGTAGGAGGAAGCTACACACAAAATGGCTAGTCTTTGCACACACTGATCAATCATTGGCAAATATCCATACTGGGATCAAAGGAAGGCATAGCCAGTTTCCCATGAATCTGATTCTTTGGTCATTGACATGGGTGTGGCCATGTGAATAATGCATATTTACTTAGGACTTGATCTGCTCAGGACTTCAATCACTCCCTACAAGGAAGAAACATCTTAGAGGAGACAAGACTAATGACTTCTAAAGGTTTTGGTCAATGGTCGTATAGTCCATGTACTTGGGCATATATCTCAACAATGGAAATGTGTGGAAATGTCTTTACCTATTGCATTGTGGACAGGAGAGAGGAAGGAAGGCCAAGGGTATGTTAAGGATAACATCAGTCTCAGTCTTCCGCCTTTTCAAGCTAGGACCCACTTCCAAAGTTTTAGAACTCTCTCCATAGGGCAGAGACCTTAGCATATGAGATTCCTATGGACTCTTTGTATCCGAGGCATCAGAAGGCTCTTGTGAGGCTCTTGTGAGGCCTGTGAGGTTATATAGGGGAGTATGCCTGGCCAGGGTCCTTGGAAGACAGCAAGGTGAAGAGGAGATACCAACAGCCAGCAGTCAGAAGCCAGCTGCATTCCTTTCTAGGACCTTCAAATAAAAGAGGAAATTTTATTTATTTAAATGAAAAAGTAATATACTTCCAAACAGTTAATCTTTAGAAATTCCCAAATTATTAAAAATCACAAGTAAATGAATCATCTGTAACTCACTATTGCTGTCACTATGCCATAATTACTTTAATAGTAAAACAAATAGAACTTTATAAAGTGCACACATCTTTCTTTTTCCTGGTCTGATTTCCTGTCCTCTAGCATGAGTGTTAAAAGATTTCTTCTGGTCAGTGGAAGCAGGTAAACTGTTTGGCAAAATACATTTCAATAATTACTGTTTGGTCGGAAGAAGAAAGTTACAGAATGAGTTTTACAAAGTCACACTTTGGCTCAGTGGTTTTCAATCTATGTGTTGTGACCCCTTTGGGGATCGAATGACCCTTTCACATCGGTCCCATAAGACCATCGGAAGACACAGATATTTACATCATGATTCATATCAGTAGAAAAATTACAGTTATGAAGGAAAATAATTTTATCGTTGAGGACAGCACAACATGAGGAACAGCATTAAAGGGTCTCTCAGCATTAGAAAGGGTGGGAATCACTGCTTTAGCTGGTGCACATACCCACATGGTGCTGTTCTGTGGTTGTCCCATAAGTAAAACTATTTTCAAGCAGAAAGCATCAGAAAGAACACTGTTGTTGAAGAACAGCTCTCCATCGGGAAAATATTTATACAAGAGGAAGAAATAACAATCTAATCTCATTTTGAGATAATGCCAATTTAATTTTGCATGTTCTCTTTAGTATCCAAAGATTTTTTTTTTAAAGAAACTTTACAATGCTAAGAGCTAGAGAAATACACATGCAGGTGGATTCAATTTTACTCATCGAATAATTGTGTAGCTAAAAGAAGCCCTTGAAATGAATTAGATTCGTGATTGATTAATGATTAGTTTCATTCAGTCTTGGCTCATGGTACTTAGAGAGCTTTCCATACTGTGCTTGTTTGCAGAGCTCCATTTGACTAACCCTTGGTGTTGGGGACTATATAAATTGGCAATTACATGCACTTTAAACGGAGGAATATTATGTAGAATTAAATTGTACAGTGGTTCAGGTTGAACATAGTTCAGTGTAGCAAGCCTTTTGCTTATTAAAACTGCAATGGCTATAAAATCTTAATATTACCTGAAGAGCTATACTCTTTTACAAAACAATCACATTCTCAGAGTGTGAAAAGAATGAGGTATTAAAATATATTTGAATCATGAATGATATTGCTGGCACAGCTCTTTCCTTTTGCTTCTTTTGCACATAGCACTTAATTCTGGATGGTCCTTCAGAGGTGTCTATCAATGGCCTCTCCTGTCAGAGGAAGGGCAGACAGCTCATGACTCCACGGCTTCTTGGCAAGTATTTTCCATAAGAAGAAGAGTTTATATTTTCCTCTAAATTCCTTTCAATTTTATATTCTATTCTCAGATATTTCCATTTGGAATATAAATATATTGCTTATGTTATTTGATGATTATTTAGTTAAAATTTTTCCTTTTTGATATTATGAAAAATATACCATTTCCCCCTTTTCCTTCCTTCCTCCAACTCTCCCATATACCCCCTTCTTACTGCCTGTCTTAGTCAGGGTTTGTATTCCTGCACAAACGTCATGACCAAGAAGTAAGTTGGGGAGGAAAGGGTTATTCAGCTTACACTTCCACATTGCTGTTCATCACCAAAGGAAGTCAGGACTGGAACTCAAGCAGGTAAGGAAGCAGGAGCTGATGCAGAGGCTATAGAGGAATGTTCCTTACTGGCTTGCTTCCCCTGGCTTGCTCAGCTTGCTTTCTTATAGAACCCAAGAATACCAGCCCAGGGATGGCATCACCCACAAGGAGTCCTCCTCCTTTGATCACTAATTGAGAAAATGCCTTACAACTGGATCTCATGGAGGCATTTCCTTGAGGGAGGCTCCTTTCTCTGTGATAATTCCAGCTTGTGTCAATTCAACACACAATACCAGCCAGTACAATTGACCCCTTGTCAACTTGACACAAGCTGGAGTTATATTTAGGTAAGTTAAATAAGATCTTTTTCTTTGTACTCTCCCCCCTATTTTTAAAATAAAATGAGAAAGATACTAGATTTACAAATTAAGGCAATCAGAGACAATATTATGAGTAGCAGCCCATACTTACAGAGGGTTGACCATATAGCAGGTGCCATTCTAAATGCGGTCTGGGAGTCACAAGGTAGGCGTGTCTATATAGTTGTGTTCCAAGTTTGCAGTGCTAGGAGATCATGAGACCACACTACTAACTGTACAGAATTTCCCAGAAATTCTTATAATTGTAGCCAAGTAAATTTGGAAATGTCACATATAATGCAACATTGAAAAATCACTATGATAATACAAGATAGACTCTGAAAATTGTCACAGTGAAAACAAATTCACAAGCAGTCTTCCTATTGAAGGATTATTCTCAATTGTCCCTAGAACTCATGGAACACACCTGGAGAATCTGATGGTATGATACCATGACTCTGGAAAGACATACTACCATGGGTGTGTGTGTGTTGGGGGAGAAGTTCATAATTCTGATAATCTCTCTGAGGAAGCAATTTGTAATGTTCCCAGCACTACTCTGGAAAAGGCTATAGTTAATTTAACATATATTAGCTTCTCACCATAGAATAATAACAGTTTCAAATTGGTAGATAGCTTTTCATTGAACACAACAGCATACACTTCCACAAGACACCATCTATAGATTTAAGATCCAACCGTGAGTGAAATAGACACCTGTCCCTGTCCTGTGAAGGGTAAACACGGTACACGAAATAACTAAGTTAATGATAGAGCATTTGAAAAAAGATCATGATTTCAAATCAAAATTTTTAGATTCTTAAAAAGATGTTTCAGGAGCATTCTGTGAAGTCACCGATGAGATAGATATACTAGACAGTAGGACAGCCGAAGCCTGTCTGGGTGCAAACAAGAAAGGGTGCATGGTCTGGAGAGTTTGGAACAGTAAAGCAGCCAGTGGTAAGCAGTCTTGTGTGATTTCCACCAAGTGGTATCCCTTTGAATGGATTACATTAAGAAAAAAAACCCTTTCTTAAGAAAATCTTTTGTTGAGCTAGGTTTTAGGGTTGCTACTGAGTTTTTGCATATGCATAGCTCCACATTAGCATATTTTAATATTTATTCTTAAACATTGTGTTCCACATGAAAATTAAGTCAGATAATCCTTAGTTATGGCTCCTCTGCCAGTGAATAAACTAAAACCTGCTGTTTGAGGAACAGAGTCTATCCTAACCTTAGGGTCAGTTATATGCTAACAGGTTTGACGTGAAGTCTAACGGAGTGATGGCAGAGAGAGAAGTTGAAATAAGCTAAACAAATTTTGTCATTCCACATGGCATCTTTGTGATCATCAGTCTTTTATTCCTTCGCTTCTGTTGTCAATGTACAATAACAAAACAGAGTTAGGACTATAAAATATCACATTTTTGTTTGGCAAGTGAACATCTTGGTCCACACATGAGATATTTATGCAACTTAGAATGATATTTTTAGAATAGAAATTTTACTTATTTTGTTGCTATTTAATACTTTAATAATTAGACATTTAGTTAACATTAAATTGAAATTAAACAGTACGCAGGTATATTTCACCTCTATTAAAACAAAACTTGAAAATCAATTCATTAATTGAAAATTAAAACTAAAATCCATGAAAGGAAAATTAGTCCATCATGGTCCTTGCTTTTCTGTGTTATGATGCTTTTTTTTACTTCTTTTTTCAGTGTGAAATTTTATTACTGGCATGCAATGAACATCAAGCCAATTAAAGAAAAATTTCACTGTTTCTGAGTCTTTTTTTGGCTATCTTTTGTTATTAATTACATGACTATTCCTAAAACTAATCCTGTTGTAAGAAGGGGAAAGAGAGAAAAATGGCCTGCTCCAAGTGTCAAATACACTAGTTATGTCTTTGGACTTGAACGAGATTGAGATCCCCATTTGGGACATTAGATTTATCTGCCTAGCTCATCGTCTGTCTTGTGACAAGCCTAATAACTTTCAACCAGACATTCCTTCATTGTCCCTGATCTAACAATGTTATCTAACCCTTCCTTCTATAAACTCATCGAACAAGAAAGAGATCTTGGAATCAGTTTTCTCTTAGGAGAGTTCTCCCTTGTGGTAAATTTGAAATAAAACTTGGACGTAACAGTTAATTAGTCTGAAAAGTTGTATATGGTAGATACATGTTATTAAAAAACAGGGCTTAATGGTAACACCCTTGCCTAGTATGTGTGAAGTCTTGGGCTTGATTCCCTGTATAACTCTCTCTCCCCTTCCATCTCCCTCTTCCCCTCCCCCCGTCTCCCCTCCCTCTCCTTCTCCCCCTCTTTCTCCGCCCCCTCTCTCCTTCCTCCCCTCCCTCTAACAAACAGATAAAGCCCCAGAGTGGAGAAGGAATAGTAGGGACTGCCACCATTGGCGGCATTTTCACAGGGAAGGTTACAGCCACTACTGCAGGGAACATTTAGGCAAAGATGTGATGGATGGGAGGGAGGTCATTATGAATAAATGCACGAAGGTAGACATCCACGGTGAGTCTGAGACTATAGCCGGTAGCTGTGGTGGTGGTGGTGGTGGTGGTGGGTGCCTTTAAGCCCACCATTAGGAGATATAGGTTTATCTCTGCGAGTTCAAGACCAGCCTGGACTACACAGACAGCCAGGGCTATGTAGAGAGATTGGTGTGGAGGACAGTCTGGTAAGATCCAAGTCCAGAGGGGCTTTTGGATTGGTAGAAGGACTGGAGAGGTCTTGATTTTTAGGTATCATTTCCTATGTAAGACTTCCTTTAAAATATTTTCTTCCTCTCTAAGTCCTAAAGTGGTCTCCTCATTTAAATTCCCAGAGAATTTTTTCTACACCTCTCTGTATCCTGCTTTGTCTTAAGTCTTTGCTTTCTAGTTTTATCCCCCATTGGGTTATCAGTGATTTTTAACAGCTTGGCTGCTCCCCCTTCCCTTTGAAATCTCACTCATTTGCTTATTCATTAGAAATTTATTGAGCTCTTAGTGTGTGCTAGGAACTTCGCTGGGCCCTTATTAAAACTCTCATGCTCTCTAGTCTGGAGGAACTCATTTTCTACCAGGAAGATAGACACATAGAACACAAGGCGAAAGGCTCTGTAGTCTAGAAGAAGGTATCACATGGCAGAGATTGGCAAATGAATAGATATGGTTAGCGAAGATGGACGGGCATTACATGTTGCTATATACAACTGAAACTTGTGTCTCCTGGAGGAACTCTCTTTGCTAGAGGAGATACTCAGAGGCAACTCTTTCCTATAGAGTAGACTGGTTATGGAGGGAAGAGAAATGCAACCCTTTCATTTAGTAAGGGTGTAACTCCCAGCTAAAGCATTCCTGGGGCACAAGGTCATGAACCTTAGTGTTTTCTTGGCCTAGCTCCTTCTCTCCTGATTGACACATTACGTTCTGTTTTAGCAAGGGCTATGCAGTATCCTGCCATGCACTGTAAATCCCTTGGAAGGTGCTCTGTCTTCCCTCTTGTCTTCAGGAGGACAGAGGAGAACTCTGGCTACTGTCCCTGTTGTGCTCAGCAGTTGCCTGGGAGCAGGTGATAGGGCCTTGACCTCTGTGGGAATGGGGTGATGCATTTCTGAGAATAGTCAATGGGGCTGGGCCTTTTTTTTTAAAAATTAGATATATTCTTTATTTACATTTCAAATGATTTCCACCTTTCTCTCTCTCTCTCTCTTTCTCTCTCTCTCTCTCTCTCTCTCTCTCTCTCTCTCTCTCTCTCTCTCTCTCTCTCTCTCAGAGTGATCTCTCTACATAACCCTGGCTGTCTGTGTAGACCAGAACTCACAGAGATAAGCCTACCTCTGCCTTCCTAATAGCAGGCTTAAAGACACGTACCACTACCATTACACCAGGTGTTCTCAGTAACAAAAATCCACTTGGAACTTGTTTTACATGTGGGTCACATGAGCTGCAGAGTTCAGAGCCTGTGTTTAGAGCAGCAGAAAAGGAATTGAGGATATACACACTCTACTGTGGGTGGCAGGACTGAGTAGTGGAAAGAGGTCACCAGATCAACCAATCAAAGTTTGGTTCAACTTTGAACTCTGCTACTTATAGGGTGCAAGACCTAGGGTAGGTGCCTTGGTATGTGAGCCCCAGTAATCTTATTTTCTGTGAAGAATGCAATGCAAAGATGATACCCCAAACCTTCCTGTACAATGTCTACCACCAGCACACATTCCGTAAGGGCAAACTATGTGGGAGTTTCTTTTAAAGTTGTCCAGCTGTTCTGATTGCACACTACAGCATGCTTAAACGCACTCTTAAGACAATAAATGCATCTCTATTGTATTTTAGAAAATATAAGCACTTTTATTTTATTTTTTTAGAAAATATAAACAATTCTATCTATCTATCTATCTATCTATCTATCTATCTATCTATCTATCTATCTATCTTAGAAAATGATCCCAAACATGACTCTGTCTGTGAGGTCAGGCCTGTCTGAGAGCGCTAACAATGTGACCAATTATCACAATGTCCTAAGACTTATTTGGTTTGGGCCCACAGCTAAAATTTAGCCAAAGCCATGGTATTTGGTGGTTACTTTTTGGCACATATACTCATGATGGTGCTTTTTAACCTGAGAGATTGGTTAAGCTGTTCCTGGGAAAGGAGAGTCATAAGGTGGCATAGAAAAACACTAACTGGGAATCAAAAAGTAGTGTCAAGTCATTTGAGTAAAGTGCTTCCCAGTTTCTAAGAAGAGGTGGGATTCAGGGTGTGGTGGGTATTAGCATATCATTTCACACATACGGAGGTATGGAGAGTCTAAGTGTGTGGGCCAGTGACTGTTCAGTATGCAGGGGAGGGCACAGGAAGGAATTAGAAGCATGCAATGAACATGCTCCCAGGATAGGTCAGTGCCTATCATTGGTGCATGTCAAAACGATTCAAAGGCTAACTCCTGGTAGGAATGGAAAACTCCCGTTCTGTGGAAGATAGTTGATGGACCCAAAATTTAAACTTGTGTCTTCCTCCAATTTACTTAAAAGGAGGTTAAAACAGGTGACAGTGTGAACATGCTATTTGGTAAGACTTCTACAAACATGGAGTTCAAAAAGGTTTTCCTTAGTAAGCAATACTAATGGCTCTCTTAATCACCTGCCCACTCATTCTGAATATCCTTCCTGTCCCTTTGTACCCTGCTCTATAGGACAGAGAACTACATTTCCCAGGCTCCTTTGCCTTTTAATCTTGAGAAGATGTTGGCCTGTGAGTAACACCAGCAAAAGAAAGGATGGTGGGAAGATGAGGAAGTCAGGGCTTCCTTTTTCCTCTGTTTGGGAAGTTTCTGTGGTAGCTTTTCCATGGCTTGAGCTTTAAGATTCTGTAAGGCAATTCTGTCTTGGCACCTGTTCTAATGCCCCTCCAGATAAGAAGTGGTAGGAGGCCTAGAGTGGCTTTTTTCTTCCTGATTAGATTTTGGCAACTCACTATTTATTATGCTATTAGCATGTTCCATACATTGCAGTCAGTTATTTTTATATTACTTTAGTCCTTATAACTCATGTAACCCTGTAAATAGGCATGCTGACTATATGTGCCAATTTACAGTTGAGAAATAAGAAATCTGAATTATTATGACAGGATGTAACCAGCCAATATCAAATCAAATGAGGAAGTATGAGGGTTTCAATCCACGCACTTAGGTTCACCACACTCCCATACTGCCTCAGAAGGTCACAAAAAGAGTTGAAAGGCTCCCCACCTGCCCCTTCAGGGCTCTGACTTGGCTTCTGGAACTGACGAAGACAGTGGAATCCTATTTGCCTCCTTAGATTTTTAACTGTCTTGGTGAAACGGTAGTCTAAACACCTGAGCAGAAAATTCAGAAAGACTAGAAAACAGAAGTGGAAAGAATCACATATGAACATATTAAAGGAGCTATTATCAGTAATAGTTCATTTCATAAGACCTGCACAGAATCAAGCAGACAAGAGTCCAACAGGCGGCACTAACTGAAGTTGGTGAGTTACAAAACACAAGAAAGGGGCAAGAAGGGGAAGGTAATTGTAATATTCTTTACAATTAGTATTGAGAGTCCCTAGAGGAAGGGGTAAGAGGGTTGGGAGGGACATGATCAAAATATTGTTCATATGGAGGAAATTGCCAAAGTTAATAAAAGGATATTTTATTAAAAACATGGTCAGTTTTTTTCTTCCAATCATTTTTCTTATGTAAAAGTATGTTGGAAATTATTTCTGCACAATCTGATTGTAAAAGAGAAAGCCAACTGCGACCAGGGATCCTATTTTGTGAACTCAAGCATCTGAAGAGGGAGAGTAATAAATAATGAAAGTCATGTGCTCCATTGAATACACCCTAGAACATTTGCCAGCGTGAGGCACTGTAGGTATCTGACCAGGTAGACCTCAGGTTAAAGAGGAAGTGCCGAATCAGCAAAACACAGGCTCTGTGCATACTCTGGAAATGTGCTACTAAATCTTATTCAGCGTGTGTCAGACTCCTTACACTTCGGTTTCCCCAGAAGATGACTTTGGGATGAAATATCGGAGCTCTTTCGACTGGAACAAAACACTCTCTATTTGTTATACCAATAATGCTTAACTTCTTGCATTTTACTGGTGCTTCACCTGAATTCTCCCTATCCACCTAAGAAAGCAAAACCCAGCAATAATTTAAATCCTCTGAGAGACATTATGGAAAACACAGGCAGCTGAAGGGCTGCACGCCGAGACAGGCACCAGGGATGGCATCCTAAGTGGCATTACCTGAGCTCTCTCTGCAGCTCTGTCACGTGATTAGTACTTCACCCCATCCACACGAATCTTCAGTGTTTCCCATCAGGAGAGCCAAGTGGATGATGTGCCTTCAGAAAAGTATCGTGGGGAACGTAGAGGGTTACAGGAGAAATTCTGGTTGACACTGGTTGTGCCCCATCTTAAGGTAGGGTCAATTTCTAAGAGACTCAAGATAAACTAGGTCTTAGAAGCTATGATTTGGGATGCCCTCTGTGAGATTAAAAGTTTGTAGTGAAATTTTCTATACTTTACAGATATTTATATACATGCATATTGGATATAACTTCCTTGAAGCTGTCATTGTATGTAATAAATCTGTCCTTTGATTTTTTAGCATCTGTCATGTTTATCATGTTTACTTTGTCTCCTTTTAAAGAATATTCTTTGCAATTACTTTTAGATGGGAACATAAGAAAGGAAAGGTGAAACAGAAAGCTATACCGCCTGGCCTGGATGGTGGTGGAATCCCTGACAGTTTTTCTTCCATTTGGTGATAGAAGAAAACACAATACAATAGCATCATAGAAATGGGAACAAAATGCAAAGGCACCATGAAAACAGGAGCAGGATGCAAAGCACCATGGGTGTGGGAACAGGATGCAAAGCACCATGGGACTGGGAACAGGCTGCAAAGCACCATAGGAGTGGGAACAGGATGTAAAGGCACCATGGGAATGGGGCAGGATACGAGGCACTGTGGAAACCTGCAGGTGGGAATGAGAAGCCTCTCTTTGACCTCTAGATAACTGAACAAGATGGACAAGGATCGTGAAGGTGTTGTTTGAATATCTGCTCAATTGAAAATATGAGGGTAGGTTTGGACATAAGGAAAGGCCAGCTGTGGTGTCTGGTGGCAAACGAAGATCCCATAAGGCTCCGTCTGTAAGCTTGGGATCAAGGAATTAAAGCAAAGAAAGGTCTTGAATTTGTACCAGTTTACTAATCACACATATTATCAGTGCACCAAAGTCTTCAGTAGTTAAGATGTCTTCAGAGGCATACACGCAGTCCACTAAATATTTCTGTAGGGCAGTGGAGGAGGACACAAGGATCTACTGATTTGAGTCAGGCTCACCAAATTCCCAGAACTGTGAAGGTCAAGGCAGGAGGATTACAAATTGGAGGTCAGAGTGGATTATAGTGAGATTCTGTCTCAAACAACTAAAACCAAACTGACTCAATCAACTTACAAAGAAAGCAAAAGTTCCCCTCCTCTGTTTTGTCAAATTACTCATTTGATTCTTTGGCATGAGAGAAACTCAAAGCAGAGCCTTAACACTTCTCGATTCTTGTTTTCTTTGAAGCTTCCCACAATTAAACATTCTACTTTGTTTTCTGTTCATGTATTTTCCTGCAGTTGTGTAGAACTTTTTTCATGAATTGTCTCTTGCTGATTGTCCTGTAAGTTACTTTATTATGTCTAACATAATAGTCCCTTACCCTTTGGGAAACCAGGAGCCCATTTCCTTCATCTTTTTTATTAGGGGACAGTCTGTCTCTTGTTACAGAGACTATGTGTCCACCAAAACCTACTTACTCTGCCTCCTGGGCATCGTGTAAAGAGGAACCACCTCTCAGGACTATGTCATGAATGAGAAACAGGTTTGGATCAATCCTAGAGATTTAGAGTTAAAGAACCTGCCATATTTTTATCCTAATTTAAACATCTTTCATTAGGGGGACTTTCTTTCCTATATTCATGTAGACTTGACAAACAAAGCCACCTCTCCCCAGATACACACTATTGATTTGGGTGTCTACCTGGGCATCAAACTGAGCCCATTGATGTCCTATATGCAAAGGGCAGCGAGGTTCTCTCTAATGGTGGAGGATGTATGAGCTCAAAATGCTCAATCAGAAGGAGAACAGCCTAGAAGCAAAAGCAAGAAATGATAGAAGAAAATTGAGAAAGAGGCTCAAATGGGAGAAAGAATAGGAGAGAGAAGAGAGAAGGCAGAGAGAAGGGGAGAAAGAGACACTGGGGAAAGAGAGGAGAAAGGAATAGAGGGATGCACACACAGAACCATACACGAGAGTAGGGACACAAAGGGGAGAAAGATACATACATACATACATGCACGCATGCACGCACACACACACACACACACACACACACACACACACACACAGAGAGAGAGAGAGAGAGAGAGAGAGAGAGAGAGAGAGAGAGAGAGAGTCTTTGAAGACTCTTAGCCTTTTGTCTTGTTTCTTTCCCAACCTTTCTCATCATTCAGACATGATGCTCCCTAATAGCAGTAATTTCTCACCTGTTGCCCAAGATAATTTTGATTGCTTTCTAAAATTTATGAATAAAAGAATAGTGACCAATTCATGTCAGAGGAGACTGTTCATGAGATTATAACACTATGTTGAAACACTATGTACCCCATGAAGACTACATGGAGAATGTTGCTGGCATAGAGACACCAGCAAAACACAATTATATTAAGGAAAAAGAAAGAGGGCCCACTAGAGTCACTAGGAATATGATTAGTAAAATCCACTTTTACAAGAGGCTGAAAGTATCGTGGTCTCTGCAAATGCCACAGCCAGAAGAAAGAACCCACACGAGGCAAGAAGGAGGTCCTGTTCAGTGTGACTCAGTAGCTGGTGTTGGTTCAAACTTTAGAGTCTGACCCTGAGCAGTTTATTTTGGGCATATTTAAACACAACACAATTTAGGATAAATTACCTGATGATAATGAGCTCAATCCCTTGTGTGCCATGAAGCTTAACACAGATAAACAAAAGTCTGTGAGAGTCAGGTGTGGCCTGGCATTGCAGAGAGCAGAGGTCACCAGGCTATTAGCTCTATCCATTCCCAGCTTTCCGGGTGGAAGAGAGGTATTTATTCATCTCTTCTGTCAAAGAGACAATCCTATGTGTTTAAAACTCTCGGTTTCCCTAATGCTTATTTGTGAGCACATTGACCTCATGCTCCCTACATGAAAATATATAAAATATTTAAACATGATTCAGCCGAGAGAACCATGCTTCATTCCTATCATCCTTGCCTCAGTTCTTAAGCTTTAGAAATATCAAGATACTGAGACTCCCCTGTCCTAGACTCACCTATGCCTGACCATGCCACCACCCTTTGCTTTTTATGAAGTGGTCACGCACACAGTGGATCTCGTGAACACTGACCAGGCCAGAAGTGATTATCTGATAAAGACTGAATTAACTCCTTCCTACGATAGCTCAAACCCTGAGTCTTAGAGCTCTATGGAATTAGGGCTAATGCTGTTTCCAAGATCATGCATGGTTTGAAGTATGAGAATGGTCAGGAAGAGGAAGTTGATCTCCAGAGACAACCAAGCAGATGTTTTAAAGGATGTAGACCCGAGAGGCAATGGTTCTTGGCTTTATAGCCAGAAAATTTACTTCCTCAGATGCCTTTCAACACCGATAATCATCTTCAATCCACTGGAGCTTCCTAGAGATGGTGTCTGTGGCTCATAAACAAGCCATTTTTGTTTCTCCTGGGTATGTACCCCTCCTGCCTTTGGTGCCTGCACATCATGTTCCCTTCCTCAGCTGATCTCTGAAACTCCAGCTCAGTGGTGAGTCTCCTCCTTAGGAAGGTTTCCAGCTCAAGAGTGGCAAGGTGGTAATAGAGGAACAGAGGGGCTTTCAGACAAGGGGTGGCAAGGGAGAGGGTGTACATTAAGAATAGGTAATGCAAGTGATCGACAAAGCAGACGCTTGGTTATGTAGGAGCATGGGGTGGGGGGCGGGGTGACCTTCCCTATTGCTGCAGTTCAGGCCTTTGTGATGCCATTTCATCTGAAGGCAAAGGACTCAGCATGTGTCGGATACCATAGAGAGGTCATGCGGTAATTTATCCTGGCCAAGAGGGAGGCTGGAGCTGTCCCCGGGTATCTGTAATAACCCATTTCTGCAGATTGCAAGGTTCAGCTGGGGACAGAGGACCACCCAGATGGACCTCAAACGTTTCTGCTAGAATTCAAATAAACCGCATTTGCAGACACTAGAGTGCTTCACACCAGGGGTGAGAAGGGCCTGTGTGGAAACAGTGTAAGCAGAGAGGGGCAGGCAGGAGCAACTCACCACACAGCGAGGAGGGCTGTAATGAAGTCTGCCTCCCTGCTGAGAAGCCCCAGAACTGGGTTATTGATTGGAGGGGAATGCGGTGAATGTCAAGTTGGGGAGTTTTGCAGTTTAATCCGACATCTGTCATTCCTGGAAGAATGAACAGTTCAAAGCAAAGCTTCATCCATATTGATGTGTGAGAAGGACTCTAGGATGGGAATGTGGGGCCCCCAGAGATGGGGAAAGAGGGTACATTGTTTTCAGGGAGAACACATCCACCACACTGACCACCTTGCTGAAGGAGTTTACAGGATCACTTCCTGAGAATAGCTCATAACATTTTATCACTTTAAAACGTGGAGACTGGGAGAGAAGAAGTGGTTCCTTTACAGATTAGGAAGAGGAGGAAAGCTTTGAAAGCACGAGAGAGAGAGAGAGAGAGAGAGAGAGAGAGAGAGAGAGAGAGAGAGAGAGAGAGAGAGAGAGAGAAAGAAAGAGACCCTGATGGACAGTGGTCACATTTTCTATTTTAAGGAAAGTTTTTTATTAAAAAAATTTTTTTAGGGTAAGAAGTAAAGAGAGAGAAAGGCTACATTATTTTCCTAATCCACAGCTTTGAAGGTATGAAAGATAAGAATTGTCACAGATCCAGCCCCTGACCCTCCCCCCCCCATCATCACGTGCCTCTGTAATTGTATGGCAAGGTCACACATGGACCCAGCAGGCAGCATCCCTGAGCCTTCCTGTCCAGGCTCTGTAACGTGCAGTTGGTCGCCGGCCCTGTCTCAGGTAAGTAATGGGCACTTTGGGCTGCAATTTCTATCCCTGAATAGGCCTCCTATCTCAGAGTCATGCTTCAACAAACACTCAATTAAAAGGAAAAAAAACCAACCTTCTGAGTGATGGAAGGCACCCTATTACCAAGAAGCAGGGTGTTTACTGAAGAAAACGACTTCTCCCTAGTTACTAGTAACCCACTGAAGATTTATGAGCCCAGTTGTCCTCCAGCGATCACACCTGAAATGTGAAGTTTAAACTGGTACATGTTTTGTTTTGTTTTTTTTTCAGGGCTTTACCATCTGGTTGTTTATTTTTAATTTGGGTGATCAGCTATGATTTTGGTATTGTGTTCTAAAGCAGAAAACTACGTGAGTGAGAAGCAGCCTCACCTCTCTGGCCACTCAGGCTGCTAGCTCAGCTTACACAGGCTGAGGAGATAAATGGACATGAAAAACTAACTGTTTCAGGCCCATTAACATTTCTTTTTTTTTTTTATTTTATTTTTTAATTTACATTCCAAATCACTTCCCCTTTCCCATTTCCTCCCTCCCCGAAAGTCCCATAAGCCCCCTTCCCTCTCTCTTTTCTCCATTCAACCCCCTCTCGTTACTCTGTCCTGGTGTTCCCCCACATCCAGTCTTTCCAGGACCAGGGGTCTCTCCTACCATCTTTTTAGAAATCTATTGATATGCGGATTGTGTCTAGGGTATTCCGAGATTCTGGGTTAATATCCCCTTATCAGTGACTGCATACCATGTGTGTTCTTTTGTGATTGGGTTACCTCACTAAGGATGATATTTTCAAGATCTGACCATTTGCCTAGGAATTTCGTGAATTCATTGTTTTTAATTGCAGAGTAGTATTCCATTGTGTAGATATACCACATCTTCTGAATCCATTCCTCTGTTGAGGGACATCTGGGTTCTTTCCAGCTTCTGGCTATTATAAATAAGGCTGCTATGAACATAGTGGAGCATGTGTCCTTATTGCATGCAGGTAAAGTCTCTGGGTATATGCCCAGGAGTGGTATAGCCGGATCCTCCGGGAGTGTCATGCCCAGTTTTCTGAGGAACCGCCAGACTGCTTTCCAGAGTGGTTGTACCAGCTTGCAATTCCACCAGCAGTGGAGGAGTGTTCCTCTTTCTCCACATCCTCGCCAACAACTGCTGTCTCCTGTGTTTTTGATCTTAGCCATCCTGACTGGTGTGAGATGGAATCTCAGGGTTGTTTTGATTTGCATTTCCCTAATGACTAAGGATGATGAACATCTCTTTAGGTGCTTCTCAGCCATTAGATATTCTTCAGGTGAGAACTCTTTGTGTAGCTCTGTACCCCATTTTTTAATAGGGTTACTTGCCTCTCTGGAGTTTAACTTCTTGAGTTCTTTGTATATCTTGGATATTAGCCCTCTGTCGGATGTAAGGTTGGTAAAGATCATTTCCCAGTTAGTTGGTTGCCGCTTTGTCTTTTTGACAGTGTCTTTTGCCTTGCAAAAACTTTGTAATTTAATGAGGTCCCATTTGTCTATTCTTGATCTTAGAGCATAAGCTATTGGAGTTCTGTTCAGGAAATTCTCCCCTGTGCCCATATGTTCAAGGTTCTTCCCTAGTTTCCCTTCTATTAGTTTCAGTGTGTCTGGTTTTATGTGGAGATCTTTGATCCACTTAGAATTGAGCTTAGTGCAAGGAGATAAGGATGGGTCAATTTGCATTCTTCTGCATGTTGACCTCCAGCTGAGCCAGCACCATTTGTTGAAAAGGCTATCTTTTTTCCACTGGATGGTTTTAGCTCCTTTGTCAAAGATCAAGTGCCCATAGGAGTGTGGATTCATTTCTGGGTCTTCAATTCTGTTCCATTGATCTACATGTCTGTTACTGTACCAATACCATGCGGTTTTTAACACTATTGCTCTGTAGTACAGCTTGAGGTCCGGGATACTGATTCCCCCAGAGGTTCTTTTACTCTTGAGAATAGTTTTAGCTATTTTGGGTTTTCTGTTATTCCAGATGAATTTTTGAATTGCTCTTTCTAACTCTATGAAGAATTGAGTTGGGATTTTGATGGGGATTGCATTGAATCTGTGTATTACTTTTGGTAAGATGCTCATTTTTACTATATTAATCCTGCCAATCCATGAGCATGGCAGATTTTTCCATCTTCTGAGGTCTTCTTCAATTTCTTTCTTTCTTCAGAGACTTGAAGTTCTTGTCATACAGATCTTTCACTTGTTTGGTTAGAGTCACGCCAAGATACTTAATATGGTTTGTGGCTATTGTGAAGGGTATTATTTCTCTTACTTCTTTCTCAGCCTGCTTATCCTTTGAGTATAGGAAGGCTTCTGACTTGCTTGAGTTGATTTTATATCCGGCCACTTTGCTGAAGTCGTTTATCAGCTGTAGGAGTTCTCTGGTGGAGTTCTTTGGGTCGCTTAAGTATACTATCATATCGTCTGCAAATAGTGATAGTTTGACTTCTTCCTTTCCAATTTGTATCCCTTTGACCTCTTTTTGTTGTCTAATTGCTCTAGCTAGAACTTCAAGTACTATATTGAAAAGATATGGAGAGAGAGGGCAGCCTTGTCTAGTCCCTGATTTTAGTGGGATTGCTTCAAGTTTCTCTCCATTTAGATTGATGCTGGCTACCGGTTTGCTGTAAATTGCTTTTACTATGTTTAGATATGGGCCTTGAATTCCTGATCTTTCCAAGACCTTTAGCATGAAAGGATGCTGAATTTTGTCAAATGCTTTCTCAGCATCTAATGAGATGACCATGTGGTTTTTTTCTTTGAGATTGTTTATGTAGTGGATTACATTGATGGATTTCCTTATATTGAACCATCCCTGCATCCCTGGGATGAAGCCTACTTGATCAAGGTGAATGAAGGTTTTGATGTCTTCTTGGATTCGGTTGGCAAGAATTTTATTGAGTATTTTTGCATCGATATTCATAAGAGAGATTGGCCTGAGATTCTCTTTCTTTGTCGGATCTTTGTGTGCTTTTGGTATTAGTGTAATTGTGGCTTCATAGAACGAGTTGGGTAGTGTTCCTTCTGTTTCTATTTTGTGGAACAGTTTGAAGAGTATTGGTGTTAGGTCTTCTTTGAAGGTCTGATAGAATTCTGCACTAAAACCATCTGGACCTGTGCTTTTTTTGGTTGGAAGACTTCCAATGACAACTTCTATTTCTTCAGGGCTTATAGGACGGTTTAGATGGTCTATTTGATCCTGATTTAATTTTGGTACTTGGTATCTGTCAAGGAAATTGTCCATTTCCTCAAGATTTTCTAGTTGTGTTGAATACAGGTTTTTGTAGTAGGATCTGATGATTTTTTGAATTTCCTCAGTTTCTGTTGTTATCTCTCCCTTTTCGTTTCTGATTTTATTAATTTGGATACTATCTCTGTGCTTTCTGGTTAGTCTGGCTAAGGGCTTATCTATCTTGTTGATTTTCTCAAAGAACCAACTCCTCGTTTTGTTGATTCTTTGTATGATTTTATTTGTTTCTACTTGATTGATTTCAGCCCTGAGTTTGATGATTTCCTGCCTTCTACTCCTCTTTGGTGTATTTGCTTCTTTTTGTTCCAGGACTTTCAGGTGTGCCATTAAGCTGTTAGTGTATGCTATCTCCCGTTTCTTTTTGGCGGCACTCAGGGCTATGAATTTTCCTCTTAGCACTGCTTTCATTGTGTCCCATAAATTAGGGTATGTTGTGCCTTCATTTTCATTAACTTTCAAAAAGTCTTTGATTTCTTTCTTTATTTCCACCTTGACCAAGTTATCATTGAGTAGAGCATTGTTCAGCCTCCATGTGTACGTGGGTTTTCTTTTGTTTTTGTTGCCATTGAAGACCACCCTTATTCCATAGTGATCTGATAGGATGCATGGGATTATTTCTATCTTCTTGTATCTGTTGAGGTCTGATTTGTGACCAATTATATGGTCAATTTTGGAGAAGGTACCATGAGGAGCTGAGAAGAAGGTGTATTCTTTAGCTCTAGGATGAAATGTTCTATATATATCAGTTAGTTCCTTTTGGTCCAAGGCTTCAATTAGATTCACTGTGTCCCTGTTTAGTTTCTGCTTTCTTGAACGATCCACTTCAGAGAGCGGGGTGTTGAAGTCACCCACTATTATTGTGTGCGGTGCGATGTGTGCTTTGAGTTTTAGTAAAGTTTCTTTTACGAATGAGGGTGCCCTTGCATTTGGAGCATAGATATTCAGAATTGAGAGTTCTTGATGGTGGATTTTTCCCTTGATCAGTATGTAGTGTCCTTCTGTGTCTTTTTTGATGACTTTAGGTTGAAAATCAATTTTATCCGATATTAGGATGGCTACTCCACCTCGTTTCTTGGGGCCATTTGCTTGTAAAATTGTTTTCCAGCCTTTTACTCTGAGGTAGTGTTTGTCTTTGACACTGAGGTGCGTTTCCTGCATGCAGCAAAATGCTGGGTCCTGTTTACGTATCCAGTCTGCTAGTCTATGTCTTTTAATTGGGGAATTGAGACCATTGATATTAAGAGAGATTAAGGCATAGTGATTATTGCCATCTGCCATTCTTGACGCTATCTTTATGTTTGAGTGGTTATCTACTTTTGGGTTTGATTCAAGAAGGTTATTATCTCATTTTTTCCAGGGTGTTGTTTCTCTCCCTGTATTGGAGGTTTCCACCTATTATCCGTTGCAGGGTTGGATTTGTGGAAAGATATTGTGAAAATTTGGTTTTATCATGGAATATCTTGGTCTCTCCATCTATGGTGATTGAGAGTTTTGCTGGGTATAGTAGTCTAGGCTGGCATTTGTGCTGTCTTAGTGTCTGCATGAGATCTGCCCAGGATCTTCTGGCTTTCATAGTCTCTGGTGAGAAGTCTGATGTGATTTGGATAGGTCTTCCTTTGTATGTTACTTGGCCCTTTTCTCTTACTGCTTTTAGTATTCTTTCTTTGTTTAGAACATTCAATGTTTTGATTATTATGTGACGGGAGGTATTTCTGTTCTGGTCCAGTCTGTTTGGAGTTCTGTAGGCTTCTTGTACGTTCATCGGCATCTCTCTCTTTAAGTTAGGGAAGTTTTCCTCCATAATTTTGTTGAAGATGTTTACTGGCCCTTTAAGTTGCAAATCTTCACTCTCATCTATACCTATAATCCTTAGGTTTGGTCTTCTCATTGTGTCCTGGATTTCCTGGATGTTTTGGTTTACACGTTTTTTGCATTTTGCATTTTCTTTGACTGTTGAGTCGATGCTTTCTATGGAGTCTTCAGCACCTGAGATTCTTTCTTCCATCTCTTGTATTCTATTGTTGATGTTTGCATCTATGACTCCTGATTTCTTCCCAAGATTTTCTATCTCCAAAGTTGTCTCCCTTTGTGATTTCTTAGTTGTTTCTACTTCCTTTTTTAGTTCCTGGATGGATTTGCTGAGATCCTTCACTTGTTTGTTTGTATTTTCCTGTATTTCTTTAAGGTATTTTTGCATTGCCTCTTTCAGGATTTCTTCCTGATGACCCACGTTCTCTTGCATTTCTCTGAGTGATTTTTGTGTTTCCTCCTCATGGGAATCCATCTGTTGATCCATTGTCTCCTGCATTTCTTTAAGCAGTTCTCGTGTTTCCTTTGTAAGGGCATCTAACCGTTGATTCATTTCTTTAAGCAATTTTTGTGTTGCCTCCTTATGGGCATCCATCTGTTGACCCATATTCTTCTGCATTTCTTTATGCAAATTTTGTGATTCCTTTGTGAGTGCATCTACCCGTTGATTCATCTCGTTAAGCGATTTTTGTGTTGTCTCCTTGTGCGCCTCCATCTTTTGATCCATGTTCTCCCGCATTTCTCTAAGCGTTTTTTGTGTTTCCTTTGTAAGGGCTTCTAACCGTTGATTCATGGTCTCCTGTAACTCTTTATGAGATTTATCTGTGTCCTTCTTGTGATCCTCTAATTGCATCATGAGAAGTGATTTTAAATCCAGATCTTGTCTTTCGGGTGTGGTGGGGTATCCAGGACTTGCTGCTGTTGGAGAGTTGGGTTCGGATGGTCCCACATTACTTTGATTTCTGTTAGTAACATTCCTACGTTTGCCTTTTGCCATCTGGATACCTCTGGTGTTAGTTGGTCCTGCTGCCACTGGCTGTTGGTTGGACCTCCTGTGAGCCTGCAAAGCTATTTCTGCCCCCTCCCTGGGTTGCCAGGATTCCCCTGGCACCGATTTCTGGGGCCTGCCTGCTCCTGAGTGACTTTGGAGCCCTAATGTGCCTTGCCCCAAGTGATCTTATATTGGGGAGGCCTTGCACCTCCAAAGGCTCAGCTTAGTGGATTCCTGGAGCAGAGGTCGCCAAAGGGAGGCTGGTAGGCTCCTGCCCTGTGCAGGGGTGAGTGATCTCTCCTGGGGGGAGGGGAGGGGGCGTCCCTCTGCCAGGCAGAAGTCCCACAGCAGAGCTGGCGCGCTGGTTACTGCAGATCAGCCCAGCACTTGGGAGCCGCACACACACAAGCCGCCCGAGACCCAAGCGATATTAAGCCTGTCTGTCTCAGAACCTGGCTGTCCCAACTTCCCAGTCACTGGAGCAAAGATGGCGGAGTGCAATCTGCACTCTCTCCGTGGTGCTGCTCACCTGCAGACGGGATGGCCTGCCGATCTGGCACCCAGACGACCACAGCGCTGACCCGTTCTCGGGCACAGATGGAAGCCCCAACAGGCCGTGTCCCAAGTGATGTTATATTGGGGATAGGGAACTTGGGGTACCTGTCACTTCAGCGCAGTCTGCGGGAACAGAGGTCGCGGAAGGAAAGCTGGTAGGCTCCCGCCCAGTGCAGGGTCCCTCTGCCAGGCTGAAGTCCCACCGCGGAGCTGGCGCGCTGGTTACTGCAGATCCGCCCTGCACTTGGGAGCCGCATACACACAAGCCGCCCGAGACCCAAGCGATATTAAGCCTGTCTGTCTCAGAGCCTGGCTGTCCCAACTTCCCAGTCACTGGAGCAAAGATGGCGGAGTGCAATCTGCACTCTCTCCGTGGTGCCGCTCACCTGCAGACGGGATGGCCTGCCGATCTGGGACCCAGACGACCACAGCGCTGACCCGTTCTCGGGTACAGATGGAAGCCCCAACAGGCCGTGTCCCAAGTGATGTTATATTGGGGATAGGGAACTTGGGGTACCTGTCACTTCAGCGCAGTCTGCGGGAACAGAGGTCTCGGAAGGTGTTTTGTTTTTTTAATCAACAAAACAAACTAGGCCATGGTGTTTGCTTAGAATTAGGAGTTAGGCAAAGCAATGGACTGTTAAAGGGCTGGCTATCAAGGAGGTAGGCCTGGGTTTCTTATGATCTGTTAGCAAAAATATGCTAATGGTCTCAGACACACCTGCGGGTGAACCTTCAGTATTACTTTTTATTAAATGCTCCCTCACAGCTCATGACCATGATCTAAGAAAAAACCAAAACCAAAACCAAAACACATTCTTCTCAGCAGAATGTGGAAGTAATCAAAATGTATTCACTCGGATTGACTCTGAGAGTTTTGACATCGGAGGGCAATCCTGTCTGATTGATACCACTCGGATGGCAATATTGTTTTGAAGAAATACTGTTAGAGAGATGCTCCTTAAAGGCTGCAGAAATTACAGGCAAAATGAGTGTAGCATTCCATCCTGATGTCTGACACATGGTTTTGAGTGGCATGGGATTCCAGAGCCTTGTCATCTTGGTTCCAGATTCAGTTTCTGAATGCAGGAGGGGGAGGCGCTGTGGTTTGCAGCAGCACGAAAAACGCATCAGCAGGCTCAGGGGATGGCTCTGTTGGTGTAGTGCTTGCCATACACACTTGAGGATTTGAATTTGAGCCCCAGAGCTTACATGGGAAAGCTGGGTATGGTGAGGTGCTCGAAGTGCTAGAACTGGGGAAGTAAAGACAAGAGGATCCTGGGAGTTGCCAGCCAGGCTCTCCTCCTGTCTCCAACACAAGGTGATGACTCCTGAGGAAAGTTACTTGAGGTTGCCCTCTGGCAACAAGATTTTGTCAATAAAGTGACTTTAAGCCAGACCTTGTGTTTGATCCCAGAGAAGGTTTCTGAGTGTTCCCGTACTTGTTTCACTCCACTGTCCCAAGAAACTCACTCTTGTTTTTGTTTTTTGAGACAGGGTTTCTCTGTATTGCCCAGGTTCTCCTGGAACTCACTCTGTAGACCAGGCTGGCCTCGAACTCAGAAATCTACCTGCCTCTGCCTCCCAGGTGCTGGGATTAAAGGCGTGCGCCACCACTGCCCGGCATGAAACTCACTCTCATGATTGTTATTTTATTATATATATGTTTTAGGTGTCTGTTTATTTTCTAATGTGTGTGTGTGTGTGTGTGTGTGTGTGTGTGTGTGAGAGAGAGAGAGAGAGAGAGAGAGGAGAGAGAGTGAGAGGTGGATTTGGTTGGGTGGGGGAAGTAAGGAGGGTCTGGGAAGAGTTGGAGAGGGAAAACAATAATATGAATATACAATATATAAAAGAATTTAACTTCAATAAAAGGGAAATACATTGTTGTCTGTTCAGTGGAAAGTCCTGTGTGTGTGTGTGTAGTGGTGGTGGTGGTGGTGGGTGACGTTTCCAAGAAATTCCAAAGATCAAGGAGGGAAGGTATTAAAACTAATAATGCTCACTCTAAAATGCCTATCACATTCCCCTCCCCCCGCCCCCCACTGACCCAAAGCAGAACAAAGTCACAAATGGCTTCTATGGTAACAGTTAGTGGGTGCCTACTCACCAATGTTAAAGCAAACAGGTCATGTCAAAGACTTTGTCAAGGTATGCAGCCTGGGAGGCTCAGGAGGGGTCCCCCCAGTGGGGGGTGGTAAGCAACATCATTAGCTGGAGTCAGAGAACTCCTCCGAGGTGAGGTGACATTACCCAGGAAACCATAATGTGGAGGTCATGGCAGGGAAGTTACTGAGACATGGACCGTCTCCAGCCCGTTTGTCTCTTGTCTTCCGTTAATTTTGTTGGTGTTATGCTAGGTGTTGGCTTCCAGGAACAATATGGGGAATATTCTGTACATCATTCTGATCTTCAGAAGCCTTACACTTTAACAGGAAGTAAACCACAAAACTATTCTGAATTGCAACCAAATCCTATGAAGCAGAATGGCATAACTAGATGTGGTGGGATATGTCTGTATACCCAGAACTCAGGAAGCTGAGGCAGGAGGATCAGAGACTTGTCTATTTCTGAGCTACATAGTATAGTCCAAGACTATATTGTGAGACATTGTTACAAACAAACAAGTTTTGAGTTAGAAGACAACATGAAGATTAAAGCTTTACCTGGGGTGGACAGGAAGTGGTTTTGGAAAGACTCACGCGGAGCTCTGACACATGGATCTCAGATGACCTTGGAGTTCATAGGTGGTGAATTTGTGAACTTTTACGAAACCTGCCGGAGTGGCAAAGAGGCTTCCAGGTCCAGATCCAGCTCAAATGATCTTAGCCTTACACCCTAAGTGTGCCGTGTTTTCGGCAATAGGGGCCCACCTCAACTCAGAGCCACCAAAGGACACAGTGGTGATAAGAAGTGGGAAATGGAATAATGGGAATATTCCAACCGGAGAAGAGGGAGGGAGATCATTACAAATGGAAAAGAACGGTTGAAGAACACATAACACTAGATTATTTGAAACATAAACCATATTATTATATGTTTACCTGAAATTTTACTACACACACACACACACACCCCAAAACAAAACAAAATAACCTTTAAAGAAGATAAGCCACTTGGGCTAAGAATACGCCTCTCATAAACCGTAGGCTAAAGAACCCCCAGTACCAGGCATGAGAAACCCTCCTTTGGCATGGTTTATCAGAGCAATCCAAGCAACTCACTCCCTCAGTTTTGTGTGCCCATCTCAGCAGAATGTACCAGGACACCATTTTCCAGTAGAAGAAAATCTGTCTCAGTCATAAGCCTATGACAATGCTTTGGTATTCAAAGAGTATTCTCATCCTGGATGTTTTTAGCGGCTTATATTTAACCAGTTATAATTTTTCTTAAGCACCATTTTGCTCAATCTTTTGAAATTGAAGATTAGTCTTTCAATGAGAAATCTGCCTTTCATTGTGAAGATGGAAAACAATGCCCTCGGCTCACTTAGCCTGCGGAGGAGCAAGTTTATTCTGGCAATATATCTTTAGTGTGTTGCAAAAACCGTGATTGTAGCAAATTTATTCTTGACAAGACAGATGAGATATGCACATGTGTGACTCGAGGGCATGTATGATACAGTCTATGTTTTCCATACTTCAGGTCCTGAAAAATTCAGAGGCGATGTCAGCTATCTTTCATTTCCACTTGGGGATCTGTGATGAAAGAATCTGTCTATGCATGTGTGGGATGGTAAGGACCATGTATGTGTGGGAGGGTGGGGACTATGCATGTGTGGGAATGTAAGAATCATGTGTGGGAATGTGAGGACTATGTATATGTGGGAGGATGAGGGACTATGTATGTGAAGGAGGATGGGGACTCTGTATGTGTGGGACTGTGAGGACTATGTATTTGTGGGACTGTGAGGACTATGTATGTGTGGGAAGATGAGGACTATATATGTGTGGGAGGATGGGGACTGTATTTGTGGGAGGTCAGGGACTATGTATGTGTGGGAGGATGGGGACTCTGTATGTGGGTGAGGATGGGGGACTGTGTATGTGTGGGAGGGCAGGGACTATGTATGTGTGGGACTGTGAGAACTATGAATGTGTGGGAATGTGAGAACTATGTATGCATGTGCGGTGTGGAGAGGTAATTTCAGAATGAGAGATCCCATTAAGTAGAAGGCTGCATCTGGTGTCTGCATTGTGGGGATGCTCCTTTGTTATGTCCCACATCCTTAGGCTCTTTAGAGAATCTTAAGACTTTTGACTAATGCTTATTTCTACTTCATTTGCTAAACCTTCTGGCTGGTAGGAATTTGGAGAAAAGCTTCATGTTTTGACTTCACCTCCAAGAACTTTTCAGACAGGACACACCCTGAACGTCAGCCACCGTAGCCACTGAGCCCTTGAGTAGCAGTGTGAATTCCAAGTCAATTGCCTTGTGTGCTGTTTCCACCCACTTAGATCTTTCCCACCACTAAGATCTTTTGGTCATGCAATGGCAACAGTTCATGAAGATGAGTGTAATGCAATCCAGGGTAGGAATGTCAGTGGAAATCTATACTGGAATGGAACACTGCATATTGACTTGGTTGGCTATGGGAACAACAACAAATACTGTCTTGACCCATTAATGATCAGCTAATGAGCACTAGTCAGTGTGGTAGAAAGGGATCCTTAAGCCATTACAACAGTGCCTCCATGCACCCATAGCAAAACTTTGGTATATTTCTTTGTTATAAGAAATTTTTGTTGTAAGTGGAATCACCACAGAAAGATCTGGCCTGATGATTGGCTCTGTTTTGATGCAATGAAATGTGTTATGGGGGACCCACTCAGAATGCTCAGGACACAGGAACCTAGGAGAAGCTTGGGACAGGAGCCTTCAGGTATCTGCCTGGCTGATCCTCTGCCACAGGGCTCCATAAACACCACCGGCAGAGAGCTGGTCTCCCAGGAGAGTGGACACATCTGTGAGCACAGGTAAGACCACCACTTTCAAATGTTCAAATTCCTGGCCCAAGAGGGACCCACAGAGAGCCAACAGGATACAGGAATCAAGGAACAGCTGGGGACAGGATCCTTCTGGTTTCTGTCTACACCCCAGAGCTGACCCTGTACCACAGTTCTTCATATGCAAATTCCTCCTGGAGAGAACTGATCTCCCAGGAGTACTGACACAGAGACTTGCAGGAGGGACAAGTCACAGTCAGAGACAACAAGATCAGCTAACACCAGAGATGAGCAGATGGTGAAAGGCAAGCCCAAGAACATAAACAACAGAAACCAAGACTATTTGCATCATCAGAACCCAGTTCTCTCACCACAGCGAGACCTGTATACACCAACACACCAGAAAAGCAAGACTCTGATTTAAAAATCACATCTCATGATGATGATAGAGGACTTTAAGAAGGACATAATTAATTCCCTTAAAGAAATACAGGAGAACAAAGGCAAACAGGTAAAAGCCCTTAAAGAGGAAACAAAAAAATCCCTTAAAGAATTACAGGAAAATCTAAAAAAGCTAAGGAATTGAACAAAACCATCCAGGATCAAAAAATGGAAATAGAAATAATAAAGAAATCACGAAGGGAGATAACTCTGGAGATAGAAAACCTAGGAGAGAGAACAGGCGTCATGGATGCAAGCATCACCAACAGAATATAAGAGATAGAAGAGAGAATATCAGGTGCATAAGATGACATAGAAAACATCGATACAACAGTCAAAGAAAATGCAAACTGCAAAAAGCTTCTAACCCAAAACATCCAGGAAATCAAGGACACAATGAGAAGACCAAAGCTAAGGATAATAGGTATAGGAGAGAGTGAAGATTCCCAACTTAAAGGGGCAGTAAATATTTTCAACAAAATTATAGAAGGAAACTTCCCTAACCTAAAGAAAAAGATGCACATAAACATACAAGAAGCCTACAGAACTCCAGATAGCCTGGACCAGAAAAGAAGTTCCTCCTGTCACATAATAGTCAAAACACAAAATGCACAAAACAAAGACTATTAAAGCACTAAGGGAAAAAGGTCAAGTAACACATAAAGGTAGACCTATCAGAATTATACCAGACTTCGCACAAGAGACCATGAAAGCTAGAAGATCCAGTACAGATCTCATACAGACCCTTAGAGAACACAAATGCCAACCCAGGCTACTATACCCAGCAAAACTCTCAATTACCATAGATGGAGAAACCAAGATATTCTATAACAAAACCAAATTTACACAATATCTTTCCACAAATCCAGCCCTACAAAAAGTAATAGATGGAAAACACCAACACAAGGAGGGAAACTATACCCTAGAAAAAGTAAGAAGGTAATCTTCTTTCAACAAACCCAAAAGAAGATAGCCACACAAACATAAAATAACATCAAAAATAACAGGAAGCAACAATCACTATTCCTTAATATCTCTTAACATCAATGGACTCAAATTCTTCAATAAAAAGACATAGATAAAAAGACTGGATACATGAACAGGGCCCAGCATTTTGCTGCATACAGGAAATGCACCTCTGTGTCAAAGACAAACACTACCTCAGAGTAAAAGGCTGGAAAACAATTTTCCAAGCAAACGGTCCCAGGAAACAAGTTGGAGTAGCCATTCTAATATCTAATAAAATCAACTTTCAACCAAAAGTTATCAAAAAAGATAAGGAAGAACACTTTCATACTCATCAAAGGAAGAAATCTACCAAGAAGAACTCTCAATTCTGAACATCTATACTCCAAATACAAGGGCACCCACATTCATAAAAGAGACTTTACTAAAGCTCAAAGCACACACTGTTCCTCACACAATAATTGTGGGTGACTTCAACACCCTACTGTCCTCAATGGACAGATCAGGGAAACACAAACTACACAGAGACACAGTGAAACTAACATGTTATGGACCAAATGGACTTAACAGATATTTATAGAACATTTCATCCTAAATCAAAAGAATATACCTTCTTCTCAGCACCTCATGGTACCTTCTCCAAAATCGACCATATAATTGGTCACAAAACAGACCTCAACTGATATAAGAAGATTGAAATAATCCCATGTCTCCTATCAGATCACTATGGAGTAAGGGTGTTCTTCAATAGCAACAAAAACAACAGAAAGCTCACATACGCATGGAATTTGAACAATGCTCTACTCAATTATACCTTGGTCAAGGAAGAAATAAGGAAAGAAATCAAAGACTTTTTAGAATTTAATGAAAATGAAGGCACAACATACCCAAACATATGGGACACAATAAAAGCAGTGCTAAGAGGAAAACTCATAGCCCAGAATACCTCCAAAAAGAAACTGGAGAGAGCATACATTAGCAGTTTAACAGCACACCTGAAAGCTTTAGAACATAAAGAAGCTGATACACCCAAGAGGAGTAGAAAGCAGGAAATCATCAAACTCAGGGCTGAAATTAACCAAGTAGAAACAAAAGGAACCATACAAAGAATCAACAAAACCAGGAGCTTGTTCTTTGAGAAAATCAACAAGATAGATAAACCCTTAGCCAGACTAACCAGAGGGCACACAGACAGTATCCAAATTAACAAAATCAGAAATGAAAAGGGAGATATAATAACAGAAACTGAGGAAATGCAAAAAAAATCATCAGACCCTACTACAAAAGTCGATACTCAACACAACTAGAAAATCTGGATGAAATGGACAATTTTCTAGACAGATAACTAATACTAAAGTTAAATCAGGATCAGATAAACTATCTAAATGATCCTATAATCCCTAAAGAAATAGAAGCTTAATCCCTTTGACCTCCTTTTGTTGTCTAATTGCTCTAGCTAGAACTTCAAGTACTATATTGACTATATAGGGAGAGAGAGGGCAGCCTTGTCTAGTCCCTGCTTTTAGTGGATTGCTTCAAGTTTCTTTCCATTTAGTTTGATGTTGGCTACTGGTTTGCTGTATATTGCTTTTGCTACGTTTAGGTATGGGGCTTGAATTCCTAGTCTTTCCAAAGCTTTTAACATGAAGGGGTGTTGAATTTTGACAAATGCTTTTCAGCATCTAATGAAATGATCATGTGGTTTTTTTTTTCTTTGAGTTTGTTTATGTGGTGGATTACATTGATGGATTTCTGTATATTGAACCATCATTTCTGTATCCTGGGATGAAGCCTACTTGATCATGGTGAATGATCTTTTTGATGTGTTCTTGGATTCAGTTTGTGAGAATTTTATTGAGTATTTTTGCATCAATATTCATAAGGGAAATTGGTCTGAAGTTCTCTTTCTTTGTTGGGTCTTTGTGAGGTTTTGGTATCAGTATAACTATGGCTTCATAGAATGAGTTGAGTAGTGGTCCTTCTGTTTCTATTTTGTGGAACAGTTTGCAAAGTATTGGTATTAGGTCTTCTTTGAAGGTCTGATAGAATCCTGCACTAAACCCTTCTTGTCCTGGGCTTTTTTTGGTCGTGAGAAGTCAAAATATCACTATTTTCAGAAGATATGATAGTATACTTAAGTGACCCCCAAAGGTCCACCAGAGAACTCCTAAAACTGATAAACAACTTCAGCAAAGTGGCTGGATATAAAATTAACTCAAATAAGTCAGCAGCCTCCCTATACTCAAAAGATAAACAGGCTGAGAAAGAAATCAGGGAAACAACACCCTTCACAATAGCCACAAACATAAAATATCTTGGTGTGACTCTAACCAAACAAGTGAAAGATCTGTATGACAAGAACTTCAAGTCTCTGAAGAAAGAAATCGAAGAAGACCTCAGAAGATAGAAAGATCTCCCATGCTCATGGATTGGCAGGATTAATATAGCTAAAATGGCCATCTTGTGGAAAACAATCTACAGATTCAATGTGATCCCCATCAAAATCTCAACTCAGTTCTTCATAGGGGTAGAAAGAGCAATTCTCAAATTCATTTGTTATAACAAAAATCCCAGGATAGCTAAAACTATTCTCAACATTAAAAGAACTTCTTGGGTAATCAGTATCCCTGACCTCAATCTGTACTACAGAGCAATAGTGATAAAAACTGCATGGTATTGGTACAGTGACAAGCAGGTAGAAAAATGTAATAGAATTGAAGACCCAGAAATGAGCCCACACACCTATGGTCACTTGATCTTTGACAAAGGAGCTAAAACTATCCAGTGGAAAAAAGACAGCAAAGTCAACAAATGGTGCTGGTTCAACTGGCAGTCAACATGTAGAGGGATGCAAATTGATCCATTCTTATCTCCCTGTACAAAGTTCAAGTCCAAGAGAATCAATGACCTCCACATAAAACCAGATACACTGAATCTAATAGAAGATAAAGTGGAGAAAATCTTGAACACATGGGCACAGGGGAAAATTTCCTGAACAGAACACCAATGGCTTATGTTCTAAGATCAAGAATGGGAATGGGACCTCCTAAAATTGTAAAGCTTCTGTAAGACAAAGGACACTGTCAATAGGACAAAATGGCAACCAGCAGACTAGGAAAAGATCTTTATCAGTCCTACATCTGATAGAGGGCTAATATCCAATATATACAAAAAACTCAGGAAGTTAGACTCCACAGAACTAAATCCTCTATTAAAAAATGGGGAACAGAGCTAAACAGAGAATTCTCAACTGAGGAAACTCGAAGGGCTGAGAAGGACCTAAAGAAATATTCAACATCCTTAGTCATCAGAGAAATGCAAATCAGAATGACCCTGAAATTCCACCTCACACCAGTCAGAATAGCTAAGATCAAAAACTCAGGTGACAGCAGATGCTGGCACAGATTTGGAGAAAGAGGAACACTCCTCCATTGTTGGTGGGATTGCAAACTGATAACAACCACTCTGGAAATCAGTCTGGCAGTTTCTCAGAATATTGGACATATTATTACCTGAGGACCTAGCTATACCACTCCTGGACATATACCTAAATGATTCTCCAACGTATAACAAGGACACATGCTCCACCATGTTCATAGCAGCCTTATCTATAATAGCCAGAAGCTGGAAAGAACACAGATGTCCCTCAACAGAAGAATGGATAAAGAAGATGTGGTACATTTACACAACGGAATACTACTCAGCTATTAAAAATGATGAATTCATGAAATTCTTAGGCAAATGGATGGAATTATAAAATATCATCCTGAGTGAGGTAACCCAGTCACAAAAGAACACACAGGGTATGTACTCACTGATATGTGGATGTTAGCTCAAAAGCTTTGAATACCTAAGATATAATTCACAGACCACGTGAAGCTCAAGAAGAAGGAAAACCAAAGTGTGGGTGCCTCAATCTTTCTTAGAAAGGGGAACAAAATACTCTCGGGAGCAAAGATGAAGACAATGTGCAGAGCAGAGAGTGAAGGTAAGACCATCCAGAGACTGCCCCACCTGGAGATTCATTCCAGATACAGTCACCAAACTCCGACACTATTGTGGATACTAAGAAAGTCTTCCTGAAAGGAGCCTGATATAGCTGTTTCCTGAGAGACCCTGCCAGAGCTTTATAAGTGCAGTGTCAGATGCTTGCAGCCAACCATTGGCCTGAGTGCAGGGTCCCCACTGGAGGAGTTAGAGAAAGGACTGAAGGAGCTGAAGGGGTTTGCAACCCCATAGGAAGACCAACAATATCAACCAATTACAACCCCCAGAGCTTCCAGGGACTCAGCCACCAACCAGGGAGTACACATGGCTCCAGCTGCATATGTAGCAGAGGATGGCCTTGTCAGGCATCAATGGGAGGAGCCGTCCTTGGTCCTAGGAAGGTTCAATATATGCACCAGTGTAGGGGAATCGAGGGTTGGGAGGCAAGAGTGGGTGGGTGGGTGGAGGAACACCCTCATAGATCCAGGGGCAGGGGGGGATGGGATAGGGGGGTTTCTGGAAGAGGAGGAAATGGGGTAACTGGATAACATTTGAAATGTAAATAAATTAAAATAAATTAAAGAAATGTGTTATTATAAAATAAAACAAACAAAATGAAACAAAACAATAGGACAACTCTAAGTCTCTCTTAGAAGCCTAAGCATCAGTGGAACTTCCTAAAAATTACCTATTTTGTCAAGAAGTATGAGAACAAAGCAATCTCTGCACAGACTTGATGCTGCTGCAGGAGTTTGCATCATAAAATGGCCTGTGACACACTCACAATGCAGACATTTAAAAATACACCCTCTGTATACAAAGTCCTGTCTTGAAAAAAAAAAAAGATTGCCCCAGGAAATCTTCTGAATGGATGACTATGGAATATACTGGCTTTGGGAAGTGATACTTCCACTATTTGCTTGATATAAATTCTCATGGAGCAGACTGCTAACATGACTCAGTGGACAAAGGTGTTTGCTGCCAAGCCTAGTGACTGGCATTTGATTTCCCAGGATAACTCATATGGTAGAAGGAGAAAATCAACTCCTGCAAGATGTCCTGTGCATGTTTATTGTGTGCTGTGTGTGACTCCCATATATACCCATGTAAACACAGAGTACATTAATTGTTAAATAATTTATATTAAAAAGTGTTTATACTTTTCTAAAAAAACAGACTGTCATAGAGTATGATTATGTGACAGAAGCCAAGCAAAGTAGAACCCTGCCTCTTTTGACTTTTAAGAGTCTTGTGACCACATAAACAATAATTTCATGAGAGAATCTATAAAACAAGTGGATTCTATAGACAATACTGGCAAAACTACCCAACACAAGCTGGAAGTGTCACAGTTAGAAGCAAAGGCAGAATAGTAACTCATACTCCTGTGCTCTGCATTCATGGGAGAGTAGGAATTCTATTTATCAGAAGCTTAATTTGCTTTAAAAAAGGGAAGTGTAAGGTGCACTTCTGCATTGTGATGATACTTACTGTCACCCATGTCCCATAGCCTATGATACTGGCAGTATGAAGTCATATGCCTATTGCTTTAGAATGTCAAACCATGGGTGGAGACTAAACCAGAAAGAATATATGTATATGTATATATTTGTATATGTATATCCTAAGAAAGGATATATATGTTATATATAAAATATATCCACATATATTATATAATATAATATCATATATAATACATTATATTTTATATGTCAAATATATATGATATAGTATATAACACATATATAACATATATGTTATGTGTAATATATCCATATGTGTATATATATTCATACATACAATATTAACAGCTACAAAGGTTTGGTGCTTATGGATCTCACTCTAAAGTTACAATCTACACAAATGGAACCAGAGTTGTGCATGAAGAATCACGTTGTGGGTAGAAATCCTGCAGCACTCTCTAGGACTGTGGTATTAGGAAAATATCCAGGAAAGCCAGAGGGTTGTTCACAAAGGTCTGGTCTGACGGAGGGTTAACAGGAACCTGCCACAGCCAGATTGAAAGAGAAAAGACAAAAAGGCCTACACTGGGAATATTTTCTCCCTTCAGTGTTTGGGAGTGGAAACTACCAGTGGAATTGTTTTTCTAAAATCAAATATATACATATGTAGAGTTGAAACTGCATCATCAGAGAAGGTAGGCTGGAATTCTTCTCATGGGAGAGCGTGTTCTTGCTCAGGTGAGGGGTAGAGAGTGGATTACAGGTTGAAGGCACAAAACAGGAATAAAGCCTTATCTGGTGGTTTCTTTATAGCTCCTCCAGTGAATTCTGACTTTCGATCAGAAAGAGAGGGTGGACTTTTTGGCCTTACGGCTTCCGGGGAGACATGCTGTGGGAGTCTCACAGCTTCGAAATAATTCGTGGATGTTTTGTGAAACCTTTTGACCTGGCTGGGAGCCTGGGGCTTTTGCGCATTCAAGAATAATAGGCAGAATTGAAAAGGAGTGGATAGAATGTTTTATTAACTATAGCTATTTTTATTAACTAGAGTCAAGGGAATATCAGAAAGGATCAAAATTTAGGAATTCTTTGAAAAAGCTTTTATTTTATGTTGGCTTTATTTTTACATTGCTTCGACATTTTAGCCTGGTGTAAGACAGACACTGTATTTTCTGCTCTAGCAAATGAGAGGACGGAGAGGAAGCTTTGAGATTTGTATTTGTAGTTAAATATGAAAGAACTTGGAAGGAGGAGAAAGGAGATGAGACAGCATCAAGTTCTTTAAGAATTGCTTTCTACCCCCCAAAGTTATTCATTTTAGAACAGTGTTTTACAAGTATCTATCTTTTCTGTTTTATAGTGTTTTATCAATGTCTCAATTAATTTGGCCTATTTTGAATAACAGCTATTCATATGTCTAACCATTATAAGCCATACAGTTTTTGTTCCAGGTCTCTTGACTGAACTTAGCTAATTGTTAATTCTGAGTATATTATTATTTCTTCTCTCTTTCAGCCTGAAGCCTTTAGCTCTTTGTTCTTAGAAGATGAAACTATTAGGGTATTTTTGTTGTTATTGTTCTAATCTATAGAAACAAATGCTGACTTATTTGAGGAAACATGGTATTTGTGCAAAGATAGTATTGCTATTTGTGTTGCCAAAGAACCAGAGTTGAGACAAACAGGAATTAGGCAGATTTAAAAAGTCCAAAAGTATTTAGCTGTCTTGCAAAGGTCAAGGTTCACTCTAGTAATAGGGGAATCCTAATATTCAGAGTCAGAGAGTTTATCTTTTGGAAGTTAGCTGCTCATTAGTACCATGCTCATCCCATGCTGGGGTGACTGTAAGCTATGCTACCAAGCTAGTCCTACTAGGGTCCCCCCAAAAGCATCTTGTATGGAAGTTAATGGCCCTGGCTACCTTACAGAGCGTGTATGGTAGGTTTCTAGCACCTATCCTGATGTGGTGGGTTTTTTGTTTGTTTGTTTGTTTATTGTTTGGTTTTGGTTTTGGTTTTTTAATGAGACATGTCTTCCATAAGTTCCAACATCTGAGTACTTAATTTCTAGTGATGGTGCTGTTTTGGGTGGTTATGGAACCTTTGAGAGGTGGAACCTTGATGAAAAAGTATGTCCCTGGGTTTGAGTGGTCGTAGTCTCATCCCATTTCCTGCTTGCTTTCTCTGTCTCGTGCTTGGGCTCGAAGATGTCAGTTTTCAAATTCCTGCTCTTGCAGTTATATCTGTTGTTTGTCACTGGGCTTTCCCACTGGGGCGGGCACTCACGCTCCGGAACTGTACGACAAAATAAACTCTTCCTTCTATAAGCTGTCTTGGCTATGGTGCTTTATCACACCAATAGAAAAATAACCAACACACAAGGACACTAGAATCAGTATAATTGACTTGATCATATGTATTAGCTGAGTTGATTGGATGCTACTCTCATGTGTACATATAATGAACAAGCTGTTAAGTGAATGCCACAAAGATGCAGAATGGATAATGGGGCACAGGAAGCAGAGAGTAAGGGACATAGGAAGCCGTGTGTAGGTAGGCTTCCATGTTTTCTTGTAAAGAAAAACCATGGACAAGAAATGTTTGTGTGTGGTGAGTGTGTCTGTATGTGTTTGAAGTATGAGCTTATGTGACATGTCATGGGAAGTGCTATGCTTAAGAGGGAAATGTGTATTATGGAAGTAGGATCTCACTTGTGGTGAGACTGGATGAATGGGGTGTTTGCATGTTAGTGTAGCAAACAGCAACGTTTATAGAAGCATTTCTTATAATTCACACACATATATGTTGGGCTGCATATAACCTTCCATATCTCCTATATATACCCCTGAAACAAAAATTTAATAACTTATATTTTTTATGTGAGACATACTTAACTTAGAGACTGTCTATTCTGACCTACTCTGTCTGCAGCGTTCTGTTCTGTTAGCCTACTCTGTATGCTTTGCAATAGATCCATCTGCTAGATTGAATTCAGACCCCTCTAATGGACCATGATCTGCAGTTGGATAAATATTGTATAAAGGTTCTGGAATTTGTTAACCAACATTCCACTCCTGACACTTTCATTTGCTAATTGCCCCAGACAATTGCTGTGTAAATTGTCCTGGATTGCCATAACAAAATATCCTAGACTGTGTGACTTATGGAGCAGATATTTTGTTCTTCGATGTTCTGAAGGCAGCAAGTCTGATGTCAGGGTTGTTGGTATGGTCAAACAGTATCCTGGTTTGCAGTGAGCTGAGTGTTTACAAAGACTTTCTAGCTACATGGGAGTCTGTCTCCCTCTCTGCCTTCCTCAAATTCCAACCCTCTACTAAAGGTCTTAGCATATAATTATATTTTATCCAGATACTTATTCAGCATTCTTTTCTTCCTACAAACCCAAAATGGTGTAATACCAGAGGTTAGGACTATGGCATGTATTCTTTAGGGAATCACAGTTTAGTTTACAGAATATACATAAGCTAACTAACTTCCTAGATTTTTTTAAATCTGTAAAAATGATGTAGCACTTATACTATTTGTTCAGAAACTATATTTATTATTCATCCAATATGTGCTGAATCCTAGAGAGCAAAAGCGAAGAGAGAGAAATCGTTCCCCACATCCTTTCAAAGATAAAAATGAAATAATGAAGGTAAAGTACTTATCAGGGTGTAGTACACAACCCAATTAGTTTGTGTCAAAGGTAATTGGTTGGAGATACACCTGGTTAAAGCTGGGTCCGACTTCAGCACGATGAGCATATGCATTGCCCTCTCAAGTTGTGGGTAAGATTTTTTGTTAATAGGGCTCCAATTAGTCTGTCCACATGATCCAAATGTGCCCTTCTGTGAATGAACCACTCCAACCAGAGAGTCAGTCTCAACACAGCGGGGGACTATGCTGCATCAAGATAAATGGCATGATTTCCCATAACTGAGATGAATAGGAATGACTGGAACTCATAAGTGAGACAGATAGAGAGATATAAACAGAACCCTAATGTACCAGATCACTGACACGGTAGCCATAAGCAAAGAGCTGTGGGGGATTCTGAGAGGGGCAAATGGGAAAAGCATCTCAGAAAGTCGGATTTGAGTTTCCTTCATTAATTTACAGGTTAAAAAAAAATCCAGGTAGTGGTAGAAGGAAGGGGAGACTGCTCAGTTACAGACACATAAGGGAGAAGGTGCTTAGCATTGAGAGGGCTGGGATAGCGACCTTGACAGGGCTGGAGGAGTATCGGACAGGGCATGAGTGGTGAGGGCAAGTCCCCAGAGTTGGGATTATCTTTCCAGAGAAACAGACACACCCAGGAGGTTTAAACCAGAGTGTTCAGCAGTTGAGAAAAAGGGTTCCGTAAACATTCTGGCCTGGAGCCTGTTGGGATTCCGGTGAGGAATAATACAGACTTGGAGAGACGTTTATGAAGTTGGAGTTGTGGAGATGGGTTTGGGATAAGAACTTTAGAATAGCCAAAAATGACTTTACAACTTTTTCACTTTGGCAATTAGGGGTCATTCTCCAAGTACCACCAGGTGGTGAATGAGTTTGAGAGCTTCACATCATTTGTGTTAGCAAGAACCCTGTGACAGACAGTATCGGCAAACTGATAAAGATCATCACATTCCAGCCCAACTTAGCTGCTGATAAACTGGGAAGTCAGCTTCTGCAGGCGATCATATTCAAGAAAGTTGAGTTTGAAAACTAATTTGAATGTCTGACTGTAACTGACTTGCCAACAAACTGGGAGGGTGGAGGCTGACGTGTTGCTTGTTTCTGATGGTGCACACACTGTTTCTTTATTTAGAATCCCTTACCAGTATCAATTAAACCCCAGTTAAAGTTGACATCTCTTAACCCTGCATTGGATCAAATTCATAGCTACAGCAGACCCCATATGGCACAGGAACAGTTGTAGGCATCCATTGGTAGCTTATGGAGAGCTACTGGCCCAACGCCAACAAGTAATCACTGCTTTTTGTTAATAGACATGTTTGCTTTGCAGTCATTCTGTACACAGGGCCCCGGATTAATTAGATTGAAATCTGTCATCCATCTAAGAAACTGTAAGAACCGCTCTCTCTACACTTCAGAGGGAAAGTGAACAACAGATTTGGGCAAATTCAGAAAAAAAGTGCTTGCTTATTTCTGTAAGAGCTCAACAGACTACTTAAATAAGTAGCACATTAGTAAATTTTGATAATTTGGAGCATAGACTGGGAAGCAGAACCGAATAGGCTAGCCCCTAGAGGAGCCCGGTTAAGATTTTTCTTGTGATACGAAATAGAAGATTTCCTTAAGAAGCTTAAGCTTCCTATATTTTTTTCTTGAACCTCTCTGGAAATTTGGAAGTAGGTTGGGTGTGGGGATTTTCAGAGAGCCCCTCTGATCATCAGGTCAAAGGTTTGCTCAAACTCAAGAAACTTCCACTGACCTTCAGCACACAGGCTCAAGTGGACCGAGAGATGACCTTTCAGGGGGGTCTGCAGCACAGCCTGGCTGGAACTCTGCCTTTGGGGTCTGTGGTACTGAACTGCCTTAGGCAGAGACTCCTTTACTCTGACACTTTTCACTGCATCATTAATAAAACCTCTTTGGTTATGACTTCTCTGCAGTCAATATTTCCATAGTTTCTCTCACTGAATGTAACACGGATACTATTCATTATTTCTTATATTGGAAACACACAGATATTTAAATGGTATTCGATTTGCCACCAACTCTTAATGGGTTTTTCATTCTAGTTCTTGATGCTTAAAGCATAGTTATGGAGTTAATGAAGGGTTCAGGTAGAAAGCAGAGGAACTAACCACACTTCTGTGTGGCTTAGAAAACACTGTGTAATGAAGACTCCATTTGAAGTCTTCATTAATGACATGAGACTATACCATTCACGGCTAGTGAAATGGTCGATTAACCTATTATTTAAATCGCCTAGGTATCTATAGACATGAACTTACTTTCTAAAATTTATATTTATGGTTTTCTAATTTTTGTGTTTTTAATTGACTAATGATAATTGGATAAACCTACAAGGCTCAGATGTGATATTTTGATACGTCATAATCAACCCACCTAGTTCCTTCTTGACTATTTAGCATTTCTTGCGGTGAGAACAGTTTTGTTTCTTTTTGCTATTCTGTAAACACTCGGTATATTTTTTATTGGCTACAATCACCATTTCATGCAATAGACAGAACTTTGTCTAGTCTAACTGAAACTATGGATCCTTTCCCCAGCGTTGTCTCTTTCCCTCAGCATCCACCCTATGTAAGAAAGCCTCTATTCTGTTTTCTTCTCCCGTGTTGGATGTCTTAGATGTTTTTTTATGTAAGGGGTCATGCAGTATTGGTGTCTTCGTGGCCTGGCTTATTTGCTTTAGCATGGCACCATCACAACATCATGCTTTCTTAATCCATTTTTTTATATGGCAGTCTTACACAGGTGTATCATTGTACTTTGATCATAGCTACCTCTCCATTCACCCCCCTTTGGTAATCTGTACATCAGTCACCTTTTCCTTCCTCCTACCCCCATGTGTGCCTAACTGCATATGAGAGGAAACATGACCTGTGTTTCTGGCTTGTTTCATGTCACATCACAGTCTCTAGTTCTATCCTGTCTGTCTGTCTGTCTTTCCTTCTTTCTTTTTTTCTTTCTTTCTTTCTTTCTTTCTTTCTTTCTTTCTTTCTTTCTTTCTTTCTTTCTTTCTTTCTTTCTTTCTTTCTTTCTTCATTGTTTTAAAAGTTTCATTGTAGAATCTTTTTCCTTCTTGCTTAGGCTTAGTCTTAGCCTTTATTTTTGAAGCATTCTAAGTAAGACTTTTTTATTTCTATCTCGTCGACTTTATTATTGGTATGAAAAAAAGCTACTCATTTTTGCATGTTGACGGTATATCCTATTTTTTTTTTTTGCTGCGTGTATCAGTTCTTAGAGTTTTTGTTGTTCTTTTTGCTTTTTTTTTTTGATAGAGTCTTGAGGGTATTTTACATATAAGGTCATTTACAAATAACTATACTTTGATCTCCCCTTTCCTATTTTATTTGTATCTCTCTTTATTCTTTATCTTCCTGTATTGCTTTTGATAGTACCTCAAGCACTGTATTGAACAAAAGTTGAGAGAGTAGACATATTTATTTCTGACATTTAGAAAAAAGTTTCCAGTTTTGTCATTTAACATGTTGGTCATAGGTCTTATGTGAACAACCTTTATTGTGGGGGCATGTATCTTTCTATTCCTTGTTGTTGTTTTTTTTTTGCGAGAATTTTTTTATTAATTATTTTTATACACTCCATATTTTATTCCCCACCCAGCCAACCCCTGTCCACCCTCCAACTGTTACACATCTCATACCTCTATCCCTCCCCTTATCTCCATGTAGATGTCCCTACCCACCACCCCACCTGACCTCTAAACTCCCTGGGGCCTCCAGTCTCTTGAGGGTTAGGTGCATCATCTCTGGATGAACACAGACTTGGTATCCCTCTATTTTATGTGTTCTAGGGGTCTCATATCAGCTGGTGTATGCTGCCTGTTTGGTGGTCCAGTGTTTGAGAGATCCCAGGGGTCCAGATTAATTGAGACTGCTGATCCTCCTACAGGGTCACCCTCAGCTTTATTCAGCCTTCCCTAATTCAACAGCAGGAGTCAGTGGCTTCTGTCCTTTGGTTGGGTGCAAATATCTGCATCTGACTCTTTCAGCTGCTTGTTGTGTCTTCTGGAGTGCTGTCATGCTAGGTCCCTTATTGTGAACACTTCATAGCTTCAATAATAGTGTTAGGCCTTGGGACCTCCCCTTGAGCTAGATCCTACTTTGAGTCTGTCCCTGGACCTTTTTTTCCTCGGGCTCCTCTTCATTTCCATCCTTGTAATTCTTTCAGATAGGAACAATTATGGGTCAGAGTTACGGCTGTGGGATGGTCCCCCTCTCCCTCATTTGAAGCCCTGTCTTCCTGCTGGAGGTGGGCTCTATAGGTTCCCTCTCCCTATTGTCAGGCATTTCATCTAAGGTCCCTCCCTTCTAGTCCTGTGAGTCTCTTACCTCCCAGATCTCTGGTACATTCTGGAGAGTCCGCCTAACCTCCTATCACCCAAGGTTGCCTGTCCATTCTTTCTGCTGAAACTCAGGGCTTCTGTCCTTTTCCCTCCGCCAATGTCAGGTCAGGTTCCCCTCTTCCCCTCTTTCCTATGCCACCTACTTTCCCTCCCAGGTCCCTCCCTCCTTCCTCACTTGTGATTGCTTTCTTCTCTCTCCCAAGTGGGACTGAGGTGTCCTCACTTGGGCCTTTCAGCTTGTTGACCTCTGTGAGGTCTGTGGACTGTATCTCGGGTATTCTGTACTTTTTTTGGGGGAAGGGGCTAATATCCACTTATTAGTGAGTACATACCATGCTTGTCCTTTGGGGTCTGAGTTACCTCACTCAGGATGATATTTCCTAGTTGCATCCATTTGCCTGCAAAACTCAGGGTGGCCTCATTCTTGCTAACTGAGTAATATTCCACTGTGTAAATGAACCACATTTTCTGTATTCATTCTTCTGTTGTGGGACATTTAGGTTGTTTCCAGCTTCTGGCTATCACAAATAAGGCTGCTATGAACATAGTAGCATGGTGGGGCATTTTGGGGGTATATTCCCAAGAGTGGTATAGCTGGGTCTTCCTTGGTTTTGAAGAGCTATTTTCATAGAAAGATGCTGAACCTTATCAAAAGTCTTGTGTGTATCTATTGTGATGATGCTAATTACACTTACTGACTCATGTGTTGAACTATCATATTCCTGGAAAAAAACCAGTTACTCATGGCTGTAGGATCTTTTGATTGTGGTACTGAATTTGATACTTATTTTGTTCAGATATTTTTGCATGCATTTATTGCATTTATCATGGAAATTGCTGCATATCTTTCCTTTCATGAGGTTTGTTCTCTCCTATACTCTCCTTTGGATTAAGACTTTCCTCTTCTTGGTGTAGCATTTCTGTAAATACCTTCTGTAATCCTGGCTTTCTAGTCATGAACTGTTTTAGTTGTCCTTGTCTTAAAACATCTCCTTTTCATTCATGTATGTGTGCCTGTATGAGAGTATAGATCTGTGTGTGGATGCTTGTGGAGGCCAGAAGTGGGTGTTGGATCCCCTGGAGCTCGAGGTCCAAGTAGCTGTGAGCTGCTCAATATGGGTGCTGTGAACAGAAGTTGGGTCTTTTGGAAAGTAGCAAGTGCTCTTAACCACTACACCATTTCTTCACGTTTCTGAAATGTCTCTGAAATCTTGGATGCTGTGCTGATGCTTGTATGTATGTATGTATGTATGTACATAAATACGTATGTACGTATTTGGATTTATTGAGGTCTGAATGTACTATTTCCTGAGCCTTATCCATTTGTAATACCTTTTCTTTTGCTTGATCTAGTCTCTGGATTTTTATTTTTCATTTTTTACCATGTCTGCTTGTTCTTTTTTCTTTTACCAAGACCTCATTTTTCTTACTGAATTTCATGTTACTTTTTTCTACATTTATGACTTTCATATCTATGTCTTGAACCAATTTCTTTACTTTATTCATCTGCCTGTTTCCCCTGTTTATTTTTAAAAGTAGACTTCTCCTAGAATTCTTCTATTATGATGTCATAGAAGTCTGTTGTTTTGCCTTTTTATGTTTCTGTGGTGCAATTTGTCCATCTATTTAGTTTGAATCTCATCTGGTTGTTGTTGACTTTTCTTAGTCAGAAGCAGCAGTCTTTTCTTGAGAGGTCAATATCCAACACAGGTTAAAGATGAGAAAACACAATGTAGTAACAACAATAACTTTAAAATGAACAAGACACAGAAATGTGCTTAAAATTATTTATTAGTTAAACTCATTGAAGACTACAGAACAGAATATGGAAAATATAATGTAGAATGTGCTATGAGTTTAAAAACTATTTAGGATAAATGTAGACACAGTAAAGGGAAACGGGGTTGAATAAAAGAAAAGAGAAAGAATGGAGACAAATGTTATCAACTGAGAAGGAAAAGTCAAAAGATAAAACACCTGCATGTCCAACAACTGTAAAAATACAGTAAAATTACACGAATGTAAGATGGAAAATAAAAATAAAGACAGAAGCTAAAAAGACCTTATGATGGTCCATGTTGGTTGTTAACTTGGCTGGATCTATAACTAACTAGGAGACAAACCTCTGGGTAGATCTGTGAGGACATTTCATGGAAGGCTTAATTGAGATACTTTCTCAAGAGTGGGACACACCTTCATGCAGCCCACATACAAGGAGATTCAAGGGAACTTTGTTGCCTTTTGCCTGCTTGCCTTTACCCCTTGTGGGAGAGTGCATCCACCTATTGATTCTACTGCCATTACCATTTATTGCTGACCCCAGAACTCAGTTTCTTTGGCCTTCCAGGATAGACTAAAGACCAGTGGTTTCCCAGAAATTTTCTTTTTTTTAAATTGAATATACTCTCTATTTACATATCAAACATTATTTCCTTTCTCAGTTCCCCCCCTCCCAGAAAACCCCTAACCCATCCTCCCTCTCCCTGTTTCTACGAGGATATTCTTCCACCCAACCCACTCCCACCTACCCTCCCTCGATTTCCCTACTCTGGGGCATCTATTGAGATAGGACCAAGGACCTCTCCTCCCGTTGATACCTAACAAGGCAATCCTCTGCTACATATGCAGCTGGAGCCATGTGTACCCCTTGGTTGATGGCTTAGTCCCTGGGAGCTCTGGGGGATTTGGTTGGTTGATATTGTTGTTCTTCCTATGAGGTTGAAAACCCCTTTAGCTCCTTTAGTCTTTTCTCTAACTCCTCCATTGGGGACCCCGTGCTCAGTCCAATGGTTGGTTGCTAGCATCTGCCTCTGTATTTGTCAGTCTTTGGCAGCGCCTCTCAGGAGACAGCCATATCAGGCTCCTTTCAGCAAGCATTTCTTGGCATCCACAATAGTGTCTGGGTTTGGTGACTGTTTATAGGATGAATCCCCAGGTAGCACAGTCTCTGGATGGCTTTTCCTTCAGTCTCTGCTCTACACTTTATCTCCATAATTGCTCCTGTGAGTATTTTGTTCCCTTTCTGAGAAGAATCGAAGCACCCACACTTTGGTCTTCCTTCTTCTTGAGTTTCATGTGGTCTGTGAATTGTATCTTGTTTATTCTGAGCTTTGGGGCTAATAGCCACTTATCAGTGAGTGCATACCATGAGTGTTCTTTTGTGGTTGGGTTACCTCACTCAGAGATTTCCCAGGAATTTCCTATGCCTTCAGTGTCACATTGGGACTGCTGAGGCATTCTGCTTCACGGGATAAACATCTAATAGGATTTTAACATCTTTTGTGTGCCGACAGCCTGTGTTGGACTACCTAGTCCATGTCATATAAGCCAGTCTAATAATTCCTTTTTTAAAATTAATTAATTAGATTATTTTATATTCCTACTGTTTCTCCTCTCCTAGAGTTTCTCCTCTCCTCCTAGTCCTTCCTCTCCTAGTCCTTCCCCTACACTATCTCCTACTCCATTCATTCCTCTTCCCTTTCGCTTCAGAAAAGGGGAGGCCTCCCATGCATATCAACCAGCCTTGGCATATCAAGTTGAAGTAGGACTAGGTGTATCTTCTTCTGTTGAGGCTAGACAAGGCAACCTAGTAGGGCAAAACATTCCTGAAGGCAGACAATAGAGTCAGAGACAGCCCCTGATCCCACTGTTAGGAGTCCCACATGAAGACCAAGCTGCACATTTGTTACATATGTGTGGAATGCCTAGTCCAGACCCATGCATGCTCTCTACTTCTTGACTCGGTCACTGTGAGCCACTATGGGCCCAGGTTAGTTGATTCTGTAGGTTTTCTTGTGGTGTCCTTGATCCCTCTGGCTCTTAAAATTCTTCCTCCCTCTCTTTCACAGGATTCCTCAAAATCTGCCTAGTGTTTGTCTGTGGGCCTCTAAATCTGTTTCCATCAGTTGCTGGGTGAAGCCTCTCTGATGACCGTTATGCTAGACTCCTGTCTACAAATATAGCAGAGTATCATTAATAATGCCAGGAGTGGGCTCTCTCTCATAGCATGGTTCTCAGGCTGGACCAGTTATTGGTTGGCTAGTTTTTCAATTTCTGTCCTATATTTACCCATGCACATCTTATAGGCAGGGCAAACTGCAGGTCAAAAGTTTTGTGGCTGGGTTAGTGCCCCAGTCCTTTCATTGTAAGTCTTGCCTGGTTAAAAGAGATGTCCAGTTTAGGCTCCATATCCCTCATGGTTAGTAGTCTTAGCTAGGATCACCCTTATAGATTCTTGGAAGTTTCCACTGCCATAGGTTTCTAGCTCATTCCAGAGATGCACCCCAATCCAGTTGTCTCCCCCAGTCCTTTCTCCCTTCTCCCTCCCATAATTCCCCTTTAAAGGCAGGCATTCATTTGTCTGTTCTGTTTGTAAAGGACTAGTAAAGTCCCTTTTCTGCGGCTGACCCATCTGCCAGAGGACTCATTAGTTCACTAGAAGCCGTCAATCAGGTTTGACGTTTGTAGGAACTGCAGGCTTGTCCTTTGGACAACTGAACTGATGGTCTGTTTTTACCAGAGAGTCCTTGTTTGGTTTGGGTATGGGGTCATGGGGTCCATTTCCATTTCCACTTTCTCTCTGTGCACGTGGCCAGAACCCTGAGATATTTGCCCCCTTTAGCCTCACAACTCCTTTTCTCCGCAATTTTCGGCATCTGACCACTCCTTTGCGGTTGATGGTCTTTCTTCTTTTTCCTGCTATTTGAATAAGTCAGTCTTTTGTTGTCCCAGTTCTTTCCATTCACTGTACTACTTGAAGACAGCTTCTAGCCACCTGTCCTACTTTAAACAGCAATTTTTTTCTCTATGTTGAGTAGTATTCTAATTCTCATAGTAGATGTTTGCTTTCTTTCCTTTCTGCACTACTTGGTAGGCATTCCTGTTGCTTCTATGTTCTGGCAGTTGTGAGTAATGCTTCAATAAACAGGGGAGTCTAGACATACATATTTCAATTCTTTTGATTGATTAATTGATTGATTATTGGAATCTCTTCTTGTTCTATCCCTGTGTTTTTTAAAAATAGATTCCAGGGGCTGGAGAGATGGCTCAATGGTTAAGAATACCTACTGCTCTTCCAGAGGTCCTGAGTTCAATTTCCAGCAACTACACGGTGGCTCACAACCATCTGTAATGGGATCTAATGCCCTCTTCTCATGTATCTGAAGAGAGCAATGGTGTACTCATTTAAATAAAATAAAAATAAATCTTTAAAAAAATAGATTCCATATTCTTTCCTCAAATGGTTTATACTAATATACATTTCTATCAACAGTGTACAAGGTGCTCTGTGACAACGTGTTAACTTGTCTCTTTTCTGTAGTACTTTGTCTAAAACAGGTGAGATGCGATCTCACTGTGGTTTCAATTGACCTTCCAGAGATGATTAGACTTGAAGACTTTTTAATAGTTTATTTGTTGGTTATTTGCATGTCTTCTCTTGAGAACTGCTCAGATCCTTCCCTCATTTAAATGAATGGCTTGTTTCCTTGTCCAATGGGTGATTTAGAAATATTTTTCCCCCAATTTGTGGGTTGTCTGTTGTTTCCTTCACTCTGCAGAGATTTTATTTTGATGGATTTTTATTGCCTTTATGCCTGTGCTTTTGGAATTATATTGAAGAAGTTGCTGTCTGGACTGTCATTTGTCATAATTTCTATATAATTTTTAAAAGACACCACCTTGTATTTATTGATTACTTTCTAATTGTCACACCATAACTACAATAAGTGCTTATAGACTAATAGGTTGAGGTTAGCAGATCTTTCTCAGAAAGCTAGGCTGTAATTACACTTATATACAATCTAGGGTCACCAGTGTTAAAGATCTGTTTAAGGGAGCACAGTCCCTTTATCTGCTCTGAGCCTCACTTTTCCAGCTTCCACAGTGAAGCAAGGCTTCTGTTTCTTGGCCATTGTTAAGTGAAATTGAGTTTTAGTGTAAAGTTAAGGTGCGCACAAGTGAAAAGCAGTAGTGTATGTAGGAGAGATGAGAGCCTGCAGAGCAGGCGTGTGCGCGTCTGTGTGTGCGTGTGTGTGTGTGTGTGTGTGTGTGTGTGTGTGTGTAGGTCAGAGACTTTGCCTCTGCGAGCTTATGCATTTGGAAGTTATTTTAGAACTTCGAGTGCCTGACAACATTGTCTCTAAATTTGTCAATATATTTGTGCTTCTTTTCCTTCCTTAAATCCATGAAATTTATACCACTTTGCTGGTGGCCTCTGCTGTCTTAGTCTCATTTACTATGACCTTGTATTTAGGTATCATGCTCTTGACTCTTTCAATGTTGGCTATTGTTTGCCTTTCCTCTCCACTTTTAGTTTATGCTCTTTTGGAAAAACTCTCTTGTTTATTAATTTCTTTTGCCACTATTGTTTCTTGAAACCCACTCTTCTTTCTTCTTATTGAAGGACATCCTCTTTTTTTCTTTTCTTTTATTGGATATTTTCTTTATTTACATTTCAAATGTTATCCCCTTTCCCGGTTTGCCCTCTGGAAAGCCCCTATCCCATTCCCTGTCCTCCTGATCCACCCACTCGCTCCTCCCCGCCCTGGCATTCTCCTACAGTGGGGCATCGATCCTTCACAGGACCAAGGGCGTCTCCTCCCATTGATGCCCGACAAGGCCATCCTCTGCTACATATGCAGTTGGAGCCATGGGTCCCTCCATGTGTACTCTGGTTGGTGTTTAGTCCCTGGGAGCTCTAGGGGCTCTGGTTGGTTGATATTGTTTTTCTTCCTATGGGGCTACAAACCCCTTCAGCTCCTTCAGTCCTTTCTCTAATTCCTCCATTGAGGACTCCGTGGTCAGTTCAATGGTTGGCTGAGAGCATCCACTTCTGTATTTGTCAGGCTCTGGCAGAGCCTTTCAGGAGACAGCTACATCAGGCTCCTGTTAGCAAGCACTTCTTGGCATCCACAATAGTGTCTGGGTTTGGTGACTGTATATGGGATGGATCCCCAGGTGGAGCAGTCTCTGGGGGGTGGGGGTGGGAGGCTTTCCTTTAGTCTCTGCTCCATACTTTGTATTTCCTCTATTCAGTATTTTGTTCTCTCTTCTAAGAAGGACTGAAGCATTCACACTTTGGTTTTCCTTTTTCTTGAGCTTCATGTGGTCTGTGAATTGTATCTTGGGTATTCTGAGCTTTTTGGCTAATATCTACTTATCAGTGAATGCATACTGTGTGTGTTCTTTTATGAACATCCTTGCGCAGGATGATATTTTCTAGTTCCATCCATTTGCCTAAGAATTTCATGAAGTCATTGTTTTTAATAGCTGAGTAGTACTCCATTGTGTAAATATACCACATTTTCTATAGTTTTCTTTTACCAAAGATGTTTTGTTCCCTTCTTGTAGAAGGTTTTCTTTAAATTTGATTTCTAAGTGCTTAATTGGTTACTCGCTAGCTTTGTGGCACTATAACAAAGCAACTGAACTCATCAAACTAAAAAAGAGGGAAGGCTCATTTTGGCTCACAGTCTGGAGATTTTGGTTCTTGGTTGGCTGGTCTTATTGCTTTTGGTCTTATGTCAATACAGTGCATTATGGGAAGAAGACATAGCAGATGAAGCTCATGTCCTCATGGTAGCTGGGAAACAAAAAGAGAAAGAGACCAGAGTTCCAGAATCCCCTTGTAAGGCAGGTGCCAGTGATCGAAAACCTTCAGTAGGTCCCATATTCTGATGGTTTCCATTGATTTCTGATAGAGTCATGGCCAAAGGAGTAAGCCTTGAGCTCATGGGCTTTTGGGGGCATTCCACAATGAATTATAGCTATTAGATACAGGATTTTCTGAATTGACTGTTATTTTCTCTTGATAACACTTCTTGTTATTGGTGTTATTCTTCAATTTTAGATTCACTTATTTCTTTAATCTTGGGAAATTTCAGTCATTATATCTTCAAATGTTATCATTACCTACCTATTACATCTCATTGTTCCCCTCTGAATCCCATACCTCCTCTGGTGCTGTCTAGCTACTTTTTTATACCTTTCTTGGCTTCAGTTACTTTGGTGGCTACATAGGTAATAGTCGTTTACCCCTTAAAACTGTTCAGCAATACTTTCTGATGTGTATAACCTGCTTTATAACTCATCCATCGGGTTTTAACCTTTGGGGACAATGGCTTTCATTTTTTCCAAATTCCATTTAATACTTGTTTATGTGAAGATCTTTTAAAATTAACTGACTTTTAAATCACCACATTGTCCATTATTGTGATGATTCTTTTTATAGCTTTACTTGCGGTTTAATTCATCTGTCACAAAACTGCACACACATAAACTATTTTAGTAAAATTTGATGGATATATACACCTAGCAAACAGTTGCTATACTAAAGAGAAGTGGTACATTTATTGTCTTCAAAAGTATCCTTAATTATTTGTAATTCTTTCCCTTCTCCCTCATCTCCCCTCACCATCCCTCTGTCACCTGTAAGGTTTACCAATTTGTGTTTTGTCTTACAGAATACATTCTATATCATCTAGTTTTATATGACTAGAATTATACAAATGTAATGCATTTTAATTCTCTTTTCTCGGAAAATCATCATGAAATTATGTTTTGATTGTACAAAATATTATTTTATTGTCTTATTTATAACAAACAATTATTTATGACAAAGGAATAGCTATGCTGTAAGTTTATTTATCCAACTTGGATTGGTACCAACTTAGAGATAATAGAATTACACTTTCTATAAATATTCATGTATGAGGGTTTTCTTTTTAATGTGTGTGTGTGTGTGTGTGTGCATTGCTTAGGGTATTGGTGTACATGTATATGTAGGTCTGTACATAATCTCTCTCTACTTTATGTATTGAAGCAGAGTCTCTCACTGATCCCAGAGCTCACTAGTTACCATAGTCTTAACTGAGAAGCTTGTACCAGGGATCCTATAGGTAGCCACCATAACTGCCCAGCTTATATGTAGAATCTAGAGATGTGAACCTTGGTCTTCAGTCTTTCCTGGCAACTTCTTTATTCACTGAGCCCCCTCCTCAGACATGAATGAATGAACTTTTGTGGTCATATGTATAATTTATTTTTAGATTGATTTTACATACTTGTTCTTTGATAATAAAGACAGCTTCAATCTCTGGTTTTTTGTTTTTTTCTTGAAATTTTTTTGTTTTCTTAAATTTATTAAGATCTTTTTGTACTAATACAAATAGTATTAAGTATTACTTTGAATAGAAAATATAAGAGAGTATACCTTGTTGGTGAGTTTAGGACAAAACCTTTTCTTTCTTTCTTTCTTTCTTTCTTTCTTTCTTTCTTTCTTTCTTTCTTTCTTTCTTTCCTTCTTGCTAGAAATAATGAAGCTACATTAATTTTTCTATAGAAAAATTAATACTCTGTATTGGTTGAAGAAATTCTCTGTCTTCACAAATTATTGTAACGTTTACTTTTTAGAATGAGGAATGAATATTGGATTTTGTTAAACATATTTTCTTTATTTAGGTGATCATATAGTTTTTCTCCCCCCTTTTTATGTGGATGTATATGTGGTACCCATGCATTTGTGCACATGTACTTGCATGAGTGTGAATGAGTGTATGAGTTGGGAATCTTCCTTAGTGTTTTTCCCCACATTATTCTTTTGATTGAGGGTTTCTTAATCAAATCAGAGCCCACCAATGCCCACAGAGCCCACCAATGCCCACAGAGCCCACCAATGCCCACAGAGCCCACCAATGCCCGCAGAGCCCACCAATGCCCGCAGAGCCCACCAATGCCTGCAGAGCCCACCAATGCCCACAGAGCCCACCAATGCCCGCAGAGCCCACCAATGCCCGCAGAGCCCACCAATATTCAGTTTCCTGACAAGTTTGCCATGAAGGAATGAGGAATCCTTTGTCTCTCTACCTTCCTGAGCTGGAGTTACAAGCAGGCTTCCTTGCCCATCCAGCATCCATATGGATTCTGAGGATCTGAACTCCAGTTCTCGTGCCTGTGCGGCCAAAACCTTGACTGCTGAACCATCTCCCTGACTCCTTGCTTTTCCTCAGTCTGTTGAGCTGATGAATCATATTAATAGATGTTTCTATGTTAAACAAACCACGCACATCTGAGATAAATTACACTTCTAATTTATTATCATGTGAAAATGTTGCTAGTTTCAATGATTTCAAAATTTGTTAAGAAATTAACTTGTCTTTGAGAAATAATAAGTGATGCCCTCCCCACTTGTTTTGTTACCAGGATAAGACTGATCACTGAGCTGAGAAGTACTCTCTCCTTTCTAGTGTTCTGCAGGCATGAATGGTGAGTGTAATTCATTAATGCAACTTTCTAGCTCTGGAGTTTCATTGTGAAAGGTTAACTTCAATTCTTCTAGGCCAGGCAAAAGCAAGATGAGAGAGAGAGAGAGAGAGAGAGAGAGAGAGAGAGAGAGAGAGAGAGAGAGAGAGAGAGGAGAGGGAGAGGGAGAGAGAACACAGAAAAGGAATATGAAATGGTTAAAGTTGCAACTCATGGACCACCTATGAGGTGTGCTACACAAACTCAAATGAGCACTCACAACACTACTATTCACTTCTCCCTCTGAGGTCTTTTGTTTTTGTTACTTCTATGTAGAGAGAGATTAATTCTTGCTTAATGCTTTGATTTTTTTGTTTGTCTGTTTGAGATGGGGGTCTCACTATTAGCCCTGGCTGACCCAGAACTCACTTTGTAGAGCAGGTTGACCTAACACTCTTAGAGTCCCTCCTGGCTCTGCTCGGAATGCTGGGATTAGAGCTAAGTGCCTTTACACCTGGCTCGAATTTTTTTTTCTTCTTTAGGATTTCATTTTTTTTCTTATGCTCATGAATTTTATCTCCCTCTTTTGAGTTGGAATGGGTATTTAAAATTTTATTAATACTGTGAATCTGTGCCGCTAACACAGAACCTTATGTCAGTTCTCAGTATGCCTCTGGACAGGGCAGTAGAAGGAAGAAAGCAGGATATATTATATTAGAATATATTAGAAATATATAGGAATATATTAGAGACACAGGGATAGGAGACAGCTTAGTGGGATGGGACCTTACATTGGAAAACCTGTGTACACATCTATTTGCAGTGTTGGAGACAGTCACGTGTTTGTGTTTGCATGTGTGTGTTCATGTGAAGTCTCCTCTTACCGTCATTGAAGGATGTTCTCTGTGTTGCATCATTTGGAACTGAGAAACTGGGCCGGTTTTTGCCTTGGATACTTATTTCTTGAAGCTAAACTAGGACTAATTAGTGACAGTGTGGTTGTATATGATGGGAGCAAGCTTCATGGCCCAATGGATTTTAATTCCCAAAGTGTGACATAGCTAAGATAAACCTTGCAGACACAGCTCAGTATCCAGCATCGTGGATGCTGTGGGCACCTCTGTGTACAGCCACCTCTGTGCTGTGCTCACGCCCCCCCACCCCACTGACATTTTAAGAACAGAATATTTTTCATATAAAACTTATTTGTTTTATTAAAGGCTGGAGGCCTGAAGCTTCCCATAGAGTAAGTTTGTGCTCTGCCGTGATGATGTATGTGCAAATTACTGAGTTCCAAAGCTCATTTTCTGGCCTGTTTTCCTATAAAGATTTGAGTCTCTGCCACAAATAAAAGATCTGTGCCTTAGACAAGGTGCAGTGTCACTGAGAATGAGAGCCATATTCCAGAGAGTAGTCTAATGTATGTGAATATTTCAATAGTTTCTTATCATGGCAGTGGACATAGAAATATTTATGTGAGGGTAAGGGTTACTAGACATTTTTGGGAAGTACTTAAAGGCTGTGCAGAAGTTTGTCCTTAATAGGGATGAGTCTGAATGTGTGTAACTGACTGTTCAGACACTGTGGTCAAGGCACTGAGTATTTAGATTATGATTTTAATTGCCTACTGCCTTCGTCAATCTTCCTCCCATTCCTGGCTATTTAACTGCTTATGAATATACAAGGTTGGTCGGCAGATGGTTCATTGTGACAGAAACAACAGAAATCCATCAGCAGTTCTGTGAAGAATGATACAACACACATATACATCTACACACATGCACTAAAGCATACACGCACGCATGTCCACCACTTATATATCAATGTCTATAGAGTAACTTAGAAAGGAAATAAACACCAGTGGATTTACAATGTTGTAAGGATCTAGTCTACCTACTAATCACATGTAGACATACATGTACACAGATTATTATCTCAATAAAGTAAAGGGCATTTAAGGCTTGAATACTTACACAGGCAGTAATACAGAGGGTTATATTATCCCTGGTACGCAAACTCTAGCAGTTGTCTCTTTTTGCCCAGAAACTTTGGAAAGAAAAAAAGATGAGAAAATAGATTCCAAATATCCTAGAATATGGGAAACCTTGAGGGGATCTCATACACTTGGGTTAGCAACTAACTTGAGGCTCACTGCTGTGGTTTGAATGTGAAGTCTCTCATCTACTAGAACCTGAGAGTTTCTTAATAATTTTTTTTTTGATGCAGAGTCTTATGATGTAGTCCTAACTGTCCTGAGACTTACTACATAGACCAGACCAGCTTGGAACTCACAAAGATCTAACTGCCTCTATCTTCTGAGTGCCAGGATGTCTTGTTATTTTAACAAGATGGTCCATGTCTCATTCCTTTAACAGTTGCTTTGGTCATGGTATCTTCACAGCATCAGAAGAGTAACTAAGACAGTGAGCATAAGAACAAATGAAATAGTAAAGAATAAAAATTCTTGAAGACATGGTAGCACATACCTGTTATCCTAGTGCTTTTGAACCAGAAGCAAGTAGATTTCTATGAATATGTGGCTACTCTGGCATATTACCCAGGGCTGATAGCAAGACTCTATCTCAAAAAAAAAAAACAAAAACAAAAAAACAAACAAACAAAACAAAACAAAAATCCCCAAAGCACTAAGTGAGAAAACCCCTCAACACATAGAAGTAACAAAGGCAAAAGGCCCCAGAGGGAGATGGGAAGAACAGCGCTGTTAGATTTCTGTGCTGTATATGAATTGGTAACTATTCATATAGTAAAGGTATATTATGAAAGGTAGATTATGAGTTGTAATATTAACCATTTCATTCTCTATTTTTCTCTTTTTTATATCTATACTTATGATATTTCCATATCTGTCTGTCTGTCTATCTATCTATCTATCTTCATATATTTCTTACCTCTGTATATCTAATGAACTTAGAGCAGAAGCTTTTCCCAAGTCAGTGAGCACATCTAGTGACCAGATCTGGCATGATAAATATCATTCTATTATAAAAGAAACCAGACTCACCTTAGAGGAATAGCTGACTCCAGGACAAGGGCAAGAAAAATACAAGATGAACAAAAACTGATCATGTGCCAGAAAGCAAAAAAGTGATCAAAGAGTGTCAGAAATAAACAGAGTCTAAAAGGAGCTCCTACTGACTGATTTAAGGGCATCAAGCATTAAAATTATAGTAGTACAGTAAAAGATTAGAACTCATTAAATAAAATAGATGAGCATGGATCTATACAAGTAGAAATGGGATTAATAATAAAAATTAATGAGAGAATGTATGTTTTATAGCCTCAAAGTATTTCTTCACAGAATATTATTAATTACAAAAGGCAAAAGAGTAACTTCTATAGAAAAGCCTGGAAGATACTACCTTAATCAAGAGATAAAGGTGGGCCTCATTAAGGATGCAATTCTGAGTGTATAGTGCCTGATGAGAAGCCTGAGAACCCAGGTTCACTTCCATGATGCTTCTGCCAAAGCTTCACAAGTTGTGTTACAAACAACACCAGAAACATCCAAACTGAGAAGCTTTCTGCCAGTGCATACAATTCTTTGGCATGTTGGGTTTGTAAGCATCAAGAAAGACTGGTGGTAACTTTTGCAGACCAAAGGCAACATGTGAAATTTAACAACTAGATGTTCTTCCATAGGAATCTCTGCCTCATCTTTCTGAGCCAACTGGTAGACCTGATGGACAGCTAGTTAGTAGTGGTGTATGGATATTACTGACTTGATTTTGTGGTTGTGTAGAGGAATGTGCTTATCAGAAGCAACACTTCTGATCAAACAGCAAGTCAACCACTTACCCTATCAGTCACTCAAAGAAAAGTTCTTTGTACTTGCATCTTCTTTATAATTTCCTTTTAGGTTTCAAACTGAAAATTAGTCCTATAAACATATAATCATTGTTTATGGTTGAGGTGATTTTGTGTAGTGGCAGTCATATAGGAAGGGTATGGCTGTTTAGGTGGGTATACAAGGTACACTGGCTGGTTTTGTGTCAACTTGACACAGCTTAGAGTAATCAGAGAGGAAGGAGCCTTAGTTGAAGAAATGCGTCCATGAGATCCAGCTGTAAGACATTTTCTAAATTAGTGATCAGTGGAGGAAGGCACAGCCCATTGTGGGTGGTGCCAACCCTGAGTTGGTAGTCTTGAGTTTCTTATAAGAAAGCAAGCTGAACAAGCCATGGGAAGAAAGTCAGTAAGCAGCATTCTTCCATGGCCTCTGCATCAGCTCCTGCCTCCAGGTTTCTGCCCTATTTGAGTTCCTGTCCTGACTTTCTTTAGTGATGAAGAGTGATGTGATGAATAAACTCTTTTTGCCACAGCAATCGAAACCCTAACTAAGACACAAAACTGAATAAATACCCAGCCTTTGAGATAAACACAGGCAGAATCTTGATGGATCTATACTCACCACTGAGATTACATAGAAAATAAAAGAGAAGGAAGAAACAATGAAAAGAATGATCAAATGTCAATGGCACAAATGAGGCTTGACATTTCCATGCCAGACTGAAAATGAACATCTCTACCACTGTCTTCTCTATACTCATCTCTTAACCACCCCATCTTTATCTCCATGTCTGTATTCCCTCTCTGCAAGCTTTTCCATCTAAAATTTGAGATAAAGAACTAACCAGCCAAAATCCTTTAGCACATGTGTAAAGCCAATGTCTTCAACTGGGTAAGTTTGGATAATTCTTCACTAAAAATAAAAGTGTTTAAAGGAAGACTTTCTGTTTTGGATTCTGGAAAGTCATAAATTGCTTAAGCATGTTATCTAAGGAGGGTCACTGTATTAGTCAGGGTTCTCTAGAGTCACAGAACATATGGAATGTCTCTCTATATTGAGGGAATTTATTATGATGACTTGCAGTCTTGTAGACCAACTCTCTAACAATGGGCAGCTATGGATGGGCAGTCCAAGAGTCTAGTAGCTGCTCAGTCCCACAAGGCTAGTTGTTTCAGCTGGTCTTCTATAGAAGTAGATTCCAACAGATGTGCTGGCAAGTAAATGCAAGTGGAGAAGAAGAGCAAATCTTCCTTCTGCCAATGGCCTTACATAGTTCTCCAGCAGAAGGTATGGCCCAAATTAAAGGTGTGTACCACCACGCCTGGATCTGGGACTTGTTTTGTCCCAGGCTGACCTTGAACACAGAGATGTCCTTGCCTTTGTCTCCTGGGATTAAAGGCGTGTACCTTGCCTGGGCCTAAGCTTATCATAGCCACTATGCCTCAAGATCTCCATTGGAAGATCCAGGTCAGAAACTTGTGTCTTCTAGCCTCCAGATTTGGATTACAGGTGTGTCCTCCAATTCTGGATTATAGTTCATTCAATTATAGTCAAGTTGACAACCAGAAATAGCCATTACAGTCACACACAGAGATTTCCCCATTTGAACCTTCCTGAGTTTATTTTCTGCTATTACAAAGTAACACATTGAGTAGCTTATAATAAACAGAACCCAATGATTCTGAAGGTTGTGAAAAACCAAGATTAATGGGTCATATTTGGCAAAGGCTTTCTGATATCTCTTGATAGAAGGTCAAAAGAAGGGAGGGAAGGTAGGAGAGAGAGAGAACTGAATATAACCTTTCATAGAGATACCCCTCCCATAACCCACTCCTACAGTAATAGCAGTAGCACAGATTTTTTAGGAGAGCTGTAGAACTTAATAGCTTTCTTGCCACAATGTGTCAAAATATCTGACAGAAGAAATAAGGGAAGAAATATATATTTTGGATCATGGTTTCATGGTAGAGAAAGTATGATGGCTGGAGGTGGCACTCCTGGCAACAGATGTAGCTCCTGTTTGGGGAAGTTTTATAGTTTTTACATAATAAAGAAAGTCATTAGTCAAGGCAAGTTTAAAATACATTGGTGGGCATACCAAAGAATTAGTTACAACAAGATGGGGGAAGCTTTTCCATAGGCTTCAGATGCCATCTGATGGCGTTCTTGGCTTTTTGGGTTGGTGGAAGCTAGTGTTCTGCTAAGTTAATAGACTCTAAAAGCTTCTTATCTATTTGTTGCAAGCCATTCTGACTCAGAAGTGGTCATGGTTAGAATCTATTAACCTAGCAGACTACTAGAAGAAGGCCCAAGCTAGCTCAGGTAAGGCAATTAGCCTATACAGATCAGCAACATTCCAACCTCTCCAAATCTTGTGGACTGGTTTTTTTTTTTTTTTTGTAGAGTTACTTCCCCAGTTTTGACACAGGACTCTAAGTTTGCACCTATGTGGTTAAGGCTAATTGCTAAATAATCTTTGCTTAGCTTTACAGGGCAAGATTTGGTGACCTTCACATTGTGTTACGATGTTAAGATTCTGCTTAGTTTGCAGAAGAATAGTATGCTTATTGGAGGATTGCAGGAACTAGCTAGTCCCAGGAGGCTGAGGTCAATTGATATGTACATAGCCAGTAAGACAAGGTCCTACTCTGCCCTAGTCTTCCTGCCCAGTCTGCTGTCCTATCTCCTTTTGTTCTGTATCAGAGCCCTGTATAGCACCCAGATTCTACAAGGTAGCTCTTTTGTTTGTTTTGATTTCTTTTTCTGAGTACAGCGGCTCCTCTCCCATCTTCTTGGGATGTTGGTTTTTGAGTAAACTTGATATTTTTGTTTTGTGACAATTAGCTTTCGAGTGGTAAGAAGATAGATCTGGGTTCAGTAATCCTCACGTATATATCTTTGGGTATGAATTCAAAGTTTGTCTTTGGATAATCTCCTGGATATGGGATTTTCAAGTAAATAGTTTTAAGATACTTGACATATGTTGCTAGAAGACACTGAACAGGTTGTACCAATTTACATTTTTGCCAGAAATCTTACTACAGATTTTTTACGGGGGGAAGGATAATTTATACAAAGCAAAGGGTACAAATATAAAGTCGTTTGCTCAGTGAGCACTGCAAATACATATACCATCTAGATTAAGACATAGATGATATCTGATGCCCTAGAAAATTCCCCCTTAGGATAGCAACTATTCTAAATTTTGTACAGTAGGTTAGCTTTGTTTTTAAACTTTGTATGGATAGAATTGCATTGCATATCAGGTCCCTTTACCTTAACAGAATATTTTGGGGGCTTTGTCTACATTGTTACTTTATTTATAATCCATTCTCTGGCTGATGAACTCAATTTGTTTTTAATTTAAGGTCATTGTGAATCAAGTTCCTAGGAACATTCTCTCATCTGTCTTTTTTGTATTGGGTCAATTTTAGCACATATATACATAAATATACATATATACATACACACACATATGTATATGTTATGTCTATATATAGTAAACAGAAGAACTGCAAGGTCCAGAGAGGGTATGTTTTTAACTTGGTAGATATTCCATAGTTACTGAGGCAAGCCACACCCCACCAACAGCATACCCAAACGTTTCTGTGGCTCCATCTCCTTTCCTTGCTACTGGACTGTCCTTTCCTAGCTGTCTGTGACCACCTAATGACCATTTTAAGGTCCTCCTTACTTTTGTTTATATGCTTGATTGAGTGCCTGTTAAATTAATGAGTGAATTAATCCTTTTCTTTAGTTGACACATATTTACTAAGCAAGTATTATGAATAGGTTCTGGACAAGCCTGGTGGATGCAAAGATGAGCTCCCAGAGAATGTCCCGTGTACCTGAAAAGACCCAGAGACCCAGAGCTAAAGTATGTGGTCTATATAGTGACGGAAGCATTGATATGTCCAGAAATGGTGCTTTTAACTATATTTAATTGTAGAATTAATATTAGAGATATTGGTGTGGCCTGTATTATCACTGTGCTCTTTCTGAATCATGGGAAAGTTAACAGCCGAACTTGTTCACGATACTAGCCACAAAAAGAGCTGGGACCTGAACCCAGGGAGTCAGCCTCCCTTGCATACTCTAGATGCCTGCTTCGATCCTAGACAGGCAGATGGGTGTCAGGGAAGGCATCTCCCCAGGGAAAACCACTGTACACAAGGCAGAAAGATAAAATACAGTCTGGTAAGCCTCCCACTGGAGGCCTGAGGGAGCATGGTAGTCAGAGCCATGGAAACTGGGCATGAAAGCCAGCGGGGCCAAATCTGGGCAAAAAGGATGGCTTCTCTACGAAGGTTGCCTCTTCTCAGGTCCCATCATCAAACACCAAACAATATTTACATGTTTCATCTTGTTGTTACACCAGCCATGTGAGTACACTTGCCAGATAACTGAGCATTCAAATTTCCCTGAATTGGAGGGCAAGGCGCTGCTGAAAATCATGCGAGCAAACCCAGGTTGCAGATCCGACGGTTGCCGGCAGTGCTTGCTTGCCTGTCGCGTTCTGTTTAATATATCATATCCATCTGCTGGTGGGATGCTGGCTTTCAGAATAGCTGAGGACACCGTTCCTGATCCTCTGAAAGTGTCCAGTCATAAATGTAGAAAACCTATGCGGTGTCTTCATGCATAGCAGTGCAGTAGGAGACGCCAGGATTTTTTTTTTCCTTCCTTCTTCTTCTTTTTTTTTTTTTCTTTCTAAAATAGGCTTAAGTTAAAAAACACACACTGTGAAGCATTTGTCTGGTTTAAATAATTTAACAGGTCTTCCGTTCCTGCTTCAGTCAATTTCAACAGAAATGCTTCTCGGGAGGGTTCTCCTTGTGAACATCATCAGGCTAATCATGTGAAGACCCACTTGGTGCCAGCTGGCTGGGGACAGAGTAGTAGAGGCCTGGGGGGTCCCAGGGAGGGTGGGAAAGGAGGCACCTCAAGTGTACCATTGGGGAAAATGCAAACTTTTCGTGCCGGTAGAGCGTGCGTGTACTTAGTATTCAGAGCCTGTTGGGCCATTGTTTGTGACTCAAGCCTTCTCAGCAGAACTCGCGGCAGATGGTTTACATTTGCATTAGCCTCCTGGAGAACGAATTTGCTACCAACAACATAAGCTGCAGCTTTTTCTTTTTCAGAATTTACAACAAATTGGCCAGAATGGCAATTAAAAAAAAAAAAAAGAAAGAAAGAAAGAAAGGAAAGGAAAAAAAATCAGCATCACCATTTCCACTGTGGTCCCCTTTCTGAATAGGGTAAAGGATCCCTTCTCCAACTGTGTCATTTGCGCTCTCACCAAATGTTTATTAAAATGATCCAGGTAGTTCATTATGCAAAACGACTTTTATAAAAAGACCTTTCTTTTTTGCCCCACAGTCACACATAATTTCTTTTGTCACTCGTTACAGAGCGAAGTTACGTGAAGCTAGGGCATATTATTTGTTCTAATCTGTATTGGATAATTTATTACATTAAGGAACCAATAATTTTCAAATGTAATCAGATTTAAGTTTTTAATAAGATTCATCTTCCCATCCACACTTGCTTAATTTAAGGATATTAAATCTGCCCAGGAAGGAGCTGCCTCTCAAAGCCTGGGTGTCCATTAGAGGCCTTTATTCCTGATGTGTTAATAGGATTTAATTACATTACAGTCTCCATGCAGAATCACAGAGCCCTAGTTAACTGAGATAAGCCGAGCAAACAACAGACTGAAGGGGAAGTGGTGTATAGTAGTTGGCTTATCGGCTTAGAAAATCAAGATGATTATTATTTTTAAATTGACGGTTGCACGAATTTGCATCCTGTTTAGTTCAAATGCTGACGAGAACAAACTTTCTCCATTCCTTCAAAGAGAAAAATCACTTAAAAGGGCCACCCACATACAAGGTGAACAATAAACACTTAACAGAAACTACTTAATTGCCGATTGTCTTTTGAATTGCAATGAGATTTTTTACTATCGACTACAAAGAGATTTGTTTCAACAATTTACCCTGCTATTCCTTTGTCTTTTTGACTATTACATCCTTGATTTGGGGTTCAGAATAATGGCTGTGTTCCTTGTTAAAAAATAATGATTTTTAAATTGCTCTGTTAGCCTGTCTTAAACTTCATTTCTGTCTGCTCCTGCTCTAGAAGCCCCCCCAGCCCCCATGCCCAGCCCCCACGCCCAGCCCCCCCAGCCCCCACGCCCAGCCCCCCCAGCCCCCACGCCCAGCCCCCCCAGCCCCCACAGGCTTCTCCCTTCCTCCGTGCCCCACCCCCACGTCTGTCCCTCTGGTTGGTTTAATGTCAGACAGAAGAGCCCCAGCCTCCTCTGGCCTGACAAGAGGAAGCTCACGAAGCTGTCCTGTGAATCCAGTCAATTTCTCCGTCAGGATCATTTGCATGGAGTGCAAGTGTTGACTTCTGTGCATTTCTTTTTTCCTGTGAACTTGACAGAAGTCAGTACTTTGGCTCCATCACAGATGCATGTGCAGTAGAAGGATGGCTTCCAGAGCTTTCCATTGACTAAAAAGATGGGGGTGGAGGGTGAAGAAAAGAAGAAAGGGGGAAAAGAATCTGTAATGTGCTATCTCGTTGAACTTTTAACTTCCAAAGAGATTGACAACTTCTGGCTCATTTTCAAGAGAGATCACAGACCTGGCAAACAATATTTGAAATGCTCTATAGCCTTTCTCAACTTTGTTAAAAGATTTTATGAAAGGAAAAAAAAGTATGAAAAATCAAATAATCCTCTCTCTCTCTCTCTCTCTCTCTCTCTCTCTCTCTCTCTCTCTCTCCCCACCCCTTCCTGTGTGTGAGTGTGTCTGTCTTTTCTGCTTTTCTGTCACTTTCTACATTGGCATGTCAAGATATGCACAACACCATTTTCTTCATAGGTCAAAGTGATAGAAGGTAGAGAGATTACTTGAAGGGGAAGCTATCTATGGTTGGACTGTGGTTCCAGTTCTCTCAGACATTCCAGTTTCATGTTCTCTCTCTCTCTCTCTCTCTCTCTCTCTCTCTCTCTCTCTGTGTGTGTGTGTGTGTGTGTGTGAGAGAGAGAGAGAGACAGACAGACAGACAGACGACAGACAACACCCAGAGAAACAGAGAGAGAGAGAGAGAGAGAGAGAGAGAGAGAGAGAGAGAGAGAGAACACTAGCCCTGATTCACCAGGCAGGCAGGCTTAGGAGTTCAGCTGATGTTCAGAAAAAGAGGTGGAAAGATAAGTAAAGAAGTTTATATTGAGTAAGAAAATAGGCAGGTTTAGCAATGAGTTTGCAGAAAACCGCATTAAGCGAAGGACTTTTAGGGACATCTATAAAGACATATCTCATTATCTGTTTCTTCTACTTTTTGTTTGTTTGTTTGTTTGTTTTTTCCAGATAGGGAGGGCTTCTCTGCATAGCCCTGGCTGTCCTAGAGCTCTTCTCTAACCTTGGCTGTCCCAGAACTCTCTCTGTAGACCAGTCTGGCCTCGAGCTCAGAGATCTGCCTGCCTCTGCCTTCTAAGTGCTAATATTAAGGACATGCACTACCATGCCCAGATCTACCACTTTCTTATTGTGCCTTTAGGTATATGTTAGAGTTTCTATTGCTGTGAAAAAGACCAAACACTACTTGGGGAGGTCAAGGTTTATTTCATTTTACACTCCCAGTGACAGTCCATTATTGAGGGCAATCAGGAACTCAAACAGGATAGGAATATGGAGACAGAAACTGATGCAACAGCCATGGCAGCAGGGTGGGGTGGGTTGGGGAGCTGCTCACTGGCTTGCTCTGCATGACTTGCTCAGCATACTTTCTTCTAGAACTCAAGAGTTCTGTCCCAGAGATGGCAATGCCCACAGTGAGCTGGGTTCTCATATATCAATTATCAGTCAATACATACACACACACACACACACACACACACACATGCCCACACCTGCACACATACCCCAAGCTTTCATTTTGGGGTAGTCTTGAAGTGGTAAAATGGAACTCTTTCCTCATCTCAGGAGGTCTCTGGCTTTGGCTGCGTGAAGGAAGCACCTACTGACTACATCAAAACATATGTCAGCCACTTACCAAGATGTTTGTCAAGGGTTATTTACCATCAGCCATGCTGATACCCATGTTAAAAGGTATCAACTGCTGGTATTCATATGTTCCAAGGAGGCCCGCCAACATGGGATAGGCATCTTCCATCTACTGTAGAAAGGATGTTATCAACTATGACTCATGCTGGCATAGATATTCCTACATTTTCTCAATTCCACTTTTCAAAAAAAAAAAAAACAAAAAACAAAAAACCTTGAAAACTATCAGTGCCTATATTTGGTGCCCATGTTCCAGTGTGTCTACATCCAGAATTGGCTCTGAGCAAGGAGGAGACCTGGTACCTTCTTCTGTGGGCGATCCTGTGTACTCCTTCTAGCTTACTATGGTCTATACTATATGCCCAGATCATATGGACTCAGATCACACTGTTGCTCTGTTGAGACAGGAGGCATTGCCCATATTCTGTCCTTCAGTGCTGTTCACACATACCATTTTCTGTGGTGCCTTCTCTGACCCTTCAAGTTGGAGTTGATTTCTGTTCTGTTTATTCATAGAGGAGGAAAAGGAAATAATAATTTTTTAAGCTGCAGAAAAAGATGATTAAAAATAAAAGAAAAAACCCCCCATAAACATACTTTCACATGTATGTTTCATGAATAGGTGGAAGATGCTTGGGGAGTGTAAACTTTGGAGAGTGCTTTTTGCATATAGGCTTATGTAATGCCTTCAGCAAGGAACAGTACAGTTTCCAAGAAGCAACAGTGCCAAGGGAGAACATTTTGAGTTCCTAGGGACATCAAATTGCAGGGAGGCAAATAAGTAGAAAAGACTGGTGTAGTTTGAATAGGAAATAAAAAGGAAATAGGAAATCCTATAGGCTTATGTGTTTGATTAGTTGGTCCCCAGCTGGAGGTACCATTTTGGAAAGTTGGGTAATCTTTAGGAATTGAAACCTTGCTGGAGAAAATGGGTCACTAGGAGCTTTCCTTGAGGTTGTATAGCCCCACCCTGTTTTCCTGGACACCCTCTACTTCCGGATTGTGGATGAGATTTGACCAGTTGTCTTACACTCCTGCTTGCTAGACCTTTTCCCACCATGATGGACTATATCAAGGGGCTGAACTCCTTCTCCTATCAAGTTGCTTTAGACAGAGAAAAGGTAGAGGGCTGGTAAGTCAGGTTTGTGGGGCAGATTCCTTTGCTTGTTGCTGTCTGGATAGTAAACCATATTTAGAAACTAGTTTATGTCCTTCCTGTCAAAGAAAACTGGAAGGGAGCTTTTGTCTTTGTACATTCATGTTCAGCTTTTTAGCAAATGCGGTAAAGTGGATAATTAACTGTTTAATAAAAACTTGAATGTTTCTTTTCAACTCAGAACATTATGTAGGTTGGCACACACCTGTTTCCAGCCATAGAACCTGATCTATATTCAACTCTTATTTCCTCCTGCTTGAGGTCAAGTCTGCTCCCTTTATTGTGGATGGTTCCATTCTATGGTACAGCAACTGGGTCTTAAAAGACAATCTTTCAGTGAGCTATAATATACGAAACAGCAGGACTAAGTTCTAGGCATCAGCACTTCATAATCTAATCTTAGTTTTTTTTTTTTAATAGTTCCTTCAGCATCCAACACGTTTCTTTGTACACAGACTTAAAGAATGTCTGGAAAAACAAGTGTTCTGGTTCTCTTTTAGTCATTTAGAGTTGTGATTAGTGAATTTCATTGTAGATTTTGATACTTACATATTTGCAATTTTTGTTTTTGTCAGTGTTTTCACATACCAGCACCATGGCATTGTGTTTATTATATTATTCCAACCTTGATTTACTGATGTAAACTTTTCTTCTTCTCTACCAACTTTGTTTCCCATTCTTTTTCACCTGCTCTTTTTCAGATATAACATGTTCTTATTCCTATGAATAGTGACTCAAAGTCATACCATGTAGATTTGGCTCTTCTAGACTCTCCTATTTATCCTGTTTATTTAAAATCGCTCCATCTGCTCACAGTCATAGTCCCACTTTATACCACACATTTGTGGTCCATAGTGGAGTCTACAAAGTGGAGTAAGAAATCTCCATCCCCTCAAGCTTACGTGGCAGAGACAGCAAACATGAATGCAGAAAGTTGCAATGTTCCTAGTTAATATAATTTCTGTCATTCTGGCAGATCATAGTAGTCCTTATGAAACATTGATGCACTTGATTTACGTAGTTAATTATAAGTATAGCTAACATTTTCTTTCTCAAATTCACACTTAAGGAAACCAATTTGAATGAAACTATATGAGGGACGTGCATAGTTGTCCACAGACAGAGTTTTCAGAAGATAAAAGCAAGTACTATTCAAGAGTACTGAAAGGACAACCAAGTTGAGAACTACCTTTCCATAATTAAAAAAGTTTGAGATACATAAAAGGATGAGCATATGGCCATGAAGTCAGCATCCAAATTCATGGTGAATATACCTTCTTCCTATCCTGTGTTCTTCAAGTTGATGATAGCTGTCAACTCCTTCCATCAGGGCTTAAACATTTTCCACTTATGTCCTCTTTTCACTGAAGAAAGTTTCTACACAACTGTAAAAAACATTAAGTGTACAAAAGATATGCAAATCAATCATTTACTAATTGTAAATCATAGACTTATTTTAAAACAATTCTTTGGCATACATATGATTTTACTATTTATTTATTTTTTTTTGTTTTTTTTTTTAAATTTTATTTTCTAAGTTTTTTTTATTTACATTACAAATCATTTCCCCTTTCCCATTTCCTCCCTCCCCGAAAGTCCCATAAGCCCCCTTCCTTCCCTCTTTTCCCCATTCAACCCCCTCTCGTTTCTCTGTCCTGGCGTTCCCCTACATCCAGTCTTTCTAGGACCAGGGGTCTCTCCTTCCATCTTCTTAGAAATCTATTGATATGCGAATTGTGTCTAGGGTATCATGGAATATCTTGGTCTCTCCATCTATGGTGATTGAGAGTTTTGCTGGGTATAGTAGTCTAGGCTGGCATTTGTGCTCTCTTAGTGTCTGCATGAGATCTGCCCAGGATCTTCTGGCTTTCATAGTCTCTGGTGAGAAGTCTGATGTGATTCGAATAGGTCTTCCTTTGTATGTTACTTGGCCCTTTTCTCTTACTGCTTTTAATATTCTTTCTTTGTTTAGTACATTTGGTGTTTTGATTATTATGTGACGGGAGGTATTTCTGTTCTGGTCCAGTCTGTTTGGAGTTCTGTAGGCTTCTTGTATGTTCATCGGCATCTCTCTCTTTAGGTTAGGGAAGTTTTCCTCCATAATTTTGTTGAAGATGTTTACTGGCCCTTTAAGTTGCAAATCTTCACTCTCATCTATACCTATAATCCTTAGGTTTGGTCTTCTCATTGTGTCCTGGATTTCCTGGATGTTTTGGGTTACACGTTTTTTGCATTTTGCATTTTCTTTGACTGTTGAGTCGATGCTTTCTATGGAATCTTCAGCACCTGAGATTCTTTCTTCCATCTCTTGTATTCTATTGTTGATGTTTGCATCTATGACTCCTGATTTCTTCCCAAGGTTTTCTATCTCCAAAGTTGTCTCCCTTTGTGATTTCTTAGTTGTTTCTACTTCCTTTTTTAGTTCCTGGATGGATTTGCTGAGATCCTTCACTTGTTTGTTTGTATTTTCCTGTATTTCTTTAAGGTATTTTTGCATTACCTCTTTCAGGATTTCTTCCTGATGACCCAAGTTCTCCTGCATTTCTCTGAGCGATTTTTGTGTTTCCTCCTCATGGGATTCCATCTGTTGATCCATCGTCTCCTGCATTTCTTTAAGCCGTTCTCGTGTTTCCTTTGTAAGGGCACCTATCCGTTGATTCATTTCTTTAAGCAATTTTTGTGTTGCCTCCTTATGGGCATCCATCTGTTGACCCATATTCTTCTGCATTTCTTTATGCAATTTTTGTGATTCCTTTGTAAGTGCATCTACCCATTGATTCATTTCTTTAAGCGATTTTTGTGTTGTCTCCTTGTGCGCCTCCATCTTTTGATCCATGTTCTCTTGCATTTCTTTAAGTGATTTTTGTGTTTCCTTTGTAAGGGCTTCTAACCATTGATTCATGGTCTCCTGTAATTCTTTATTAGATTTATTTGTGTCCTTCTTGTGATCCTCTAATAGCATCATGAGAAGTGATTTTAAATCCAGATCTTGTCTTTCGGGTGTGGTGGGGTATCCAGGACTTGCTGCTGTTGGAGAGTTGGGTTCGGATGGTGCCATATTACTTTGATTTCTGTTAATAATGTTCCTACGTTTGCCTTTTGCCATCTGGTTACCTCTGATGTTAGTTGGTCCTGCTGTCACTGGCTGTTGGTTGGACCTCCTGTGAGCCTGCAAAGCTTTTTCTGACCCCCCTGGATTACCAGGATTCCCCTGGCACCGATTTCTGGGGCCTGCCCTGCTCCTGAGTGACTTTGGAGCCCTGATGTGCCTTGCCCCAAGTGATCTTATATTGGGGAGTCCTTGCACATCTAAAGGCTCAGCGTAGTGGCTTCCTGGAGCAGAGGTCGCCAAAGGGAGGCTGGTAGGCTCCTGCCCTGTGCAGGGGTGTGTGATCTCTCCCAGAGTTGGGGGAAGGGGGCGTCCCTCTGCCAGGCAGAAGTCCCACAGCAGAGCTGGTGCGCTGGTTACTGCAGATCTGCCCAGCTCTTGGGAGCAGCACACACACAAGCCGCCCGAGACCCAAGCGATATTATGCCTGTCTGTCTCCGAGCCTGGCAGTCCCAACTTCCCGGTCACTGGAGCAAAGATGGTGGAGTGCACTCTGCACTCTCTCGGTGGTGCAGGTCACCCTGCAGAGGGGATGGCCTACAGCAGATCTGGCGCCCAGACCGATTTTACTATTTATTAAAGACAAAGGCAAACTACATGCTAATGAGACAGTGTGCTTTGCTTCATCACTGTTCTATTGCTGTGGAGAGACACCATGACCAAGGCAATGCTTATAAAAGAAAACACTAAAGAGGGTCCCTGCTTAGAGATTCAGAGGGATAGTCCATGATCATCATGGTGAGGGACATTGTGGAAGGCAAACAGGCATGGTGCTGGAGAAGTAGCTACAGATTTACATCCTGATCTAGGGGTAGCACACACACACAGACACAGACAGACAGACAGACAGACACACACACATACACACACACACACACACACACACACACACACACACACACACAGAGAGAGAGAGAGAGAGAGAGAGAGAGAGAGAGAGAGAGAGAGAGAATGAGAATGGGTGTGACATAGACTTTGGAAACATCAAAGCCAACCCCTAGTGACACACTTCTCCCAAAAAGGCCACACTTCTTAATCCTTCTCTGACAGTTCACCAAGTGGGTTCATGAAGCTTGTGAATATATAGGCCTATAGGGACCATCTCATTCAAACTACCAGGTGCCTGTCTACTGTTCTATAGAGAATTAAATCTTCATGGATTATTTTGATTTTGCACATTGTAGAGTGTCTTCAATGCTTTTCAGAGTTGGTGGAAGTCTTCATTTTATAATCGAAGAGAATAACTTTTGAATAACTACATAACAAAAAAAAACAGCCATGGTACAAGAATGTTTAAGGTTAGTTCACAAATTGTCAGATATTCTATCCTAATCGCACTAGAATTGATTTAACTTTTTTTTTTAAATGAAACTCAAATTGGCAACCAAAGCTGCAACTTTTACAATAGAACATTTCAACATAATTCAATCTAAAGATATTCTGCTCTGATACTCACATGCTGAGGAATGAGAATAGAAAATTATTTAAACTTTCTGCTTTCTGAAGTTAAGCCACTGATTCTGTGAGAACAGAGAACTTTGCACGTATGGGGAAGACTTTGCAGTGCGTAAACTGGGAGAGTCGCAGAGCTGAGCTGCTGAGGTCCAGGCAGAGTTTACTGGTGTGTGGTGTGAGGACGTGTATGATGCCACATCTCAACTTCAGAGCCAGGAGAAGTCATGGGAAGCAACTTGAGTGATTACTGCCTGAAGCACCTTGGATTCATTATGTATTTGATACTCGAATTAATTTCTGGCTCTTGCCCATTTAGATACCTTTTGTTGTTTCCAAATGTTATAATCTCCCAACAACATTTAGCTATGCCATCCCCTATGGAGTCACAATTTGGTGTTAAGAAACCAAGTTTTGCATTCTATACATCTGTTTTAATTATCATCTTTTAGCATTTTACATGGTACTCCCTCCATGTCAATCATTCCTTAGTTTCTTCTGTCTATTGAAGTGTATTTGATGGTTCCTACTATGTTAAATTCTAGAGTTTCTTTCAATAAGTTGGCATGTACTTGGCCTTTTGTGTATACACACACACACACACACACACACACACACACACACACACACAGTTGATTGTAACATCAAAGAAGTGAAGAGAAGCTGCATCTTATATGAATAATAGAGAGAGAGAAAGAAAGTGGAGTATGCAAATGTTATACTAGAACCACAAAGGAACTGGATGAGAATTTTGAAACCACACTATGAGACCAGGAGCTCCATCTTCGTCTGGAGGCATAGTGTTAGAAATGAAAAAAAGAATAAAATATCTTTCAGTTGATTTTAATAGAAAATATTGGAGCCTTTGCTCTGGGAAAAATGGCTTCATGTATTAGAAAATGATACTCGAGGACTGTGGGCATGCCCTCAGCCTTTTTCTCTTTTAAAACTTAGGCTCATAGGTGTCTCCAAATATCCCAAGTGATCTATGCTCCTCTTAAAGTTGGTAGGATTAGTTGGATGCCATCTTGGTCTTCAAAAAGCATTGTTAAGAAATAATTATTGAAAATCTGTAGATTAGACTAATTAGCTCACCACCCATCTACTCAGTGTTTAGTCCTGAGAGGACATACCCCTCGTGGGCTTTGTAATTCATCTTAATTACGACTTGGATATCTTTAAGCTATGTAGTAGTAATTTGTGGATTTTTACCTAACTTTGATGGAAATTATTTCTGCATTTCAGGTAAATGAATGCTAAAGGTTATGGTTTAGTCCCTTATAATACACTAATAGTTTTGTATCTAGTTTAGCAATTGTATTTTCACATTCTTTTATTGCATTTCCTTTATATCTCCAGCTCCTTGGTATTCTTTAAAGCTATCTCTTTGGCTTACTATTTCCCCATTAACTTGTAAATTCAGCTAGTTCTTTGGCACAACTTTGCCGCACTATTTCAGATCAGTTGTATTTTTCCCTTTCTCTGGAACTGACTACTCAGCTACAGTTATTGCAGATTCTTTATAGACTTAAAAAAAAGCCAAAACATCAGAGCACATGCATTTATGGTGTCATCAGAACTCTTTATGAGCCATAGTGTTTGATATTCTGATTCATTTCAGTCTGAAATAAAGCTTAATGGTTGGATCATCTTCCCAAGTCAGGAGGTGTCTCTATATGGCACTTTTCCTCTATTAGTCATCACATACAAAGCTTTGGAAGGAGGGAGATGTATTCATTACCTTAGATGGGTAAGAAGACAGCTAGAGTTTGGACCTAAGGTACGTTATGACTCCTAAATGCTGCCTTCAAAGGCATCATTGTGCAAAGGCATCATCCGTAGCTGAGTAGGTCGCTCCTCCTGGTTTAACTCAACTCAACTAACTTTTATTGAGCTCTAACTCTAGGTCAGGTACTGTGTGATTAGACCTGGAGGTGTTAAAGACAAGTGGTGTGTGATTATTGGCTTTATATATTTACAGCAGAACATGAAAATAAAACAAGAATATGCATACACAAATACATATTTATTAATATACTTTTTTATATGTTATATTATAAAGTAATGCTTGGCCTCAGGATCCATCCTTAGTTTTGAAGAAGTAACACCTGAACGTGTTTCTAGGAAAAGTTGGATTAAACTCCATAACTGTAGAAGAGACATAGCCTTGCAACATTAAGCAAGGCAGAGTTTTCAAAGGACTTGGATACATTTATGATATTGAACTTTGGCAAGAAATTCAGCAAGAGAATAGTTAGCAAGGTTTGTTCCCAGTGGGAGGAAAATATGCTTCAATGTGACAGATTTGACCAATTGCCTCTGCAGCGTCCTCTTTCTGAGGACTAGGTTGTCTGGCATCTTTCTGCCTTCTCTCTGTGTTGCTGGTGTTGTTATCTGACAGTTCTCTGTTCATTTACATCTCACTGGGTAAAGGCGGCAGATAAGGTAGGACTCATTATTGGATGAAAGTTGAACGTCCAATTAATTTCAGCCCTTGGAGCAGGAAGAGAAGTCAGAAGGAATATGGTGTGGTTTTAGCTTTGGGTCTCTGTGCTAGTCTTCAGAGCAATCATCAAGTATTCCCTGGAGCCTGTCAATGTACAATGGCTACTCTAAAACATAAGCCACACAGATGTTAGGTGTCTCTTTTCAAAAGTTGCTGAGATAATGTTCAAAAGAAGAAAAATAGAATAATTTAAATATATGTATTATTATTATTATTTGTTAACAAAATTCCTCATACGCATGCACACACACACACACACACACACACACACACACACACATTCTGCTTATTTATAGAAATTTCTGAAAATAGATGGAGAGGTGATCCACAGTCTTTGGTCTTGATAAATTGATGTGAGGACCAGTTTGGAGCATCCTTGCTTGATGTGACTTTTCTTAATTTGCCAAAATGTGACAGGCAAATGCTAGATGAGGAACATTGCTTACAGAGTTAGGAGGCAGACACCTGCTGAGTTTTGTTTTTTGAAATCATGCTTATTTGTGTCATATCATGTGGGCATATAACGCCAAACAAAGTTAGTTGACAGTTTAAGTTGTTTGATGGTTCTTTTTTGAGGAGTTTTGTGGGGGAAAAAATCTTATTCTTGATTGCCTAAAATACCTGGAAAATAATCTTTCTCTTTTTTTGTCTGTTCTCTCCCTCTTTCATTTCTTCTTTCTTCCTCCCTCCTTGTCTTCCTTCCTTCTTTCTTTCCTTCCTTCCTTCCAAAAACACTGGTTTGGCACCCATTACTACATGCTGGGCACATGTACCATGTACTGGTAGAATAGTAAATAAACAAGTATGATTTCTATCACCCTGGCATTTGTAAAATTACTTATATTAAACACACAAGTTAATAGTTAAATAAAATTCTGATACAGGTTATCTGGAGAGCTTGGAACCCTGGCGGACTGTGAGAGAAATCTCCCAGAAATCAGTCTGAGGTAATCTTGAGGATGTGGTGGATCATAAAGAACTTAAAAGAAACAAGATGACAGGCTAAGAATAGGGTGAGTGAACACGATATATGTGAGGAGGAGATGTCTAGACTTGATGGATGGCAAAATCTCTGGAGTAGAAGAAAGACTTGTGTGTCCATAGAATGGAAAGACAACCTGAAGTATAAGGGGAGAAGGCTGCTTGCTTAGTGTGGGATGGTGACATGGGCTCAGATTGTGGGGATTACTGGAGTTTACTACGATGTTCCAAGAGGACTGAAAGGATTTATGTAGAAGAGCAACAAGATCAAATTGGTATCTGTCAGGTAGATCTTCTACAATGTGGAGAATAAGACCAGAAAAAGTTCTGGAGAAACTGGAGAGGAGGGACTTTAAATGACTATCATGAGTATGGTGATAAATTTCACATCAGTTTGACTGGGACTTGTGTTGACCAACTCTCTGGATAAACATTATTTTTGAGAGTATTTTTGATGGGCTTAACATTTGAATTGACAGATTGGGTAAGCCAGGTGTCCATTTCCCCATGTGTGGGCATCTTCTAATCTTTAAAGTGCATGAATAGACACAAGTTTATAAGAAGGTGGACTCCCTCTCAGTCTGACTGCTTGATCTAGAACATAATATTTTTGCCCCAGATCACTTTTGCAACTTCAAACTCAGACCATTGGCAGTCCAGATTCCAGGTCTTCAAATGACTTCAGCTGCTTCTTCAGCTTGAAGACTGGGGGAATTCTTAGCATTCATTACTGTGTCAGCCAATTCCTTGTAATAAATTTGATTCTACATTATACATCTCAGATTGGTTCTACCTCTCTAGAGAGCTCTGGGTGACAAAGTGTAAGATGATCTAGGAAACGGGGACTGTGGTGAAGGTGGGAAAGGAAGCAGGTGGCTATACTCTACATCTTACTAGAGCCCACAGTTGATTGTGTTGGTGGGTGAGACTGATGGAGCTCTCAGGCCAGTTCCCAGCTCTTGCCAAGAAAATGTCACCTGAGTGAGCATCATTCAAATCTGCTTCATTTACCACCTCTAGCCCAGTAAGATCTTTGTGGAATGAAAAGGGTGAGATACTTGAGAGTGGACGGTTGTGCTCCTAGAAACCTTTGTTACTCTGACAACTGGAAAAAAGATACCATCTACAACTTCTTTAGCTGCTGCTTCTAATCATTGCTGGCATGAGCTCAGTAGTCATATCCCTGGCATCAACTTACCAGCTTTCTACCTCTAGGGGATGCCTGTACTCATCTTATTCAGGGTGGTGCATGTACATTGACAATCTCTTAGAGGTCAGTTTCAGGTCAGACTCACTTGAGTGATGCTCTTGGAATTATGACCCTGCCTTTTCCATGTTCTTTCTACCACATCCCAAATTGTCATCCAAAAAAATTATATGCATGGATGTCACTTTAGGCAAGAGTACTGTCACTGGAAGTTGGGTGGCAAGTATTATCATCAAGAAGGTAGCTGAAAAATGAGTATTTTTGAGGAATCGTAATCAGTCTGTGAAAGGACTCTTCTGTCACTCAGGTATTTACTTGTGTATCTTTGTTCTCTGTGTCTTTAAGGCAAGGCCTCTATGCTCTTCTCTGGGCCATGTGGAGGAATCACTAATGGTCTGTGTCCTTGAAGAGATGTGGTGGAGAGCTAGCTTTGGTAGAGCAGGCCAGCATGACGACACTGGGGCCATCTCTACCCTTGTCAGGCTTTGGTAGTGTATTTGAAGTTGGCAGAGAAATGACATTGGCATGGAGTGAGAAGGAAGAGAGAAGTAGACACCAGACACAAGCCACAGGGGTTTACAAGTGGAGAATAGGGGACCGCAGAGATACTTAGTTGCTTAGTTTGGACTCTACCTTCTTCTAATGTCAGGCAGGCAAAGTCAAGGAACGTGGTTTGTGTAAGTCAAAGTCAGTAAAGGAGAAACGGTAAAGCAGAGGTGGAAAAGAGGAGGTGAGGTTGAGGCTAGACCAGACTCTCTGGTGAGTGGTGAGGGGTGGGGAACTGGTTAAGGTCTGCATTGTTAAAACTGCAGATTGTCTGCTCAGAGGCTTGGGGGAAAGCTGGAGAGTCTGCAGTCCTAACAAGCTGCCTGGTGCTTGGGTCCCGCTCTGTAGCAGGACTCTGTAGGTTAGAAAGTAATGTGCTATTTAAGGAGAGTTAACAGCAACTTTAGTTAGAAACCTGGAGGAACAGCTCGTAAGATTCTGGTGTAGTTCTCACTTTATAGTTCTAGAGGCTGCTGATAGCTGTTTGTCTTCAGGGACACACTTCCTACTTTGAACCTCGGACCTTTAGGGGTTTTATAACCTTACAACGATTCGATTTCTTTGTCTTTAGGATGGTGATAATAGCCTGTCTTCTAGAAGAGATTGTCTATGGTTATCACGGTTGGGAAATGGGGTTAAAGTTAAGCAGGTTTCTGTTGTTTAGTTAAAGAAGTTGCTATGCAAAGAGGGGGCCAAGTTTAGCATGCATCTTCCGCGGTATCAAAGTTAAACAGGGGTCTACTGCAGGGTCAAAGTTTAGCAGGGATTACTTCAGGGTCAAAGTGCAGCAGGTGTGCGGAGCAGGGTCAAAGTGTGGCAGGTGTTTACCGCAGGACTTCTGAGGATATGTCATTTGCTAAAATGACAAAATGAAGGTGTAAGCAGTGGCATTTATTGCTTTGGGTTTTGGGGGGAAATTCTTTGGGACGCCTATTTCAGCTGCCCTCCTCCTTTTAGTAGTACTGGGGACTGAACCTGGGTCCTTGTAGACAACAGGCAACTACGTTAGCTGAGTTATATTCTCAGCCTTGGGAACCTCTTGTCTCAGGAGAATCGCTTTGGTAGCAGAGAGAACGCCGAGCTGCAAGGCTAGGGCCATTCTCTAGGGCTTGGGCTGGGGATGAAGATGTGCAGCCTGGTACCCAGGTGCTGATTTTGGGGTGGTGGACAACATGGGAACAGTGTGGTCATAGAAACACGGTGATGTGGGACCAGGCTAGCGACTAATTAGATGTGAGGGTTAGGCTTACGGAGGAGTCTTGTAAGATTTGTTCCCACCCAGAGAGAAACAGAAGGCCAGGGGAGAGCGCCATGTGTTTAATTTTCTACCCTGATTTAAATTCGGTTGCTTGTTGGCCACAAACTAACAGCACGCCTCTTGTGTCTCTAGGGCATTTTACAGTAAAGCCACATATTTTCTGAAGTTGGGTCAAGACTGAGCATATGAAATTTCTCAAGTGTGAAATTCCACTTAACCCCATTAATGCTCACGGCCCCGAGTATGCATTGTCTATAACTCACTTCTAGTTACCAGCGGTTATTTGCATTTGCCAAATATTTTCTATTCTATCACAGGCCGAGTTTATTACAGGAAAGAAAATTTGCCTCCTTATAAAAGAAAAATTGAGATGAGCTAACCTCTCCCTGCTCCTCCCCATACTCTTCCCCAGCCCCACCCCCAACTCCTGGTGGCTGTGCATTTGACCTTGGCACGTGTGTCTCTAAGTGTATACATAATGCAGTTTAAATTTCAGAATCTGTGATGGTAAATCTTATATTTAAAATAGCCTACACACTTTGCCAAAGACTTTATAGTGGGTATTGTTTAGCACACTGCCTTATTTTTTTATTTTTTATTTATTTACTTTTTTTTGCCTTAGGTTCAATGAATAAGCTGTGTGGGATAGAGGTTTAAAGGTAATCTGTGGGAGGAATTTCTATAGCTTCTATACAAAACCTTAATATAAGGCTGATGCTGAAAATATTAAGGCAATTATTTGAGTTACAGGAATAAACTCAAATAGGTGTAAGGAAAGTTATTGAATCGTGCTTACCACATAAATAGCTTGGCTGATATTCAGCTGGGGTAGGTTTAGCTCCATTGCTACTGCTTCCAAACTGAACAATGTTAAGTTTATCTAAATACTATCTTAGTTATGTTTTCTATTATTGTGATGAAACACCATGACCACTTGGGGAGGAAAGAGTTAATTTTGGGCTACAACTCTCAGGTCAAACTCCATGGCTGAGGAAAGTCAATACAGGAACTCAAATAGGGCAGGAACCTAGAATTGATGCAGAGGCCATGGAAGAGTGCTGCTTACTGTCTTGCTCCCCATAGTTTACTCAGTCTGCTTTCTTTTTTTTTTTTTTTTGGTTTTTCGAGACAGGGTTTCTCTGTGTTGCCCTGGCTGTCCTGGAACTCACTTTGTAGACCAGGCTGGCCTCGAACTCAGAAATCCACCTGCCTCTGCCTCCCAAGTGCTGGGATTAAAGGCGTGCGCCACCACCGCCCGGCCAGTCTGCTTTCTTATAGCACCCAAGACCACTAGCCCAGAGGTAGCCCTGCCCAATGTGGGATTGGCCCTCCCACATCCATCAACTCAGTAGCCTACAGACTTGTCTACAGCCAGTCTTAAGGGGGCATTTTCTCAATTCTGGTCTCCTACATCAGATAGCTTAGGGTCAAGTTGACATAAAAGTAGCCAGAAAAACACCCTCTCTCCCACATTAACAATAAAGACACGTGACTCAGCTTTTGCCTTATGGTTTAAAAAAATATATATATATTTACTATTTCTTTGACCTTTTCTAAAGTAATTTCTCTAGCTAATTTCTTAGAATACTCGGATAAAAATCTAAAATATAAATCTTTGTAAGTAGCAGTTCAAATGCATTCTAGGATGGCTATGAATCCTAGTAGTTTCTGTTGGTGGGAAGCCTGTTTCTGGACAAGCTCTAGATTGTAACTAGCTAGAGGCTGTCAGTGTGACTTTACAATGCTGATTTGTTTGGAAATCAAGCTTTTAGATTGTGTTCAAGAGCTATGTGAAAGCTCCACTCGCAAATCCTTCCTTTTGTGGATGCTACTCTGCATCGATATACTTAGCTGTCCCCACTATCTCGTGAGGATGAAGCCTGGACTGTCTTTCCATAAGAGAATAGCATGGCTCAGAACAACTAGGTGGTAAACTGAGTACCGCGAGTCTAGATCCTTTGGTCCCAGAGCCTGTTTCTTTAATCGTTAAAAGGCATTGCTTCTGGGTATGATGATGTTGACTGAGATTTTCATTTGGCTAGTTTATGCTACCTAGAGGCTCAGAAATATTGCAAACCACCAGATTTCATTTCATTCTTTAAAGTCTCTTCTGGCTGTCTTACAATATGAGAAGAAGAAAAAAAACCCAACCAAACAAAAACAAAACTAGGTCATGAGCGAGAAACCAAGTGATGAATGATTGATGATAATTTAGTCTTTTAATTTGAATGAAAAAAATCCATGTAGCTTTTTTCTTTCTTGTTTCTTTTCTGTAAACACACTGAATGAGTATTCAGATAAAACAGCTCTGTGTGGGACTGACGGAAATGGTGTCAGCCGGGTCTGTAACAGATACTGTGGTGTGCTGTTCAGACACTGGTCACCTGCTATGACCCTGTCCTTGCTCCTGGGACAGTGGGCTTCTGTTGTTTAGGTTTCATTCTCTTGGGGGAAAACAAAACAAAGCAAACATTTCTACTGACTTACCTGATGCTTCTTCCTTGCATTAGATCCTTTTCATTTTTTTATTTTTCTGTGATAAATACCTGAACATCCTCAGGGAGGAGAGCCCTATGCTGGTTCAGTGTGTCAGGCTCTTCAGTCCACAGTTGCTCCTCTTCTTCCTTTGTGGGCCATGGTCAGGCAGCACCATGGTGGAAGGGCACGGCAGAGCAGAGCAAAGGTGCTGTTTCTTTCATGGTGACTTGAGAATGGCAAGGAGGGAGGGGGCATGGAGAGAGAAAGAGAGAGAGAGAGAGAGAGAGAGAGAGAGAGAGAGAGAGAGAGAGAGAGAGAGAGAGAGAGAGAGAGACAGAGAGAGAGAGAAAGATAGAGAGACAGAGAGAGACAGAGAGAGACAGAGAGAGACAGAGAGATAGAGACAGAGACAGAGAGAAGGAGAGACAAAAACAGATAGGGACTTCCCCCACTGACTGCCTCAGTGATCTCCTTCTTCTAACCAGTCTCTACCCCTGAAAGTTTCCAGCCATGCTACCAATTTATAATTCCATGAGTGGATTCATCTACGCATTGGCTCAGAGCCCTAAAAAAAAAATAGCCCAGTCATTTTTCAATGATTGAATCTACCAATAGGGGACCAAGATTCCAACCCATGAGTCTTTTAAGAGAATGTTTCTGATCAAAACTGTGACATCTACTATGGAACACTGTCCTCCTAGGAATAACATGTCCATCCTGAAATCACAGGAGTTCTGACCACCCACCTGCAACTCTCACAGTTGAGCCTGCTCACATCCCCTGATGGAAGTGGGAGGGGACCCATCTGCTACAGCAGAGCTGGTGGTATGATGCCCATACTCCTGTAAGTAACCCTGGCTAAACTCAAAGTTTCACCAAACCAGGCTGGGCACTCATGTTTCTTTGGTGTATTGCTGCCCTATCTATCTGGGGTGAATAGAAATAGCCACATACCAGAGCATATCACCTTTAGGTTGGGCCTAATATTGGTTGTTTTATAAAGTGACCAAACACACTATTTTTCCTAGGACTATACTAGTTTAGTGATAGTAGTTCCTTGAAGGAAATCCCTTAGGCCACAGTAAACTAGTATGGTTGGTTACCTTCTAATCCTAAAGTGGCACCTAAATCTGTAGAGGCACTGAATAGGCTAGAGATTAATGATGTGGCCAAGGTAAAGCTGGTGTCCAAGTAAGACACATGAGCCCAGGCTCACAACCTCTTCCTCCCCCTTTTCTTTCTTTCTCCCAAGGCCACTCTGCTATCTAAGTACTATCCATGTGCAAACCTGCTCAGCTTCTAGGACCAGTCATACTCAGAGTGACAGGCAATATACTGAGTCCACTCTGCTCTCCATAGGCTCCGGATCTAATCCTGCTTGGCTCCCAGGACCAGACACACTCTGGGTGATATGGCCTTTGGCTGAGCTGATATCTCTCTCTCTCTCTCTTTCTCTCTCTCTCTCTCTCTCTCTCTCTCTCTCTCTCTCTCTCTCTCTCTCTCTCCAAATCTCCAAATCTCTTTCACTGGTTGATTCCAGGTTCTGCTGCCAAGACCCAAACAGGGTTCAGTCAGAAAGACACAGCTACTCTGTTATAAATGTAAGTGCTGAAGATGTTCTACATTCTGCAAACACTCAGCCAAGATTTAATTCTTTATGAGAAAATGAACAGGGGCATCCATCTCCTTACTGTACCATTTTGTTTCCTTTTAAAAATAAATGGTTGAAATGATGTGCTTGTTTTTAAAAAAGTTCTAAAGAATTGTTTTTAAGACGATTTGCTATCAGTAATCCCATCACTTGCATACCTATTTTATACAGCTTCCCACCTGGGTCATACAAAAGGCGTAGTAAGTAGGAAGCAGCTAAAAAGCCCTGAAATGGGCTTTCTATATCCAAACAAGACCAAAGACAGAATCCCCAGCTGTCTTGTTCTTAAGAAACCATTGAAAGAAGCTAGAGAAATGGCCCAGAGGTGAAGAGCATGCACTGAGTGTTCTTTCAGAGGACCCTAGTTTTGTGCCTAGCATCCAAGTTGGGCAGCTCACAACTGCCTATGACTCCAGGGGAGCCAATGTCTTTCTGGCCTCCTTGGGTATACCTGAACTCACTCGTATCCCCTCCCCTGGCCAGAGTCTCTCTGTTCTTGTCTTTCTGCCTGGCTGCCTACTTCTCACAGTATTTAAAAATCAACACTCTAGGTAGATGCTCATCGGGGAGGAATGTAAAGTCTGATCAAGAGTGGATGCTGGTTTGAAATTCATAGCCTGTCCTCCTGGAGAATTGCCTCCCAGAGTCCAAGGGGTTTGGTAAAGAGGGGCTGTTTCCTTTTCAGCAGATGACAATGAGCTCAACGATTTCTCTGGCCTTCCTCACAGAACCTTCTGAACCAAAATGAATCCAAACCATTCCTCCAAACAGAACAAAGGGAGCGAAAAAGGACACGTTCTCTTATTCATAAAATTGATAAAAATTGCCAGGGCATTTTTTTTCATTTTTAATTAAGTGAAGATGGATACCTTCACTCATCCAGCTTCTTTTTAATTTCCTACATTCAATTTGATTAAGATGTGTTTCTTGAAGATAGGTGCTATCTGGTCCTTGTTGTATGAAAAGTTTAATATCTTTCCCCTCTTTATTGGACTGGTAAGGCATTTGACATTAAAAATAATAGCTTTGAGTTTCCCTCTTGCTGTCTGCATTCAGGAGGGGGAATATTAAGAATAGAGAGGAAAATTCATCTTGTTCTTTCTCTGAAGGGTCCTTCCAAAGCTTTATACAGAACATGATCTGCTCTACAATCCAAGATGCCCAGGATAAATAAAATAGAATAGCTGCCTGTGTTCCTCAGTGGCCAATCCAGGAAATGAGAATCTTTAAAGAAATATGGCCACTAAAATTTATTTTAGCAAAAACTACAGAAGCACACTTCTTCCCTTTGTTTAGCTCAACTGACAGCTTTCCAGTGCTTGGCTGAAGAAAGCATGGGGATTTATTCTCACGGAAGGGTAATTACAGGGGAAAGGAAGAAAACAATATTCTTCTTTGCTATTTAAATCTACCAAGTTAATAAAAAGTGTGAGTGTATGTTCTTTCCCAAGCTTTTGTTCTTAGAGAAAAACTTGCATGTGGATCAACCTCTTAGAATCTTGATAGTAAGGGGAGGAAGAAGAATAAGCAAACAGGGAAAGGGACCTGTACTAGGGTACCGTGGTCCTGATGTGACTTCACATCTTACTGGAGTCAGGTGGACTGAGAGTTCTCAGGGGAGAGCCATAGAAGGAGGGTCTTCATTTGGATGGTTGTGTGTGGGAAGGATGCTAGCTCTCCATGCCTAACTTCTTTCCTGGTTTAGCCTCTGATAGATTGGTGCTTCTGGAGGATGAGAGCTTTGGGGTAAATCCTAACTCTTGGACTTAAGTCTTGATTTCTCATTGACAAAATTTATTTGGCAAGTCAACATAGCTCTGTGCATCACTTTTTAGGGTAGTCAGTTTCCTGAAGAGGCCCAGTGTTCTCTGTCTTCTGTCTAATATGGATACCCATGTAAATAATGTCCCACATCTGTCAGCTGCTTTGTGTGATCGGTGAAGTATGGTGACACAAAAAATGCTATGTGATGGTGGAAATGATGGCATGTCATTTCCAAGTTTGGTTATGAGACCAAACCTTCCACTTTATGTGATGCTGGGATGGAACTTAAGGGCTTTCTGCATGCTTAGGTAAGCAGTACACTAACAAAACTACATACCTAATCATGTCTGCTTTATTGTAACTTACGTTAGTATAGGCTATCAGTATATATACACAGTGACAATGCAATATTGATTTTTTTTATGATGGAGAAGGAAAATGTCTTGCTCTACTTGGAAAGTCTTATTTATTTATTTATTTATTTATTTATTTAATTTTTTGGCTATACCTTATAGCCCCAGGAATTGCAAGGAAGGAGCAGGATATCTGCTCAGTTGGGTAGCATAGAGAACTGACCATGGGGCAGCAGAGGGGGAGACATCTTTTGTGGATGGCAGATTGTTCCCATACACCAGATTCTTTGAGCATTCACAGCCGTAGGTGCTATAGTGTCAATCCCTTTTGATAAATGGATTATTTCCTTCCATAGTAATAGCTTTGGTCAACAATAATCTTTCTGCAAAGGACACAGAGAATAAACACTTGAATTTATTCACACTGAGTTGAACCGCAACACTGAACAATTGTGCTATTTTTCTCAGGGGAGTCAAAAGTAAAGGCCAGATACTTAACTTCCACACAAATCTGCATATTTCAGATGCTTCACTGTTATCAGAGGCATTATTCAAAAATCAACCCAATAAGCACAAGAGAAATGTCAGAGACTTGTGGAGGTGGTAGATTTATTTATTTAGTTCTTGTAAAGGTGCCTGTACTGGCTGCTTTTGTGTGTCAACTTGACACAAGCTAGAGTCATCAGAGAAGAACTAGATTTAGTAGAGGAAATGCCTCTGTGAGATGCAGCAGTAAGGCATTTTCTCAATTAGTGATCAATGGGGGTGGGTGCAGCCCCTTGTGGGTTTGTAGTCCTAGGTTCTATAAGAAAGAGGACTGAGCAAGACATGAGAAGCAAGCCAGTAAATAGCATCCCTCCATAGCTTTTGATCATGATGTCTTGTTGTAGCAATAGAAGTCCTAAGACAGTACCATTCAAAATGCATTAGTTGCAATGATGAATATTTGATTCATCACTTAACATGTTTATGCACTTTTTTTTTTTGGTTCCAAAATGTTGAGATATCAAAGATACTTTGGAACATTCTTTAGGTCAAAGAAAGCATCAAGTTTATCAAGGATCGATCTGGGGGTTTTGGTGGGGAGAGATACAAAAGAGCAAGCCAAGGAAGCCAGCTGGCTCCCTAAGTTTGTCTTGGACTTAGGCCTTGATTGCCTGTTTCTGAAATTGTGTTGTGTTTTAGTACAGCCTAAAGGCTCCTATTTCCTTTCTCTTTTCTGAATCGCTGCCTAGCCATTAGCAGGGGGATGTTTGTCCTGGGGCCATGGGCAAACTGGGATGAGGACTATGAGCCTTTCCCTTGCATTAAGCAGAGTAAATTCAATCGTTTTTAAATCACACAGTGCTATAGTGTATTGATTTGCTGACCATAAGCTGAATGTTGCTTCAGAAACTGTCCAGCCTCTTCGATTTCTATCAGTAAATTACTAGGTAACTTAAATTAACACATTCTCACATTTAATTCAAAGTCTGTTTGCATATATCGCTTCTCTAAATCCTACGTACCATCTCTATCTACGTAGCTGGGCATTAACACATTCTGGAAAATTCTTGCTTCATTGTGAAGATGAGCCAAAATCTCTTCTTTAGAGACTTTGACATGAAATCACCCAGTTTTTGTTCTTGAATGAATCTCCTAAGCCTCCAGTGGTTCCTTCTTGTTAGGGCAGTTATGTTAAATAAGATAAATAGAAGCTTCTAGAAAGAATGGATAGGGAAGAACATCAATAAGACACCTGTCTTCCCAATAACTGAGGAAGTAGTCTTTCAGTTTAGAGGGCAGAAAAGGGATGGCAAGCTTTAACAACGGACAGTTCATCATTAATTTTATTATTCTCAGCTCAACACAGGAGCTGATTCTGGAGCAGGAGTAATGTCTGAGGGGAAAGCAGGGGCTAAAATCTAGAGACAACTGAGTTGTCTCCATTGACACTGGGGCAAAGCACATTCAGCCAGTAATACCAGTTAGAGGAAGAGTCCCGACTTGTGAGAATTTCTCTTGTTCCCTGGGAAAGAGTCAAGGAATTCTCTGTGCATTCAAAGTTCCATTGATTATTTTTCTTTTTAACTGTTAATGAATAGGCCCAGGGAAGACTATCTCTGGGTAGGATTCAGTTCATAGACTTCAATATGGTATATTTTTATTACATTATTATTTATTTTGGTCTTTGTCTGAAGAAGATAAAGGACTGAGGTCTGGTTAATATCATTATTCTTTCATTTTGTTTTGTTTTAACACAGTCACATATATCGCATGCTGGCTTCAGACTCACTATGTAGCTGATGCTGGCCTTGAACTCCCGATCATCCATTCACCAGTTCCTAAGAGTCCTTACTATAGGCAAGAGTCACCATGCTGGCTTTGGTTTTGTTTGCTTGGGGATCCTCTTTTTCAACAGACAGGATTGTATGATTCATAAAACATCTTCTTGCCCTGATAGACTGACTATGGTGTCCAAAAAATATCAAGAAGTGGTGGTAAAGCTTGGAAGATATATTTTTATTTTATATGTGAGTGTTTTACCTATGCCAAGTGTGTACAGTGCCCTCAGAGTCTAGAAGAGGGCGTCAGATCTCAGGGGACTGGTGTTACCAGCTTTTTTGAGCCACCGTATGGGCACTGGGAACTAAACTTGAATGCTCTGTAAAGGCACTAAGTACTCTTAACCATCCCACCAGTCCATCAGGTTTTATTCTTACTGTCAGGAGATATTTCAAACTCAGCATTTAAGCATCATGGTAGTTATATGTTCACTGTGGAGAGAAAGTTTCCTTCTGGTTTTACTTTTGTCTGAGAACTCTTTAAACAAAATAGTGAATAGATCTTTAATTTTATAAACACATTTTTTTGTATTTTTGTTATACTAATCCCCTCCCTATTAATGTGATGCGTTTCCTTAATCTTGGCTGTTTTGGGGATGGTGGCATACATTCCAACTCACAATGGCCTTACTTTTGCTCTTTATCTATCAATAAAGAGCACTTAGAATTTTTTTATTGAAGGTGTGGACCGACCATAAGCTCCTTCAGCATCACCTAGAAATGCTTTAGAAATGCAGAATTTCATGCTAGCCCGTCTGTAAACTCACAATCTGCATTTAAGCAAGACCTTCAGATGATTCATAGACACATTAAGATTTGCAAGATTCAGCTGTTGAGCACTCTAGTTCCATAAACACCACAATTTTCGTAGGCCACTTTAGTTTGTTTTTTTAATTTTCATTTCATGTGCATGAGTGTTTTGCCTGCATGTAGGTACATGCACCATGTATTTGCTTGCTATTTACAGAGGCCACAAGAGGGCATCAGATATTTTACAGATCTTAAACTCTATTAACACTATTCTATCAACATATCTACAGTACACTGACTGTTTCCTGCCTCTCACTTTCTCTCTGGGAGCATCTTCTTCTGCAGAGAGAATGCCTTTGATGGGTTCTCAGCCGTGGCTTGCTGAGAGTAGCCTCTTCTTTTAATTCTTCTGCAATATCTTCAGTTATTTAAGTGTGCACTTTGGAGTTGGTGACTCATTTCTTCTTGTGTCTCCCTACTTTGCTCTCCTATTCTTTCTTTGCCCTATGCTTGAGTCTGCATGCTTTCCTCCAAACGGTCTTTACCCTTTCAGCAGCAGTTGACTTGTTTGTTCACGTCTTACTTTTGGTCATTGAATTGTTTTTAATCATAAAATTTCAGTTTTGTTCTATTGATGCGGGTCCTAGTTCTCTTCTGGACATCTAGCTTGTCTCCTGGAATGTGACAAGCACAATTGAAGTCTGTTTAATCCCACGATCTGGAACCTCACACAGCTCATTTTCTGGACTCTAATCTTTCTTTTCCTGTTGCCATAATATAACACTCTTATGAAGGAAGCAACTTAAGGGAGTTAAGGACCTATTCTGGCTCATAATGCAATTTATGATGACCATTTTATCATGATGAGAAGTCAAGGTGGAAGGATTTGAAGTCAATGTGATTAATGGTCACATCTCATTAACAATCAGGACGTAGAGAGCAATGAATGAATGTCCAGCTCAGTTTCTCCATTTATGCAGCTCATAGTCCCTGCCAGGGGATGGTGCCACCCACAGTGGGTGGATCTTTCCATCTCAAGATAATGTCCTAAAGTCATGCCTAGAGGCTCTTCTCTTGAGTGATTCTAGATCTCAACACGTTGACAGTTGAGATTAATTACCACCAATCTTATTTGTGAGTTTTGTCTGGCATGTCTAGTTTCCTCATATCCCCCTATGTTTTTGATTGAGTGCTGACTGTGACTCAAAAAATATAAAACCTCTTAACCCACCAGTTGATTTTACCTGCATATGCTTAGTAAAGGCTGTGGGCACATATCATACCTTAGTGGATTTTTGGTTCTTGCAGCAGACTAAATGTTTCTGTCCCCTTATCATTTCTTGAAACTTTAGTCTCAGCGTGATTTAGGTCATCAATGAGCTTTTGGCCAATGATTGGCTTATGAAGGTAGAACCTTCCAACATGGGACCTTATAAAAGAGGCCATAGAGTGAGCTGGTTCTCAGTACTGTTTAGAAGAATATATTGAAAATTAATGAGAAGAGATTCCTCACCAAAGCGTGACTGTACTGACACTGTATCTCTGATTTTTGCTTCTAGCACTGTGAAAAAAAAATATATCTGCTGTTCATAAGCCACCCAGTTACTGTTGCCTGAACTGAGTAAGGCATGGCCCATACACTCTTTGCTTTAATCCACCTTATATTTCTATCTTGTTCTATTCCTATTCCTCTGTCTCAATATATCAGAATCTAAAAATATCTAGTTATTGATATGTGATATAAAATAGTAGCTTTGGTTAGGAGGCTTATTCCCTATTCCTAGGGTCTCTGGACTTTTACTGATACAAATGTTGACTTACATAGAAGGTGAGCTCAGAATGATCCCCCAAAGGACTCACTGCACCAAGTCACTTGTAGCCTTAATAAATCCACAAGTATTCTGTCACTGGTTCAGGGCTCATCACGATATACAGACTAAGGATGAGTCATGTGAATTGTATCTCCCTGGAGACATTTCCTATCTAGCAACCTAATTCCTGTTCCAGTCTTCCCTTGCGCTTAAAACCCTCTATTCTGTTGCAGAAATGGAATAAAGGTGCGATGACATTGACAGCAGAGTAGTAAGAAAAAAAAAAGATGAAACTGGGTGAATAATTGCTGAAAGGTCTTTCTGCTTTCTTTGTGCATGCTACAGTGTTCACAGCCTGTTTCCTAGATGCTCAACAACAGAGGAGATACTGTTGAGGCCAGTGCATGCCACAGGGCACAAGATGAGGTTGAGGAGCTGTCCATCACCACCTCCTGGACCCTTCCATTCCCAGAATGAGCAAAGCATCATACCAGCTTCAGTCATCGTGGCTGGTCCTCTCTGTGCCTCTTCTCTGCTGAGACAATGTTTCCAATACAATTCAGCCTGAAACGTTAGTATTTTTCTCAACTTCAGGCATAGATTTCACTCTTCTCATTTTTTTTTCCTGCACAATATCCCACACTGTAGCTCCATGTCTTCGCCTTTCAATCCTGAAAATGTCAATTTTTATTGTTTTAGATGTTTCCCAAAGAAATACCATGCCCACATTATTGCCGGCAACTCTTAGAAGACCAAGTCTCCTGCTGTCTCCTTACGCCAGGTCAGCTGCAGATAATATTTTATTGGCCCACAGAGTATTTGTCAACATTATCTGAATTTTATGTCTTTTCAGGGACAGCCAAGAATCCCTTCTCCCTGTGTTCCCGGGCCTTCCTGAGTTAACTCTTTTGTCCTGACATTTGGCAAGGCATCTTAGAAGAAATTAGCTTTGTTTTTGTAATAAGAAATCTGTCTCTTCAGCAAAACTGGAGCTAAGTTAAAGAGAAACAAAGAGAGAGCTTGATTCTGTGATGTGCTTTCTGGAGGACCCTGGGGGAGACTGCAGCAGTGGCAGCACTTGCAGTCTGTTCACTCTGGTGGTCGGTCAGTCTTATTTGCTCATATCCCTGTTGGAGTCCTCTGGGAACAGAGACACCAATCAAGCCGTAGATACCACCCCTTCGAAGGCACCTTCCCGCATCCTGTTCTGCCAGCCTTACCTTACCCTTCAGCCTCCCCGCTCCAAATTTCTTTCCTTAAAGAAACTTACAGCAGTTAGGAGCTTGTCCATTCAGCCAGTCGCTGGTTTATCATTCTTTAAATTCTAAATGCCATGAAGGTGTAACCTCCTGTGTTCTTGCCACATGGCCACACTGCTCCGCGAGGGGACACATTCAGCAGGCTTTGGTCCACTTTGCTGGCAAAGGAGGAAAGAGATTGTAGAAATTCAGAAACTCTCTTGCCTTGGCCACTCAATCTTTCCTTTTAACCACTCTTGTCTAGTGAGTGCTATAAGGTCACATGCTGTTCCCGCCTGAGGTTGTCTTACATTCTCCATAGCAGGAGAAGAAGGCATGAGGAACATTCTGAAAGGGAACGTTGATGTGTTAGAGGATTTTTAAGCACATTTAACGTGATCTTCATGCTATAATTTGTGGGATATGTGCGTGGAAGTGGAGGGGAAATGGATGTGGACTTGTCATCCATTGGTAAGGTGCTAAAAGTCCACGAGCCTTTTGTGTCTTTCTGTGTCTCTCTATTGATGTTCCCTGCTGGCTTTGCCACATGGAAAGACATTTTTTGTAGTCATAACAGGCTATAGTTTGAAGGATTAGGTGTATTATCTTTTCATCTTTCTCATTTAGTAGAGAGAGAAGGAAAGAGGTAGAAAAGGAGAGGAAGAGAATGGAAGGATATATATATACATATACATATATATGTATACAGAGAGAGGGGGAGAGGGAGAGAGGGAGAGAGGGAGAGAGGGAGAGAGGGAGAGAGGGGGAGAGAGAGAGAGAGAGAGAGAGAGAGAGAGAGAGAGAGAGAGAGAGAGAGAGAGAGAGAACTTTTTCCAAGCAACAACAAACATTTTTCTTTGAATCCCAGACCTTCTCTCATGGAGTCTTTCCCTGACAGCCCTGTCTACAGTTACAGCTTCCCATTTTCTTTTTGTCTCAAGCTCAGGGACAGTCACCTCAGTGGTTATGAGTGTGACTACTTCTTCTTCTTCTTTTTTTTTTTGGTTTATCTTCCATAATCACTAGTGTGGAGGTTTCACTGTTTGGTTTCCTGCTGGACCTCTAAGGATGCTTGACTCAGAGGAACAGGCTGTTTCCTTAGAAATCACCTAATGAAAGCAAAGAAGCACATGGCAGCCTGGGGCGCAGCAAGGGGATCGCCTACACATGTGGGCTTATGCTCTTTTTGGTTTTGAACAACTTTATTGAAATGTAAGACCCATGCCATCCTATCCAGCCATTTAAAGTATGCAATTTGTAGGTTTTTTTTTTGTTTTTGTTTTTTTTTTGGGATCTTCACGGATGTACACCCATCACCATGCTTACTTTGAAAATATTTCCTTTGCCCCCCCCAAGAAACTCCCTACCCTTCAGTCACCGCCTCCACAGCCTCATCAGCCATCCCTGAGCAGACGTCCCCACCCCCACCCCAACTTAATTCTATGGCTTTAAATGATTGCTCTGCACCCTTCATGTAAATGAAATCATGGAGTATACTGTCCCTAGTGACTTAGTTTCTTCGCATTTTCATGATTCATCCATGTCGCTTCTTTCTGTTTCTCATGATGTTTAATCACAATGTTGTTGATATGTAATCAGCCCGTTTACTCTTACTGCTGCCTTCATCTTAGGTCCTCCTACTGCCATGGCTCCTCACACAAAGCAGCTCCACAGCATCTGGGACTCAGCAGAGGTTGGTTTTGTGTCATCAAAACTCCCTTTCCCTCTCCTGTATTCTTATGGTCCTATCTATTCCCCGCTTGATCATCATCATGATAATTTTTTTGCATTTAAGAGTCAATGATTATTTTTGGCATTAAAGCTCGGGTACGATGATAGAAAGTAGGCCAGAACAAAGTGGCCCGTATTGGCTTTCTTAAATATTTTTTTCAGTTTAATTTCTTCATTAAAAAAAATCTTGCTTTAAAATGGATACTGAGGTGTTACTCTGGAGAACTGCAATAAAAAGTAAAATCACCATCCACCTAGGCTGTTAAATACTTTCCCAAGGCAGTCTCTGTCCAATTTCCTGTGCTGTTTCTGAAGGAAGGCTCACTGGTCCACAGCCCATATAACCTATGCTATATTTTAAACAAACGTGTTTTTCCTTCGGAGAAGTGTGTATTCTTCCCTTTTGGCCAAGTAATCAGGTCAGGAAAGAGAAAACAACAAAATCCCATTTTGTCCAGCTTTCTGTCTGTCTCTCTGTCTGATTCTTGTTGGAACCCCATTCTTGTCAGGAGTCTTTCCAGAGACGACTTTATGTAGAGAGTGAACACAGTGTCCACAGTTGTCAATCCTGTGGCAAGGCTCTGCGAAGGCAGCATGCCACGCGTAGCCCAAGCAAAAATGTGGAAATGGCTTTATTGAAAATCAATATGCTCTTGTGAAGTGCTGTTCATTTCCGAGTCCCTCGCATTCTGGTTTTTTTTATTTTTTATTTTTTATTTTTTATTTTTTTTGGTGCGGTTGAGAGTTGTAAGGAGGGCTTATAGCTGTGGGTCTTTGAATTTGAAGTTTGATTTCCTTTCCTGTTTTCCACCAGGAGCTTCGGGTTAAAGGATCATTTGGCATTTTATTTTGTTTACTCCTTGCAAGAAGAGATGTGTGCCCTGCCTCTTTTTCATGGCAAGAGCCGAACTGTCACCGAGGAGAGCATCTGTCACCCACAATGCAGGCTCATAAGTGAGGTCAATTTGAGCAGGCTCCTTGTGTATTTGAGAGTTCTTCAAAGTTTCCTCAGAAAGCTGTAGAAGTTCTTCTTAGTTCAAACACAGAAGAGGCTGAATTCTGTGGGCGTGAGAGAGAGAAAGAGAGAGAGAGTGAGCAGATATTTTGTGCCATATGGAAAGTGCCAAAGGTTCTTAGTGAAGTCTAGTTCTGACTATTATTATCAGAACACAGACCAGTTTTTAATTGGTCACAGTTTTGGTGGAAGATAAACTGTGAGATTGAATTTGTTAAAAATTTATGTGAAAGTTCCTGTTAACGTGAGTCGTCGTCTGAGGAAGAGCAGGGTCATGTGTGATGACTTCATTTGATTTGTACAGAGGAGTAACAATTTTTTCCCCTGGGACTGAGAAACTGGATGTTTTCTTATAAATTCCTATCAATTTTTTTTAAAGTTTAGCCTTCATTTTGGGCCTAGAGATAGCATAAATCTGAAGCTGAGGGATGTGACCGTGTCACAGCAAGGTCTTAATGAAATAGAGTCAAGGAGGGGACCACAGGACAGCAAGGATTTGAAGAGTGTGTCATCAGATAATTTTTAAATGAATCAATGCCTATAGATCATTTATTTATTAATTACTGTTTGCATGGAGATTGTAACCATGTGACAGTTAATGTAGTTAGTTGAAGTGGATTGGGGTTACAGAAAGAATGATGCTTGATCCTAAATAAATTCTATTTTTGGTTAAGAACAAAGTATTCTATATTTCAGTCTTTTATCAATACAAGGAAGGGAGGCCTAGGCAAGCACAGGGGTAGTTAATTGCTCTATTTCTTAGCTTTTTCATATACATATACATGAAAGGCACACACACATACAAACACACATGTATATATATGGTATGTCCACCTTATTTTTGTTCATATTTTTGACCTCATTTTTAAAATCCTTCAGGTTGGGGTCAGTGTCTCAGTTTCTTTTTTATTTTATTTTTTCATACTATTTTGCATGCTTATGTATGGTGTACATGTGTAAGGAGGCGTGCGTGAGTTCCATCGGATGCAGAGAACAGAGGGAAACTTTTGGGCATGGTTTCTGTTCTTTCATTGTGAGTTCTGGAAATTAAACTGGTAGTCAGTCTTGCATGTAAGAGACCCTAACCACTGAGATTTCTTACCAACCAAAGTTAGCCTCTTTTCAGCAACTCTTGAACTTACCCTGGGAATTTTAAATAATCCCAGTGAGGTTTGCAAAGTTCTTGAAGAGCTATTTCTTCAAAGGATGACTAATATTCCATAGTGTACCTTAAACATTGCTTGCTGTACAATTTGATTATAGTCAATTAAGATTCCATGTGATTTGATTATAACCTCTGGAATTAAATCTTTTATATTAAAAATTATTAAATTTGATTGTCTCAAGAAAAGATTATTAGAGTGCCAATCAGGTTGTTAGAAAAAAAATTTTCTCATTAAACAGTAAAACTAATATTGTAAACTAATTGGAAAACAACCAGAAAAAGCATGCAAATCTAGGATTATTCTCAAAATGTGTCTCTAGGAGTCTAAAAACTGGGAGAAGTCTCAGAGGTTGCACGGCTTCACCTTTTGTATCTCAGCTATTTGTAATAATGCACATCTTATTCCTCGTTGATCCATCTTGAAGATGGGCTTGTGGTCTTTAGTCAAATAAAACCTAGGCATGACCACTATTAGTTTGGTTCATTTCTGTAATAATATTTGACCACTTACTCATGAAGGCATGTTTTTATTTTCTGTGGCAAGAAGGATAGAGATGGGTGATTCCTAAAAGGTTTCCAAATGATGGCTCATTTTGCACAATGAAATATGTTCTCTGCTAGTACTTGGACACCTAGACCCTTCATTCCATCTTATTTCATGTTACTACTACAGTATTCCAGATTATAGGTTAGACCTGATGCCACTCAGTGCATTGGAAGGAAATGGGGCCGGAGGCAGCTACTTGTGAGCCTTGAAAATCATTTCTGCAGGAATCTGCTTCACCTCAGTCTGGCTTGGCTGGCTGAGATACCGGAACAGCTTGGCCTCTTGTAACTGGGCAACTCCATGCTGAGATGACATCATTTCGAAGCTACCTTCTGTTTTCACAAGACACTGCTAGATTGGGGAAGTTTAAATCCAAAGCCTATGTTGTTAAGTAAATGAGGAATGCCATATGGAGCTTTACCAAAGCGATGCGAAAACCTCGAACTACTGAATAATATATTTGAACACTTCATCCTATACGTTATGTTCAATATTCCTTATGGGATTTCAGACTTTCATGTTTGGCTTATTATTTACCACATAGTCTTTGTTTGTTTCCTTGGTTATTGGTTCACCAGCAAAGCTTTGACCTCTGATAAAAACCCTACTAACTGAACCAATCCAGAGGATATTTTCTATGGCTTCAACAATGTCTCTTGGTAAATATATTTATCAAGCTCTCTCCAAATTTTTCAAAAAACAATGCAATTTACTTTATTCTCTTTTTGCCTATGTTTTCTCCAAGGCAAAGAAAAATGAAATATACATTTTTTCAATGATTTAGGAATTGATATTGGAGTTTCTTTGGTTATTATTCTTAATAAATTGATGTTAACATTTATTATTGATACAGTATATTGCATTGCTGAAGTGTACACTGTTGTGGTCTTGGATGAGTATGTCCCATTGATCTTAACTAGTATGAGAGTAAAACTTCAAGAGTGGAAGATTAGCAGAAGGAGATATCAAGAATTTGAACACAGAGGAATTTCTCTCATATTAGTTTTCTGAGCATCTTTGATATTCAGTGTCTTAGTTTTACGTCTGTTGCTATGATAGAATACCTCAACAAAAGCAACTTAGGGTTGATGTCAGCTCAAAATCCCAGGTTATAGACCATTGCAGGGAAGCCAAGGCAGCAGGACCTTGAAGCAGCTGGTCACAGCCACAGTCAAGAGCAGAGAGAATGCATGCTTGCATGCATGCAATCATGCATGCACATCTGCCAGTGTTCAGCTTGTTCATTCACTCATTAGAGCCCAACCCATGGAATGGTACAAACCATCTTCAGGGTGCATCTTCCTTCCCTCAATGAATCCAATTAAGAATATTCCTTTGCACCCTAAAGCTCAGAAAACATTTCAGAGGAGGGGATACAAAGATCTTGAGAGCCAGCATGCCTGCTACCAGACAGTGTCTTCTAGACATGACAGAGAAGTTACATCCACAAAATCTCAACAGTAAGGTTACATAAACAGGACCTTTACATAACTGCATCAGGCAACATGCCAATGTAGGTGGAGGAAATTTCACAAGATCCCATCCCTAGATGAAGGGCTATAGACAATCAGTGGCTACCAAGAGAGGGAAAATTAGTTTTCTCCAGGGATGAGCTCTCTGATAGGTTATCTAATCTCAGAGGATCAACCCTAAACTATGTACAAATGAGTGACATTAGATGGACTCAAAATATCTCAATGATAATTATAGAAGAAAGGTCTTGAATTTCAGTGGGAAAATAGGAGGAGAATGGGAAATGTTGGAAGGTGGGAGGGAGAGGAAATGGTATAAATAAAGTATTCACATGTATGAATATCTCAAAAAGAATTAAGGAATGAAAAAGAAGATCCTTTACATCTCCGGGTCAATGTAATGTAGACAACTTCTCATCCAGATTCTCTTCCCAGGTGATTCTATATTATGTTGATAGTTAAAGCTATCCATCACATATAGCATGTCTATAGCAAAAATAGTAATAGCCAAGGTTTTTTAAGTGCTTTTTATATGTGCCTTGCATGTTATAGGCATACATAGTCTTCAAGGTTACTTTGTGAATAGATGTACTATGCTCATATGTGCAGTGGTGACTGAAGAAGTCAATTGTTGTTTGTGACACAGCTTTTCAGTGCTGATTTGATTCTAAGTTTTTAATCCAGACGCTGCACCATTTTGTGTATTGTGTATGTGTTGATTTTTATATTTATTTATTTTTAGTTTTATGTGTTTCGTGTACATGTATATGTGTATGCTGTGCATATTCTTGGTGTACAAGAAGGGTATACAAGAAGAGGGTGCTGGACATCCTGGAACTGGAATTAAGGATGCTTGTAAGCTGCCATGTGAGTGCTGGGAATGGTACCCAGGGCCTCTGCAAGAGCATCAATATCTCTTAACTGATGAGCCATCTTTTCAGCCCACATATCTACTCTTGAAAGGTTGATATGACATTGGTCTTAAAACTTTCTGACTGTGAAGATTTTCTTTCCATGTTAATCTTACCTGCTATCCCAAGACCCCTTACAATTGGTTAAACTCTGTTATCAGGTGCTTTATAATTTTCTGGAACTTGTTTCTTTAGTGCACTTAAGAGTAGACATGAACGCATGTCCCCTCTTTTCTGCTAAGATATCAGTTGCTGCCTTTAAACACACTAGACTACTTGCTTCTTTGCTTCTGGAGCCTGGAGCCTCTGCCTCACTAATTCCATGTTTCATGATGGTCATGGAACAGAACAGCCTGTTTATATCCCTGTTTGCACTGAGTACTCACTCTAATTAGATGGGTTAGCCACAATATAAAATGGGAAGCTCATCGGGCAGTGTTTATAGTAGCCTCTCAAAAGTAGCTATTCTTTCTTATGTCTACTTCCTATATGATTATCTTATGATGCACTAGTTGGTTCTGCTAATAGGACTGAGAGTCTGGCTCCACTGAGGAGCAATGAGTTAGAAACCCTTTGTTTGGACCGCCTACAAAAGATATAGCACAGATTTTTTTCATACATAATATATGATGTTTAATATGTGATATATGATACATATTACATGCACAGCTACTATTCATATTCTGATTCTCAGTGATAAATTTTCTAGAATATAGTATATTTCATCGATTTTCATCATTCAAAGACTCACATTTAGTTTACAGTTTGTTGAAAGCACTTCTTCTACCCAGGTGTCTTGCTGGTCAGGTGGTACAGTCAGTTGAGGAAAGGAAGCATGAAGAGATGCTAATGATGAGGAGGCCTCACACAGTTTCCTCAGACACCTATGTCCTGTTCAGAAATCAGAATGCATACAAAATGGCTCCAGTTATTTCTGTAGAAATAACACACTAATCACAAAGTAGTAATACCCAATCAAATAATAAAAAGTTAAATATATTATTACTCCAGCCACACAGACTTTGATATCACATGCTGTTAGAGTGGGTTGTATATACTATTTCTTAACACTTTGGTAATAAAAAGACAGCATAGAAAAGCATTAGTCCGTTTATGGGTAGGCATATATCATCTATTTATAAGTGTGAGAGGATCCCAGATTTCTTCATCTAATTAGTATTAACCACTTCTATGGTAAGAATGTACTGCTAATTATTGTAAGCTATCATTTATTATACCAAGCCTATTGTAATCTTTGTTTGAAGATATTTGGATCTATTAAACCCCATTTGAGCCACTTCTCGGTGACCATCCAAGGCAGCAGACTCCACACAAAGCGCCTTGGCTATAATCTACCCTGTGACCTCCATTGCATTGGCTCTGCCTTTCCAAGCATCAGAAGTTTGTAACTCTGCTTTGTAACAGAACTATTCACATCAGATGCCTTGGGGGGTGCCTGATACATGGCTTCATAATAAATATGTGACCACTTACAAAAATTGGAAAAACCATGTTCTGTTAAAGGGTAGGCCTGACAGATTAGAATCAATATGAAATACAATATAAGGACATATATTTCTAACTGTGGGCTGCATACAAACAGTTGAGATTGTATTAAAGATCCAAGTTCTGTGAAGTTGACTAAAGAATTAGCAGTGAGATTGACACTATCATTGTGATTCTGGGCTGGGCAGTTATTTAGGAAGATCTTGAACATCCATCTGAAGACCTTGAGTGTCTTCAACTCACCAAAGGCCCAGGAAGCACATTCTCACATCTAAACATGTTGAACAATTTGTCAGCATCTTGCTTGCAAAGTGGCAGTCCCTATTGGGACACAACCTCAGAGTGGCCTGTCTCGCGCTGGTGTGGATTTCTCACAGCAGACAGGCAGCATGGTTGGCTTCTTGATGGCTGTCTCTAGAGAAGGGCTCTTGTCCAGGAGACAGCTGCCAAATTGCTGGCTAGGTTTATCTACACTCCGGACCATTTTATTCACATCTTGTTTCCAAAGTAGCTAATCTTCTAAAGAGGATTCTGCCATTAGTTTTGGAGCTAGGATTTCATGTCACCCCACAGAGCCATTTTTGGACTTGTGGCCCTAAGAGAGTTATTATGTTGTTGGCTAAAGAGCACTAAAATTTTACAACACAGCATATGGAATGAAAGAAATGAGGTGACCCCCTTTGCATAGTATCATTAGGGCACATGCCACTTGTCTCTGTCTTCAGACATTTACCTGCCCCCTGGATGAGATCTGTACCAGTGGTCTGAATTAATATCATTTTGGCTCCTAAAAGCCACAGTGTTCTGGTAGTGGCTGTGGTAGAGCCCTTTCCCCCTCTTTCCAATTTCCCAGATACATCCACGCATGGTTTGAAATGGCCTCTTTTTACCCGCTGTGCGCATGGGACCTCTACACCTGCTCAGTCGCGAAGCTGCTAATGAGGCCTCTCCTGTCCTATTCAGGATTTTGACGGAATATGAAATCTCATTACCCAGAGTCAATGACTGACATCTGTTTCCCAGCCCCCTCCTGAAGCCACCATTCCAGCCTCCTGGTGCTGGGAAAAAGATGTGCCACTCAGAGAGAAAGCTGGAGTCTAGGAAGGGAGGGTCACCTTCCCTGCCCAGCCGTTGAGCTTTTTAGTATTCTTTCCACTTGGACCTTTCTTCTAAAAGAATCAGCACACTAAGAGACTCAACATGTCAAGCTTTAAAAAAAAATTCAATTTGTTTTTGAAATAAGTCAAATCCTTGGAAATGAGGAATTTTACTGATAAACATGATCTTTATGTAAAATATTCAGTTACAAACTCTATTATAGTAGGTATGAATTGTATAGCTCAGGGTAGCTCAAATAATTCTTTTGGTAAAAGAGGCTATAATTGAATATGTGCAAATATGATAAATTAATATACCCTATGAAATATTTGGGTTACATTCAGATATAGAATTATATATTATAAAATTAATATAAAATACCACAAAATTTATTCATCCAAAATATATTATTAATTTCATGCCCATGTTAGGCACCTACTTATAAGTATTCAATAAGTAAGCATTTATTGAACATTTAATATGTTAGTATAATTGTTTCTTGATGTACAAATGAATAAACTCAATGCTTTGAGAAAAAAAAAAGGAGACCTGAAAATAAATACCAGGCCATATGGTGAGTCCTTGAGCAGATGGATCAGAGATAGTAGGATTGTTCATCTCTTGAATGTGAGGGCCGCAGAGAGGAGGATGTATTAGGTAGAATCCTTGGGCGGCCAGGAAGACTTGAGCCAATTCAAGGAGGAGGTAGAATCCTCTACAGAGATAGGCAGGAAACAACAGCATCTGTGTTTGGAGACTTGAATGCCTTTAGACAAGACCTGACACTGGCCCAGTTGTTCATGGTCATATCACACAGGACCTTTTGTGGCCACACTGAGCATCTGGAGCCAGAACTTTATTCTTGTTTGTGAGCAGTAGAATCCCAGCAGAAGGTTACTATTTGTACCCAAATTGTATTCTTTTTCTCTGTTGTGGTTTGTTTCTGGTGTACCCTGGCCACATCCAACATAACCCCTCTCTTACCGGCACTCAGACTGCCTCCAGATCTCCTTTCCTTCCACAAAACAAGCTGTAACAAGAACAACATATATATATGAGCTTATGTAGAATTTGCTTTGAAATGTAGATTTAGGAATAGGATTTGTGGGTAGGTTATATAATAGTTTTAATTGTCAGAATGTTCTCCAGAGATCCTGAATCAATCTATACTCTCACCAATTTGTGGGGGTTTTCAAGTCTAATAAGTACTTAGCAACAATTATTTGTCTTTATATTTAATAATATATCTGTGTCAATTATTAAAACAACAGCAACAACAACAACAACCACCACTTCATGGACTAGAAGATAGCTCAGAGGTTAAAAGTATTGGATACTCTTTCAGAGGACCCAGGTTCAATTCCCAGCACTCACACGGTGGCTCACAACCTTCTGTTACAGAGCATCTTAAGCTCTTTTCTGGCCTCCATGGGTACCAGGCACGCATGTGGTATACAGGCAAACATGCAGGCAAAGGACTCACACACATAAACACAACAAACAAATAAATTCCCTCATATCCTCATATATCTGTTGGCTTTGGTTTTTCTCTTTTGTAAATTTCTTTTTCTTATTATTGCCCATTTTCTTTATGAGACCATTTCTCCTCCCCCCTCTTTTTTTTTTGGTCTTTCAGGGTTTTCGTAAATATTCTATGTGGTGTATAGGTTAGATGTAGACACACAGCAAATCATCTCAGTCCTTCCTGTGTCTTTTTACTTTCAGTGTCTTGGAAAGTTGATGAATTGAATCAGACTTACATAATCAAGTTATTAATTAATTTAATTCTATATTCTACTTTCAGTAGGGTTAAGTAAAGCTCCAAGTTATTCCTATCTAGTCTTCAGGCTCTGAAGATTGTCTCACATTTTTGTCATCCGAGTTTCTGGATTTCAACTTCATTTTTATATCTCTAGTTCATCCGAGGTATATCCCTTTCGGAATTTTAGGTGGGGATCAATAATTGCTTCTTCATAATGAGGAAGTTTTCACAATGCCTTACTGAACCAGCAGAAGTTCACATGCTTCCTTTTTTGTTAGTCTATCAATCTTCATTTTTCTGAAAAAAAAAACCCATAATTTGAGTTACCATTTCTATTTTGTTAAGGCTGAATCTATTATTTATGAACAATTATCTTTTCCTATAAAATACTGTATATATTTATTAAATTCCTCATAAAAATTTAAGCAGGTATTTTGTTTGTTATTGTACTGAAAAAGATATAAGCCTTTTGAGTCCCCATGAGTCTAAAATATTTTTACTTTTATGTTTCATTGATAATTTTGTTGAGTTTGGAATTGTGCTAAAAATGATTTTTCTTTAGAACTTTGAAAGCAAGAATTTTCTGGTGTCTCACATCTATTATGCTGGTGAAAGGACATCCTTTGAAATAATCTGTGATTTGAGGTACTTTTAAGAATTTTAAATTATGTTCAAGGCTTTAACATTTTGCAATAAAGTATTCATGTTATTTTTAATTTCCCATTTTTTTTATTATTTATTTTATTTTATTTTTTTAATTTACATTCCAAATCATTTCCCCTTTCCCGTTTCCTCCCTCCCCGAAAGTCCCATAAGCCCCCTTCCCTCCCTCTTTTCTCCATTCAACCCCCTCTCGTTACTCTGTCCTGGTATTCCCCTACATCCAGTCTTTCCAGGACCAGGGGTCTCTCCTTCCATCTTCTTAGAAATCTATTGATATGCGGATTGTGTCTAGGGTATTCCGAGATTCTGGGTCAATATCCCCTTATCAGTGACTGCATACCATGTGTGTTCTTTTGTGATTGGGTTACCTCACTAAGGATGATATTTTCAAGATCTGACCATTTGCCTAGGAATTTCGTGAATTCATTGTTTTTAATTGCAGAGTAGTATTCCATTGTGTAGATATACCACATCTTCTCAATCCATTCCTCTGTTGAGGGACATCTGGGTTCTTTCCAGCTTCTGGCTATTATAAATAAGGCTGCTATGAACATAGTGGAGCATGTGTCCTTATTGCATGCAGGTAAAGCCTCTGGGTATATGCCCAGGAGTGGTATAGCCGGCTCCTCTGGGAGTGTCATGCCCAGTTTTCTGAGGAACCGCCAGATTGCTTTCCAGAGTGGTTGTACCAGCTTGCAATCCCACCAGCAGTGGAGGAGTGTTCCTCTTTCTCCACATCCTCGCCAACAACTGCTGTCTCCTGTGTTTTTGATCTTAGCCATCCTGACTGGTGTGAGATGGAATCTCAGGGTTGTTTTGATTTGCATTTCCCTAATGACTAAGGATGATGAACATCTCTTTAGGTGCTTCTCAGCCATTAGATATTCTTCAGGTGAGAACTCTTTGTTTAGCTCTGTACCCCATTTTTTTAAAAAGTTATCATGCTAAAAACTTTGTCTTACACTTTTTGTGTGAAGGCATTTGCCTTTCTTTCTGGGAATTTTTCTTGTGTTGTCTCTTTAATAACTTGCCTTTTCATTTTTTAAGTTTTGTTCTGCAGCTTGTATTAACTCAATGTTGGCATGTTTTATTTCTTCTACTCACATTTCATTTCTTTGTTTTTATTCTAGAAAATTTCTTTGACCTTATTTTTGTTTTCTTTTTATTGTTTTATTTTAATTTTGAGAGGACCCCTAAGAAATAAAAATCCTAGGAATGGAGAAGTATCAATTTCCCAGGGAAGCAGACTGGGCTCCTCAGAGGAAGCTACTGACAATGGACTGTTAATCATGGATGGCTCTGACAAAGGAAGGATATGCTCAGAGCTCACTTGGTTCCTTGAATTCCTCAAGGCCTCACTAAATATAGTGAATCTAACATAGCAGCCAATCAGAAACTTATTTATGTAACTTCCCTGCCACCCACCAATGAAGTTTTAGATTATCTAACCTTTGCTAAAATTTCCCTAGTTTCCTACAAATAGGCTTGCATGCCTTTATCTGGGGTCGCCATTTTGCTGAATACTTGACCCTTGCATGTCTTAACATCCGCAGAATAAACGCTCTTTGCCTTTGATACTATTTGAATCTGGGGTCTTCCTTCAGTGATTCTTGGGCCCTAACAATTTATGCATTCCAGCATCTTCATTTCAAGGTTTTATTCATCCTCTTTCCTAGCACTCTGATTTTGTTTTATGAAGACAATAAATTCACCTTTTTAAAAAATGTCTTTTTCTCCTTGATATTTATTTTGGTGTCCTATTTTGTTTTTCTGATTTATATTCTGTATTTCTTATTATCCTCATTTTCTAGTCTCCAATGCTAATCTCATCATATTTAAGAAAGTAGGGTCCTCTACTGGTATGGATTTCCTCTGGTTTTGTAGAATATTTTCTCCAAGGTTCTTTGAATAAGAATATCAAGGGTGTCCTACAAGCATAATCAGGGCAAGGTAGAATATATCGGCATTCACGCTATGGAGAGCTAGAGGATTCAGATCATATGCTGTGTGTATAACCACCAGAGTAAGACTATCTTATTTTGGGGACACCAGCAAATATACTATAAGCATGAGTTGTTCGCATATGTTCAGCTTCATTAGAGAAAATGTCAGTTCTTGACATGGAAGTAAATGCTCTCTGTGTTCGTTCTACTTTAGAAACATGAGTGGTGACTTGCACTCAAAAAATTATTGTTTTATTATTTTCTATGTATAGTTACTATGTGAATGTAGTACACATGAAAGCAAGAAGAGGGTATTGGGTATCCCTGGAACTGGAGTTCCAGTTGATTGTCAGCTGTGATGTAGGTGCTTAGAATTAAATCTAGCTCCTCTGTAATAGCAGCCAGTACTAGTGTTCTTAACCACTGAGCCAACTCTCTAGGACCTGTGACTTCTATTTTGATACAGAAATTTTGTCTTATTGTGTGTTCGTGTGTGGATATACTTTCCCATGCATGTGCGAGCATGTGAAGAGGAAAGAGGTTTACAGTGGGTGTCTTCCTCTAGAGATTTCCACCTTAGTTTTAGAGGCAGGATCTCTCATTGGACTTGATGTTTGCTGTTTTGACTAAGGTGGCTGGCCACTAAGCTTCGTAGATCAGGACTCAACTTTCTCATTCTTTCGAGCCATCAAGAATGCCTTAATAAATAATGCTTTTCCTAGAAAATTATTCATTCTATAAAACTGAAAAAGGCCTATTATGACTCATTGAATTTTCTTTGAAGATAAGTCATTTCATTCACCTTTCTGATTCTCTACATTATACTTTAAATTATTTATTATTTATTTTTGTGGAAAATTTTTCTTGCAGTATATTTTGATGACACTTTCCCCCTCCCCCAATTCCTCCAAGACCCTCTTTATCTCCCTACCTATCCAACTTTACACTTTCTCTTTCAAAAACAGCAAACAATCAAAACCAAAATCAAACAAACAAACAAAAAAAAAAACAAAAAAATCCCCCAACACAAAAATGAAAACTTAAACAAGCAAGCAAAAGACCAATAAAGCACACAACACACAATAAACACACACACACACACACACACACACACACACACACACACACACACACACACACGGAAGCCTAACACACTCCTTGGGAGATCTCCTCCCCCCTCTAGTCTCTTACTAGGTACTGAATCTCTGTGGCTATGGCACACATTTTGAAACCTTAGAAGTTAACAACTACATATAAGAGAAAAAATACAGTATTTGTCATTTTTTTTTACAATACTAATACATCTAGGTTACCTTACCCAGGATGATTTCTTTTCTAGTTTTGTCCATTTACCTTCTAATTTCATAATATTCCATTTTTAAAATGTACCACATTTCACCTTCCATTCATCAGTCGGTAGATATCTATGTCACTTCCAATTTCTGGCTCTTATAAATAGAGCAAAGGTGAACATGGATGAGCAAGTGTCTGTGTGGTTAGGTATATGTTCGAGAGTAATACAGCTGGATATTGAGGTAGATCCATTCCCAGCTTCCCGAGGAACACCACAGTGCTTTCTATAGTGGCTATACCAGCTTTTATTCCCAGCAGCAATGGATGAGTGATCACATTACCCCACAGTCTGCCTACATGAGCTGTCATTTGTTTTATTGCTATTGACCATTCTGACTGGTGTAATATCAAATCTCAAAGTAGTGTTAATTTGCATTTCCCTTCTGGATAAGGATTTGAGCATTTTTTCAGCCATTTGTGCTTCATCGTTTGTGAACTCCATGTTTAGTTCCATAAATTGAGTTGTTTTCTTGATATTCAGTTTTTAAAAAGTTCTTTATATAATCTAGGTATTAATCCACTATCAGATAAGCAACTGATAAAGAACTTTTCTTGTTCTGTAGGCTGCCGCTTTGTCTGAGTGATGGTGCTCTTTGATATACAGAAGCTTTCCAGGTTTGTGAGGTTCCATTTATTGCTGTTTTCAGTGCCTATACTATTGGTGTTCCATTCAAAATCGTGCTAATGAGTTGAAGCCTATTCCCTACCTTCTCTTCTATCAGATTCATGGTGTGTGGTCTAATGTTGAGATCTTTGATCCATTTAGAGTTGAGTTTTGTTCATGGTAATAAGCACGAATCTATCTTCATCATCCCTCTACACACAACCATCCAATTTTATCAGCACCATTTATTCAACTTGTTGTCTTCTCTCTAGTGTATGTTTTTGGCTTCTTTGCCAAAATTCAGGTGCCTGTAAGTGTGTGGGCTTATGTCTGAGTCTTCATTTTGATTCCATTGCTCAATGTATGTATTTCTATGATAATACTATGCTGTTTTTAATCATTATAACTCCATAAAACAACTTAAAATCTATTATGACGGTATCTCTAGCACTCCTTTTATTATTCAGGATTATTCTTAGCTATACTGGGTGTACTGACTGATTTTATCAGTCAACGTGACACAAGTGAAAGTCATCAGAGGAGAAGGATCCTCAGTTGAGAAAATGCCTTCATGAGATCCATGTAAGACATTTTCTCAATTATTGATCAGTTGGGGATGGCCCAGTCCATGGTGTGTGGTGCCATCCCTGGGTTGATGGTCATGGGTTCTATAAGAAAACAGGTTAAGCAAGTCATGGGAAGCAAGCCAGTAAGCAACATTCTTCCATGGCCTCAGCTTCAGCTCCTGCTTCCAGGTCATTTCCCTGTTTGAGTTCCTGTCTTAACTTCCTCCAGTGATGAACAGCAATGTGGAAGTATAAGCCAAATAAATCCTTTCCTCCCCAACTTGCTTTTTTATTATGGTGTTTTGTCATAGCAATAAAAACCCTGAGTAAGACACTGGATTTTATGTGTTTATGAAGTTGAAGATTTAAAAGAAAAATTTGTGAAAATTGTATTAGAATTTTGATGGGTATTGCATTAAATTTGTAAATTGCTTTTGGTATGATGACCATTTTTTTACAATACTAATCCTAATGAGATTATCAATGTTGCTTTTGTGTTTCAGTTTGTTTATGTGGTAGATTATGTTTATTAATTTACTAATATTTATTGATTCATCCCTGCATCTTTGGGACAAAATGAACTTGATCAGAGTGTGCAATCTTTTTGATGTGTTCTTGGATTCAGTTTGCAGGCATTTTTTTTTTGAGAATTTTTGCATCTATGTTCATAAGGGATATTGTTCTAGAATTTTTGGTTGCACCTTAGTGTGGTTTTAGTAATGGGATAAAAGTGGGTTCATATAAAGAATTAGGAAAAGTTCCTTCAGTTACTGTTTTATAGAATAATTTGAAGAGTATTGGCATTAATTCTTCTTTGAAGTCTTATTATCTCTCTATTTCATATATTTTTATTTTTAAAGCTTTTATCATAGTTTAAGTTCAGTTGTCTAGCTTTCTTTCTTTCTTTTTTATTTTTTTAGAGAATTATCTGAATCCATTCTAGTATGTGCCCTCTGATTTCTGTTTTAGCCACTTCTCCTATGGCCTGCTTGGTGCCTTTTCATATGTGTTATTTTTCTACAGCCTTACATTCCTGTTTAGATATGATTTTCTTTTGCACCTTCAAGAATTTTTTTTATTGGAAATCTAGAAAAGACTACTTTGGCAACTGTTTTAAGCTATAATGGTCTTAAACCGATGAACTCACAAAAATTAAGTTCTGAGTGATGAAGGTCAATGAAAAGGTGTGGGAGAGTTTAAATAAGTTCTTAGAATCAATAACAAACTGCTGTTCTGTACAGATTTAGAGCCAGCTAAGGCTGAAAAAATCTGTTGAATCAACTAAGGGAAGCACCCGTGGGCAAGCTGAGGAAAAACTATAAGGAGAGACACGACTGATGAGTCAGCACTAGACAGTCCCTAAGAGCACAATGCCCATGACCTGAGTGCTCACTCTTGATGCAAGTTGTGCTAAGTTATAAAAGCCCATGGATAGCTTCCTTGCGGCCAGATGCTGAGTCCGGGGCAGAAACCATTTCAAATATCCACCTTACAGATAGTTAATCATGGCTTATGAGGTCATAGTTGCATAGATACTTGGGAATAAAAATGCCATTAAATGCCTTTCAGAAGTACAGAGAACTTCCAGAAGACATCTGCTGTCAACATGGGTTGGATTTGTTGGTATGAAAATACGCTCTGACTCACTGATTTTAACTGTTTGGGCAATATTGCTTTTCTGTTATGATATACTGATGCAGGATTTCTTCAGTTTTGAAGCATTCAGAAAGTGACTCTTAAAACGTTTTCCAAGGATCCCTTCCTTTGACATCACTTATCTTTTGTACTTTGTTTGGTTTTTCTCAAGTCTCAACAGAATGCTTGAGTAACTGTTTGACCTTTTGATAAGTTACAGCAGAATTTTGTTTGTTTGTTTGTTTGGTTGGTTGGTTGGTTGGTTTTCTTTTTGAAAGGAGAGATTAGCATCGTGTTTGGTCTCATACCTGGGTCTGTCTTCTTGGGTCACAGAGTTAGGTGAGTCAGTACCCTGCGTGTTTACTGCAGAGCAAGGACTGAATACACATGGAAACATAACTGATTGCACACCCATTTGTGCAAAGACAAACCCATGATACCTTTAAATTCAGAATTGGTGAAACTGCTGTATTTAACCATTATTGAATCTTTGTTAAAATGATAACAGAAACAAAAAGAGCATCTGTCATTTTTTATTGTCAGATAATTTTCTGACACTTTCCACAATAAAGTCTCTGAATCATCAGGCCCAGGATATGGGAGAACACCCTTGGCCGTCTCTATTTTATAGAGAGATGACTAATGCATAGGGAACTTACCTTTCTAGCTCCCTGAGCTAGTAAGTGACAAATTTGAAAGTCAGACCCCAGGCAGTCCACCCAGAGAACCCCCTTTTGTTGCCATTACAGGCTCTTTCTTTTAACACCAAAGTATTAAACTTTAAATAGCCGTGTATTCAATGTTACAGACCTCACCAATATTAATAACCATTAAAGAAGTCAAGGAGTTTCAAAACCATAGAAACTCAAGGAACAGCCGTCAAATCTTCACAGTGCCCAGTAAGGAGACTGGAGTCCCGGAGGGAAGGAAGCAGAGCCGGAGAGGTAGACCCCACAGAGCGGGGAGTTGAGCTCAGGGCTCTTGTCTTCAGCAATGGCGCACTCCCTGAATTGTTTTCAACCTGCACTATCTTTAATACATGATGGGAAATTTTACCATTCTTCTTGTAGACCTCTGATTGTACAAGGAAGAAGCGGGTATGCAGCCTTTTAAAGTATGTATTATGCACTAGAGAGTGACTCTAAGATACAGACAGGACCTTCCTCCCGTTTTACAAAGGAAGATCCTAAGGCCCAGGAAAGTTAAAATCTTGCCTTTCACCCTTGAGCTGGAAAGCAGAGAGGACTCTTGTTTCAAACAGGTATTTCTCTGGCTTTGAAGCAGACAGTCTTTGCGCTCATGAGACTGCCCTGATTCAGGCCTTCAGAGAAGGCAGCCCTCACCAAAACAGTTTCAATTCCAGTTGGTTGTTTTCCTTGCCCTAGATCTAGTAGATTCTAAAGAATTCCTCTTCTCCAGTTTTGCAAATGTATCTGATTCTACCCATCAAGAATCTAGTGAAAGACTTGGTTGTGAAGATTTTTCAGCTCTTTGGTAAAACAAAACTAAACTAAACTACAAACTAAACTAAACTAAACTACAAACTAGGCTAAACTAAACTAAACTAAACTAAACTTCCTATCTGAATGTTTCCTGGTTAAAATAAATCTCTATTACTGAGAAGGTCCTTGGACTTGTAATTGCTTCACAGGTAAGTTTAGCTGAGCTTTGTCCCGGGTGCAAATGCTGAGACGAAAATTGTCTGCACTTTGTCTTGCTGGGGCTTTGTGCTTTAATTTCTCCAATTTGCTCACAGGATCTAAGCTTAGGGCCCCAAAGAAGAGCTGCACTGATATTTAGCTATCTTACACCAGTTCACACCATGGATTATCTCATATCCCAGATAAGGGGTTTGTATCCAGGATAATCCATCCTCGACTCACTTCCTTTTTGTGTTTTGACCTCTCTAGAAACAGAAGAGATATCTTACACCCAGTAAGAGCAAAGAGAAGGAAGAGTCTTTGCATTGTTGCATAGGATGGCAAGACTCTCATTAATGATTTTCCTCATCTACATAAGCAAACTTCTTGGCTCCAACCTTTGTTGGAGGATCATGGATTTCAAACTCATAGGATCTCATCTGGAACATTCTGAAAGTCAATCCAATCTGTTAAATGAGGTAGCAGGGCAGTGAAATGCCTGCAAACATTTGGCAAGGATTTGTCATTACTGTTGCTATTCCTCTGTTGCTATTAAAATTCCTGGTTGGGGACACTAGTGTTTGTCTTTAATCTCTGATGATGCTGTCTCTTTGCAAAAAAATCTGTTTCAGAAACTTGATGCCAAGAAGCACGAGGACCTTCATTTTCACTGTACTGGTTGTGTTTAGTGGTAAGGTAGAGTAGCAGGGAGTTAATTGTGAGAGGAGACAGAGTCCATTCATTACCTTGTTTTCCCATTTGCTCAGTGTTCAAGGCTGCTGGAATCAATGAAACAGCAAGAGGGAGCCGGGTATCTTCTTTCATTCCTTGAATAGGCAGACACAAGAGCTGAGCATCTAGCACACAGCCTATTACATTGTCCCTAGGTTCCACATGTCCAGCTGTTCTCACCTTTGTAAGACAATTTCTCCCTGAAGGGTCCCTATGTAGATGGAAACTTCAATTAACATAATGGTATCCTAATGGGCCCCACTACTTTCAGCTTGCCAAATGTGTTCAAAGTACATTTCTCAACAGTGCCATGATACCTAGCCAATCACGTAAGCACTTTACTTACTTTCCACTAGCTGAAAGGTCTGTCTTGTAAAAACAAAAGTGACATTTTAGAAGACTGGGGCCAACAGTCACACATTTCAGATGCCCTTGACTACCTGAGTGACTCAACTTGCTGATCTCATAATGGAGGTGAACAGAGATAATTCTGATAACAATTCAATAGATTCCCCTCTTCCACCCACAACAAGCCAACTTTCCTGGTTTTGATTAAGGATATTGTTTTAGCTTATGCTTAAAGAAGGTGATGGCTATATACATTCAGGAAGCCCTGTGGGTTTTGACATGACCACAACCAAATTCCCTACAGGAAGGAATGTTGGACAAGTAATTAGGTTTTTTCCAGTTCATCACCAAGGTAAAGGGCAGGTCAGAGTGAAGGTGGAAACACTTTAAAGACTTGGATGTCTTTAATCAGTGCTGCCAGAAGCCTCGACACTGTAAGGGGCATATGAGGACACAAAGACCAAGTTAAGCTGAGGTGTGTGGTGCTTCAGGAAGAACCTGACAGTATTTGATTGGGAATGAGGGACTCTATGTACAATCGGTAAACTTTCAGAACATATAAATCAATCCTTTCTAGAAAAAGAAAGAATTCTTCTGCATAGAAGTCTCCATTTGCTTGGCATGTGGGCTATTTCGAGTCTGTTGATAGGCCCTATGAATAGCTCCTTTCCTTTGTTAATATATTTCTTTGAGGGGAGATCCATAGGAAATATGGACAATTAGACATAAGTGTATTTATAGCATCATTGGCAAATCTTGACATATGTGTACATTACTGACAGCGATGAGTCATCAAACCCCAAATGTCTGGATTGTGTCCTTTAAATTCGTAAAAGGAAAAAGCATCAGAGAACACACATACTCACACACAGAGTGGAAAGCAATAAATTATCAACCCTATACCTGGCTGCAAAAATCCAGTTAAAGAGTGAAGGAACTTCACAGGAAGACCAGCAGAGTCAACCTGGACCCTTGGGGCTCTCAGAGACTGAGCTATCAAGCAAATAACATACATGACTGAACCTAGGCCTCCCAGGTCGTATGTAGTAGATGTGCAGTTTGGTCTTCATGTGGGTCCTGAACTACTGGAGCAGGGGTTATCCTAAAAGCTGTTGCCTATATGTGGAATGTGTTCTTCTTCTTTTTTTTCTTTCTTATATATCTTTTTTTTCCCTAAGGTTTTTTTTTTTTACATTCAAAATCATTTCCCCTTTCCCGTTTCCTCCCTCCCCGAAAGTCCCATAAGCCCCCTTCCCTCCCTCTTTTCCCCATTCAACCCCCTCTTGCTTCTCTGTCCTGTCATTCCCCTATATCCAGTCTTTCCAGGACCAGGGGTCTCTCTTTCCATCTTCTTGGAAATCTATTGATATGCGAATTGTGTCTAGGGTATTCCGAGATTCTGGGTTAATATCCCCTTATCAGTGACTGCATACCATGTGTGTTCTTTTGTGATTGGGTTACCTCACTAAGGATGATATTTTCAAGTTCTGACCATTTGCCTAGGAATTTCGTGAATTCATTGTTTTTAATTGCACAGTAGTATTCCATTGTGTAAATATACCGCATCTTCTGAATCTATTCCTCCATTGAAGGACATCTGGGTTCTTTCCAGCTTTTGGCTATTATAAATAAGGCTGCTAGGAACATAGTGGAACATGTGTCCTTATTGCATGCAGGTAAAGCCTCTGGGTATATGCCCAGGAGTGGTCTAGCTGGCTCCTCCGGGAGTGTCATGCCCAGTTTTCTTTTTTTTTTTATTATTTATTTTATTTTATTTTTTAATTTACATTCCAAATCACTTCCCCTTTCCCGTTTCCTCCCTCCCCGAAAGTCCCATAAGCCCCCTTCCCTCCCTCTTTTCTCCATTCAACCCCCTCTCGTTACTCTGTCCTGGTGTTCCCCTACATCCAGTCTTTCCAGGACCAGGGGTCTCTCCTACCATCTTTTTAGAAATCTATTGATATGCGGATTGTGTCTAGGGTATTCCGAGATTCTGGGTCAATATCCCCTTATCAGTGACTGCATACCATGTGTGTTCTTTTGTGATTGGGTTACCTCACTAAGGATGATATTTTCAAGATCTGACCATTTGCCTAGGAATTTCGTGAATTCATTGTTTTTAATTGCAGAGTAGTATTCCATTGTGTAGATATACCACATCTTCTGAATCCATTCCTCCATTGAGGGACATCTGGGTTCTTTCCAGCTTCTGGCTATTATAAATAAGGCTGCTATGAACATAGTGGAGCATGTGTCCTTATTGCATGCAGGTAAAGTCTCTGGGTATATGCCCAGGAGTGGTATAGCCGGCTCCTCTGGGAGTGTCATGCCTAGTTTTCTGAGGAACCGCCAGACTGCTTTCCAGAGTGGTTGTACCAGCTTGCAATTCCACCAGCAGTGGAGGAGTGTTCCTCTTTCTCCACATCCTCGCCAACAACTGCTGTCTCCTGTGTTTTTGATCTTAGCCATCCTGACTGGTGTGAGATGGAATCTCAGGGTTGTTTTGATTTGCATTTCCCTAATGACTAAGGATGATGAACATCTCTTTAGGTGCTTCTCAGCCATTAGATATTCTTCAGGTGAGAACTCTTTGTGTAGCTCTGTACCCCATTTTTTAATAGGGTTACTTGCCTCTCTGGAGTTTAACTTCTTGAGTTCTTTGTATATATTGGATATTAGCCCTCTGTCGGATGTAAGGTTGGTAAAGATCAATTCCCAGTTAGTTGGTTGCCGCTTTGTCTTTTTGACAGTGTCTTTTGCCTTGCAAAAACTTTGTAATTTAATGAGGTCCCATTTGTCTATTCTTGATCTTAGTGCATAAGCTATTGGAGTTCTGTTCAGGAAATTCTCCCCTGTGCCCATATGTTCAAGGTTCTTCCCTAGTTTCCCTTCTATTAGTTTCAGTGTGTCTGGTTTTATGTGGAGATCTTTGATCCACTTAGAATTGAGCTTAGTGCAAGGAGATAAGGATGGGTCAATTTGCATTTTTCTGCATGTTGACCTCCAGCTGAGCCAGCACCATTTGTTGAAAAGGCTATCTTTTTTCCACTGGATGGTTTTAGCTCCTTTGTCAAAGATCAAGTGACCATAGGAGTGTGGATTCATTTCTGAGTCTTCAATTCTGTTCCATTGATCTACATGTCTGTTACTGTACCAATACCATGCAGTTTTTAACACTATTGCTCTGTAGTACAGCTTGAAGTCCAGGATACTGATTCCCCCAGAGGTTCTTTTACTCTTGAGAATAGTTTTAGCTATTCTGGGTTTTCTGTTATTCCAGATGAATTTTTGAATTGCTCTTTCTAACTCTATGAAGAATTGAGTTGGGATTTTGATGGGGATTGCATTGAATCTGTGTATTACTTTTGGTAAGATGCTCATTTTTACTATATTAATCCTGCCAATCCATGAGCATGGCAGATTTTTCCATCTTCTGAGGCTTCTTCAATTTCTTTCTTCAGAGACTTGAAGTTCTTGTCATACAGATCTTTCACTTGTTTGGTTAGAGTCACACCAAGATACTTTCTGAGGAACCGCTAGACAGCTTTCCAGAGTGGTTGTACCAGCTTGCAATCCCACCAGAATGTGTTCTTCTATCTGGGCCATCTTTTCTGGACTCAGTGGGAGAGGAAGCGCCTAGTCTCAAAGAGACTTGAAGTGACAGAGTGAGAGGATACCCAGGGAGCCCCACCCACTCAGGGGAGAAGAGGAGGGAGTATAGGGGAAGAATTGTGAGAGGAGCTGACCCTGAGGAGGACAGTGAGAGGGATGTAAAGTAAATAAAAGACAAACAAACAAAGAAACAAACACACAAAGGTGATAGAATTATACTGCATTTGGATTCCTTCTGAGTGAGTAGACTTTATATGCTTTTGCTACAAAACAAATACAAGTGAGGAGTAACTGGGTGCTGGGGGATGGGGAGGGGATGAGCGAAGTTTCCCTAGACCACTTCCTGAATGCCCTGCCTGGCCTCTCCCATCTGCAGCAGTCCACCAGTGCTGGAGACCTGAACTGTGCTTCCCTCTCCCTGAGAAGAGACAAGAAGACACACTTGTTTTCTTATCAGAAAAGAACTGTATGCAAATGCAATCGAAGCATGATCTCAAGAAGTCTGAAAAAGCTAGCAGCTAAAGGTTTATGCTTCAGATATGTGCCTGGGGGCACATGACCCCAGTGTTCACTTCTTTCTCTGATGGGAATAGTCAGGGGAAAAAAAGGTGTGGCTCATATTTGCTTCTAACCTTCCCATCCCATTTTCCTATTCCCCTCCCAGGCTTTGCAGCTTTCCATGCTCATGCTACTCTCTCTGCATCTGCTCATGGTCTCTATGATTACTTAATGGATACCACTACTTTCATGTAGCAATCAGAGGATTGACTGCATCATTAGTCATCCACACTTTCCTTGCCTGCTCATCTCTCGTTCTCATAATACCCCCTGACAGACATGCTATTGATGAAGTGAAAGTTAGAGCTAGTTTTATATCAACTATAGTCATCTGATTTACAACCATGCAAAATACAAGGATACAATATGAATTGTATAAGTAGCTTCACCTATCTAAAGGAACAGAGACAGCTGCACTATGAACCAGCTTGTGAGAAAGATACTAAGGAAGGAGACAAAGAGATTTAGAGAGTGGTAATGGCAGGGCAAGATCTCACCCAGCTAAGTTTTTTTGTTTATGCTTACAAAGGCAGGTTTAAGGCCATCCTGGAACAGAGCTAATTTAGGTCCAGGCATGGTCAGAATGGTAATTTCAGGACGAGATACCATTGATCAATCTTATTGTTTGTGCTTGTTCTTGCTGTGTCTTTCTAAGAATCAAGGGACTGGGTCATGGGATGCCGATTCATGGAATAATCGAAAGGGAATCTGGGGTAATGACTGATTTGATATGTAAATAAAAAGTTGGGCTTTTGATCTGCAAGAGATGAGCTATCTAGAGAGTTTTTAAGAATAGCAAGAGCTGTCTTGAGCAGAACAGAATACAGAGAACAGTCTGAAATGCTGTCTAGAACAGAACAGAGAGAGAGAGAGAGAGAGAGAGAGAGAGAGAGAGAGAGAGAGAGAGAGAGAGAGAGAGAGAGAGAGAAATCTAGAAAGCCATCTTAAACAGAACATAGGCTGTCAGCTTGGACCCATAATTTGATTTAAAATCATTTGTTTCGCTGCCTCCAGAAAACCTCTTCTCTCAGGATTGATGCTCCAAGCCAAGGTTGATGCTTGACATTCTAAGATATTGTTGGTCATAATGTTTCATCACTGTAATGATAACCCAACTAAGACAGAATACTTAACCTTTTGCCTAATGGCAATCTTTTCCATACATATCCAAAGAAAAGTCACCCAAGAAGACATAGTACAACAAGGGAGCACCTGTAAACACTCTTGTTACTAATTTTGCAGGTCACCCCTAAGTTAGTTCTTTGGACAGAATGTTACCTTCCTATATCTCTATCATGTGACCCTTTAGTGCTCCTCTGTTCACATGGGGATATCATTCCTCAAACCTAGTTTTAAAATATGAGTTAGTCTGGACTACACTTCTAGGAAGTCTGCTCTGTTTTCCTACTCCTGGCTTCAGATCCACAGAAAACTTTGATCCCTGTCAAATAATTTAGGATGAGCCTGGACACAAAGTCTGGTATGGGACAGTTGCACCTATGTGAGCAGAAGTCGTACATATTTACATAATTTTCCAAAAATTCAAATTATTTATAGATTTTCCTTCCTATTTTACTTCTTTCTTCCCCTTCCCCCTTCTTCCATCCTTCTAAACCTTCCTTCTCCCCCAATCTCCCTCTCACTCTAATTCCAAATACAATATTGATTTCTAGAGATAGGCGAATTTAAAATTTTAGTGAACACCATTTTTTCCAAACACTCTATTTGTTCCATGATGTTGTGTGTGTGTGTGTGTGTGTGTGTGTGTGTGTGTGTGTATGTGTGTGTGTGAGTATATGTCAGAGACAACTTGTGCGAATCAGTTCTTTCCTTCCATTATGCAGATACCAGGGATGGAACTCCGTGGTTGGGCTTGGTGGCATGTGTCATCTAACTGGTCCTTGTCCTTCCCTTTTTAAATGTAGTTTAACAAGTCTCTCTTCTTCTCCTCTTACACTCAAGTCGAATTTTATCTACTTAGGTCTCCAATGAATAGAAGACAGAGTCACTCCTGAGCCACATACCTCCCATAAAAATACAAAGACTTTCTTGAGTTGTCCTAGGGGACTTACTAAATTCTTAGGAGCAAGGAACACCTACATCCTTGTCTCTGCTCCAGGAAGCAATGTGTGTGACTAGAGGTTCATTTTGCCAGGTACTTAAGTGTTGACATTTTTCTTGACATGTAGGACATAAAGGACCTTCCATTTTCACCTCTGTAAATCCTCTTTCCATCTAAAGCACATTTTATAAGATCAATGACATGACTGATATTGTTCTTGACTTTTAAAATCCCCTTGCTGTGTCTGGTTTGCCCCTTTTTACACCTAAAGTCTGCTTGAATGTTACCTCCTCAGAGAGATTGTCCCCAACTCCCTACTTCAAAGTGTCCTTGTTTGTACTTTCCCCTTTCATGAGTCTGGTGTCTATTTATATGTTTATTCTTATTACTTTCCCTCTAAAGTATGTAGACTCTTAGAGCTGAAAGCAATAGGATAGTAAGATGATATCCAGCTTACTTGTTGCTGGATACCTAGTATCAGGAGTATAGTAGATATTTAATAAGTGCTTATTAATTTGATAGGGTCAAAACCATAGAGGAAAGGGGTTCTTTTCTAGAGCCTGACTGACAGGGCATGAACCCTGGCTTTCTTCCTTCTTAACTGTATTTGGTTCCTTCTGGACACTCAGTGTCTCAGTTCATTGACTAGATCTTGAATCTGAGCCATTTTTATAAAGTGATTTATAAAGCAAAGAGAATGACAGTCCTTATACCTCTGAGCTGTTGAAACATTAAATGGAGCATAAAATACATGTTAAATAACATATCTAACATTAGATGGTATTTTGATATTTTGTTTGCATGGGACCAAACACATGGGGCAGTTTTGTAGCAGACCCTGTGCTGGCTTTAGCAATGCCTTGAAAAAGTGTGACTTCTGAATGTAAAAAGCGACTCCCATCTAGGTTCTTTGTTTGCATCCCTTCACCACTTTATTGTGGAAGGTAAGATTTTTTTCCCCTTTTGTGACAAATGATGAAAGCACTAGTATTTTTCCTTAGACCTTTCTTTTTTTTTTTTTTGCCTCTTCTCTTCTCTTCTCTTCTCTTCTCTTCTCTTCTCTTCTCTTCTCTTCTCTTCTCTTCTCTTCTCTTCTCTTCTCCCCTCCCCTCCCCTCCCCTCTCCCCTCCCCTCTCCTCTCCTCTCCTCTCCTCTCCTCTCCTCTCCTCTCCTTTCTCTTTCCTTCCCTTCTTTCCCTTCACCTCCTTCTCTCCCTTCCCTTTCCCTTCCCTTCTGTTCCTCTCCTATCCTCTTCTTTATCTTACCTTCCCTTCCCTCCTCTCCCCTCTCCTTCCCTCCCTTCTTTTCCTTTTCTTTTCTCTTCTCCCTTACTTCCTTTATGGATACACACAAAACCAACTATTTGTTACTATAACTTTTGCATCACAGCTAGAAGTCAAGCAGTATTTTGCCTGCATGTATAACTGTGCATCATGTGTAAACCCAATGCTGACAAAGGCCAGAAACGTACATTGGAGGTGTGGCCCATTGTCAGCTGCCATGTGTGAGCTGGGAACCAAAACTGGGTTGTCTGAAAGAGCAGCCAGTGCTTATTGTCACTAAACCATCTCTCTAGTTCCTAAATGTCAAGAAATTAAAAAAAAAAGTCAATGCAGTCAAAACGTATCGCTTCATATCTAACACTTGGATGTAGAAACTTGATTGGTTACAAAGCCTATTATGTTACCAACTTGCTAACATAGAATTATGAAAGATAAAAAAATGTATTTTTCACTGAAATCCTTAACACTGGATAGTTGTTAAGAGTTCTCAGAATGCTAAGACAACAAGGAACTAAAGCATCCATAGCACAGCTTTCTTGGTCCTTTCTTTTCAGTCAGAAGTTGGTGTTGGGGGATGACCATCAGTGGTGACTGTAATGACCATGAGGGTCCAGTTCTTCATCTACATGGATAGCAAGGCACATAACAATTTCGCCTGTAAGTCTTCCAGGGCATTTCCTATAAATTCAAGTATCTACTCAGCAAGGCACTCCCAGATGGTCAAGCTGAAGTTGTCCTCTTGCCTAAAATATTTGCTTCTAGTTTTTCTTGATATCAAGTGTCCATGAATATGGTCCATGGGTAACAGGAAACCACATTGGTCTTGGCCTTCCTGGAGTATTTTTCCGTCTTCATCACCAGCCGTTTCAAAATCTGCACAAGCTGAGACAAGAAAGGCTGTTCCAATGAACAGCAAGATGTCCTCATCTGCCGCCTGGCTTGCCATGATTCAGACTGCCACTCTGTACTGTCATGGTCTCTGATATGTGACTAGAACATTCAGTTCTGCATAGTATCTACCTTGGTCAGATTCAGCCTCCTCCTCTGTCTCAGTTTCTGGCAGGCCAGGAACTGCTTTGGAAGGATTGATGGTCTTCTCTTTCTCTAGTCATCTTTTCTTTCCCAATGTGCCAGTCATAGCTCTGGCTCCTCATGTTCACAGCACAGTTCATAGGTAGAAAAAAAAAGAATGGTTTTTACTTAAATGAGCCTTTCAAAAGACTGTTTTGCACTCTGTAGGCTTAGCAGGTCTTCAAAGTCTTCTCCCAAGTACTGAACCCAATACAGAGGTCCTTTGGAAACCAGACACTGAAACTTCTCATCCTAAATTATCCCAAGAAATCTTTACCCTTTAGACTTCTTTGTATGTGTATCTGTATATATCTATTTATTTCTTGGTGCACCAAGCATTCTTTTTCTTGGTATCTTGGAGCTGATGATTCTTTGTGTATTGGTATTGTTCAGTCTCCCAGGGAACCAACCCTAGGCATTACCTACAGTAGCTCCCTTGTCCTTCTGTTGATAGCAAAGCTGTTACTCACACAGGGCCTCAATACCACAGCAGCACCTGATGCTGAGAAACATGACATCTGTGTCCAGCTTTCCCAGAAAGATATCAGTCTTCTGGCCTTGCACCAGAAATACTCAAGACACCTCTATAGCCTCTAACTTTCAGTGGTCTAGTTGAAACACCTTTGGCAGGGTGTCAGCTGAGAGGTTGGCTCTACTACAGTTTTAGGGAACATGGAACAAAATTAACCATAAAGTCCTTTTACTGAACTCCCCAAACACCTTCTTATAGACCCTCTTTCCAAATCCTTGGAATTGGAATAGTCCTTGGGAGGTTTTGATGTCACATTGGCAGTTCTATTTGGTGACCCAAGAACTTTGTTAGGTTACAGACAGGAGCACTGAAAAAAACTTTCAATGCAACAGTCAGTCATACACAGCATGGGAAGACAGGGTGTTATACTTGGTGCGTTCTTAAAGTCTAGGTTTAGTGGAGTTTGCATTTCAGGCTTATACTTCTTTCCAGAATAGCAATGTCTAGGCAGTCTCCCTCCCTGACTGCTGTGATAAAATACCCAGCAAAGGCAGCTTAAGGAAGGAAGGAAAAGAACCTGCCAAGAAGTTCATTTCCAAGGTGAGTCTAGATGCTGTGAAACTGATAACTACCATGCTACTCCTACTCCCTGAGATAACTATTGAGTAAAAGAGGATTATTTGAGTAAGCACTGTTACAGTTGAGCGGAGAGCCAAGATGGAAGCTAAGTGACTAATGGGCAAGGAGCATATACAACATGACTGCACTGGACGCATGGATGACTGACATTCTGGGAGGACACATGGGTGACTGACATCCTGGGAGAACACATGGATGACTGACATCCTGAGAGGACACATGGGTGATTGACATCCTGGGAGGACACATGGGTGACTGACATCCTGGGAGGACACATGGGTGACTGACATCTTGGGAAGGACACATGGGTGACTGACATCTTGGGAGGACATATAGGTGACTGACATTCTGGGAGGACACATGGGTGACTGACATCCTGGGAAGGAAGGGGAGGAGCAGCAGGAGATTTTCTTACGCCATTCAGAATGATGCTCAATTGAAATTTTAATGTTTATCTATGTCATTTATTTATTTGTTTGTTTGTTTATTGAGACAGGGTATCTCCATGCAGCCTGGGTTGTCCTGGAACTTGCTCTGTAGACCAAGCTGGTCTCAAACTCATAGAGAGTCACCTCCCAAGTGCTGGGATTAGAAACATGCACCACCAGCACCCAGCTTCTCCTAATATTTTTAGACCATGGTTGAGGTTGACTGCAGATAACTGAAACAATGAGGGGAGACTGTTCTGTTTTATAGAAATGGCAGTTCCAAGTTTAAATACACATACATCCCCCATAAATGCACCCCTGTGCACATGCATCCCTCATGCATGTGATCATGTACCCATACACATGCAAGATAAAAAAAAATATTTGAGTTGAAGGAACTTAGAGACATGAGGGTGGCATTTGATAGCAGTGAGTTCACTGGTGACTTTGACCTGAATAGTTACCGTGAATGAGGAAGGAACAAAAGTCAGGTTACAGAATGGGAGATGAAGAAAGGGAGAAGGGGGCTAGTGCCAACTCTCTAGCTGTTTGAGTGTGAAATGAGAACAATGACTGCCCAGACTCTTGGAATCAGTGAGAGACTATTGATGATGATGATGATGATGATGGTGGTGGTGGTGGTGATGATGATGATGGTGATGATGATTTCATATGGACACTTTGCCTTCTGAGTTATTTATCAAGGAAGTCAAGTGGTTCTTGAGGCAGTGCCTGCTATGGCTTGAATATTACCTCTGTTTTCTAAAGCTTATATGGAAGTTTGATTTGTCACTGTGGCTGTATGGGGAGGTAGAGCCCCAAAGAGAGATTTTTACCTTTCTCTCAGCAGTGAGTTGCTGTTCTTCTTGAGCTGGATTTGTTACTATGGAGCATGTTATTTTAAAGTGAGCCTGCCTTCACACTTGGCCTCAGTTTTCTGCTCTGACTTGAAGAGATCCAAGGCCCTTACCAGCAAGGTCCTCATGGACTTCCCAGCCTTCAGGAGTCATGGACTAAAGTCAGCTTCCTAGAAATTAGTCTCTAAGTGCTTTGTTGATGCAACAGAATATAAAAAGCATCTGAAATTCTGAAATGTTTGTATTATTTGCTCTTCTGGGTTTTTTCTTTTTCTGGATAAGAAAGCAATTAGAGGAGACAGAGGCAGGCAGAGTTCGAGGCCAGCCTAGTCTACAGAGTGAGTTCCAGAGCAGCCAGGGCTACACGGAGAAAACCTGTCTTGAAAAACAAACTAACAATTTCTCCCCCCCTAAAAAAAATACCCGAATCAAAAATCAACAAGCAAGCAAGCAAGCAAACAAATAAACACACGAAAGCGATTACCTATTTCTCAAGTGACTACAGATCGTCTCATCCTAGAAATGCTTAAGACCATTTCTACTTCCCATGACACGGGCTCAGTCTTAACAAGAAACCATTCCCCACAGTGTTGGCTCTTGTCTTCATAGCTCTGAGGCTCTGGGGAAAGCAAAAGATGCAGTCTTTCAGGGACTCAGCTAAAGCTTAGGGCTGGAAAAAATATTTTGATAGTTGACGTTTGCTGGGTTCTGCCTGTAAGCCCCTGGTGAGCTAATGGTTACTTTGTCCAGGAATTCTGCCGTTGCCAAGGGAAGCTGTTCCACATCTCTTAAAGAAATGTGGGACTAGGCAAAGACTAATGTGCAGGATTGTGATTCTCCCAGTATCCGTGCCTTGAGTGGTAGCGGAGACTTGAAGGCTCAGTTTTAGAAGACCGTTAGTTACTAAGTGCAATTAGCACTGGTAAATTTTCTTGTATTTAGACTAAGAGAAACATCCACCTGGCTAGTGTGTGGGTAAACTGGTTTTCTCCTGAACAAGCGAAGGTGAACAGATTTGAATCCGTTCTCTGCAGAGCTGGGTTTTGTGTAGCAACCTGGAATTATTCGGATTCCTCTCTACAGTTGTAGAGAGGAACAAGTAGGGCTAGGAAATCTTTATTGACTTGATGGCCCAGCTGTGTGAGGCAAGCAGTAATCATGTTCAGACCAGCTATGAAACGAAATGCAGTCGGCACGATCCCCCACTGCCCATGATAGGATTATATTCTGATTGGCTGAGAATGTGGTCAGCAGGAGGATCATTCGGCAACAGAAGAGGCCAGTTTTCCTGATGATCCAGAAATCAGATTTTCATTCTGATGATTAGATCTTTGGCTTATAGTCTTCTCCCTCCTAAAGAATGGAACCAAGGTCAGTCTGCCTTATACACGTGAGAGGATGAATGAATAATGCTTTATTATAACAACAAATAAGGCAACTAAAGCCTCATGCATCATCGTGGTTATCCTTTGACTGCATGGGTGGTGCAGGATTTACAGATGCTGGGAGCTGCTGTTTGGTTTTTATTATTTGAGGAAAGACTCCAGGCATTTATCTAGAGGGGAATTTAACTTAGAGAATATGACAAATTCTCAGGGAAGAGTCTTTTTAAATCAGCCTTTGATCTGACTCTTTACGTTTAAACTGAGAAATTTTTTATTGAAGGAGTAATAATGTGCTTGAGCTGAAAATCAAACGGCACGGAAAAGTGTAAAATGAGTTTGAGCTGAGCCATAGACTCTGCCCTGCTTCCCAGAGACACACGCTGTGAGTGGGATCAAGTCCTTAGTGTGAATCAGTAGGGTTGTATAGACGATTGTATTTAATCCTCACAGGAACCACATAGCATATGCTCTTGTCAATCTCATTGTACATATGTATGTAGAAATGGGCACGAAGACGTGAAGGACCTCACTGAAGAGCATGCAGTTCATTATAGGGGAGGAGGCTGTTAATGGAGCCAGGCCAGTTTTAGATGTCATGCTTTATATCCATCCAGAGGAATGCTGACTATCCTGGTCGGAAATTAGCTTCCTCTGTCCAGACATCATGCATCCATCTATCCGAAATGTATGCCACCCATCACATGTGGATCTTCTCTGTTCTTTCTCAAAGTTGTACTATCATTTATCAAACGGGTGGTGTGCTGGCTGGTTTTGGGTGTCAACTTGAGACAACTAGAGTCAGCAGAGAGGAAGGAGCTTCTCAGTTGAGGAAATGCCTCCGGGGAGATCCAGCTGAAAGGCATTTTCTCAATTAGAGGTCAATGGGGGAAGGCCCGGCCCATTGTGGGTGGTGCCATCCCTGGGCTGGTGGTCCTGGGTCCTATAAGAAAGCAGACTGAGCAAGTCAGGGGAAGGAGGCCAGGAAGCAGCACCCCTCCATGGTCTCTGCATCAGCTCCTGCCTCCAGGGTCCTTCTCTCCTTGAGCTCCTGTCCTGACTTCCTTTGGTAATGAGCAGTGATACCAAAGTGTAAGCTAGATAAATTCTTTCTTCTCCAACTGATGTTTTTTATCAAATCAATAGAAACCCTAACTAAGACAGGGGGTAAATCATTTAACTGGCTTTCTATTGAAGATTGTAGTTAGATTTTTGACATTAAGATGTTGCTACAAATACATTATACAAATAATGAAATAGGTTTGGAGGATAAATACTGATATCTGTAATCTAGTGGTCAAAGGGCATAGAATATCTCACTTGAGTTATACTAAGAGATCAGTAACTAAAGATTTGTGTTAATTTGTAATATCATCAAACAGTACACGAGACTGAATAGTATGAGTCTATTAAATATATTGCTAGTTTCTAAAAGTATCTATTCTCTTTTTTTACATTAGTATTTAATTTTTGGCAATGTTAAGTACTTTTATACATTCATAATTGCTTTAAACTAAATGATTATGGTATCTATCTTTTTCCTTAATTTTTTGTAGTATTTTCTTTTTCATTTGATTTAAGCTTGTTCTATGCTATATTTTTCCCCCCAATGTTAAAATTTCTATTGTTATCCTTGTCAAAAGAAATGGGGTTTTATGTATTCAAATTTTGAAATCCCTTTGTGGCTATTGGGTTTTACTTCATATTTAGAGAGGCCTTTTTCATTTTTACTTGATAATTAAACAGTACATTTACCTGATTATTACTAGTAATTTTTTTTTCAATTTTGTGTCATTTAAGTTTAGTTTTATATTAGCAGAGTTTTTCTTTTGGTGCTAATTGTTATTCAGATGGCTCAACACTATTAAATATTTTCTAAACATTTATTTACACAATAAATGTATTTATTCAATATATTAGTATTTACCTTAAAATGCCTAGTGTCTGTATATCTGTGCTTGTTAGGATATCATTATATAGACATCTGTAACAGAAGTTTAAATTATTGCCTTGATTTTGTGCCTTTGTATCTGACTGAACTATAGTCCTCTCAGATGATTGCCTCTGCAGACTGTCATGGTTTTTTGGGTTTTGTTTGTTTGTTTGCTTGCTTTTTCCAGATAAACTTAAGCATCACTTTGCAAACTTCAAAGCATCTCTGGAACAACCTAGGAACAACCAATATTATTGTAAGGCAGATTTCCTAGTCAAGCACTATTAAAAAGCATGTACTTTCTACTCAGCAGAATCTTCTAGTCTCTCGGGAGAATGTTAAGGTTCTTTCATACAGTGTGGTTGTTGTCTTGTTTGACCTATACTCATCGACACAACTGTGGTGAGGACTTGTGGCAATGATCAGATGCTCCTTGTCTGTACCATTTCCTTCACTTCTGGCTCCATGTTCCTTGGTTTCCCGTCCTGCTCCACTCAGAACATGCCAGGGGTAGAAAGACAGATAAGTTGATGGCTGTTTTTCTTTGACGGTCATTCATCCTATGAGAGGCAGAAATAGTCTTTCCCTCTGTTTCCTTTCCCTACTGCCTCAAACACTTTGGAAGAAACGGTGTCAGAGCTATCGAAGGAGCTCTGTGGTTTGTAATCACCTCTCAGTATTTTAAGTTGTGATTCTGCAGCCCACTGAATCAAAATGGTCAGATGTGCATGGTAAGTTTGTAGATTCCTGAGCCCATTTCAGACTTGAAAAATCCAAGTCTTCAGAGGCCCTGTCTGGGAATCTTTCTTTTCAATCAATATGCTAGAGTGTTTCATCACCTGTGATTTACTTGTTAAGCATGTGGACATCAGGTGCTGCTTCAGTAGGTCCGGGTGGAGGTGGTGGTGTTCATTTGGAACAAGCACATATGGTAATGTGATGGCTGGTCGGTGGTTGCACCTGACCTGACGTTGTTCTGTAGCTGCTGTTGTTCCTCAAACACAAGATCCCTTGAGTTTGACTCGAATAGGGCCATGGAGATAGAGGGATTTTCTTTTTAAGAAGAGTTCCAAGGGACTGAAAGCTTGACAGATGGCTCAATGGATTAGAACATTTTCTGTTTATTCAGAGGACCCAAATTTGGTTCCTAGTACCAATCAATGATTGGTTGCTCACAATTGACTATAACTGTAGCTCTGGGAGTTTCAACATCTGGCCTTTAAAGGTACTTGTGTGTGTGTGTGTATATATATTTACATATATATATATGTATATACACACACACAGACACAGGCACACAGACACACACACACAACACCACATGCACACACGCACACTCTCTCTCTCTCACACACACACACACCTGTAAATAAATAATAAAATAAGTCTTTAAAAAAAGGAGAAAAATCCTAGAGGAGAAAACAAACAAACAAACAGAAATAAAACCCAACAATAACCAAACCAAAAAAATAAAAAAAAAAAAAAGAGTCCTCCATCCAGGCATGTCTCTTGTCTCTTGCCATACTGTATTTCAAGGAGAATGTTCTTCTATTCATGTATAAGGTAAGACTTGCAAAGAACCTAAAAGGTTTCCCCAATTATTACCCATGATGGCAGAAAGTCTACTGTATTTCCCTTTCAATTGGACTGGCCATGCTTTCCTAGTAAGTGTCCGTGGTGGAAGCATCTGGAATATTGTATAGATTACCATGCAAACTCATAAACGAAGACAAAGACTTATCTCTATTTCACTGACACCCTTGACTACAAGCACGAGAACTTCAGCAACCTGGTAACCTCTTCCTGCTGTAGAGTTTTCTTCCTCTTCCCACAGGTTTGGTCAGTGCTTTCTTTTTTGACTCTGACATCCTATTGTTGATATGGTTGGCCATGCCACAGTGTCATATAAGCCTATGGTCATGGAGTATAACTTTCTGTTTTTTTTTAAAATGTCAATACTGGTTCATGTGCAGATCACTTGTGCCATTTTTCATCCATAAATATGAGATTACTCTGAAAGTACAGGTTATCAGCCTCAAGTAGTCCTCAATGGTTATCAGCAGAGGGGCTGGGTGATTCTGCTGTGAGTCCAGGGAGTATGGGTCGTGTGTGCATTTGTTGGGTCAGATTCTAGGGCATTTGCAAAAGTTATGAACTTGACATGCTAATCTTGGTAGTCAGGAGACAGATGTTGGTCAGTAAAAAAGACAATGGGAAAAGAAGAAAAATTGCACAATAATGTCAGTTTCTGGACAAAATGGTCAAGACACTGAAGGTAAATAATAAGATTCTATTAGGCCTTTTAGATGAAAGTGACAGAAGCAGCAATCAAATCAGACAAATGAGGTTCATTGGCCGAGGAAGTCCAAGAAAGGATTGGGAGGATGGTGACAGGGCTGAGGCCAGAGGCCACTGTCAGGAAGACTGTATACTTTTGTCTCTCTCAGTGTAGCATCTTTCTCTCTTGAAGACTGCTCTCTTCCCTGTGACAAGGAGCAAGGTCTACTGTGAACTCTTAATTTGTTTTAGTATTCCATTCCTAAATGATGGTTGTTGTTGTTTTAGGTTGCAGTGTGCAAAATCCTGAGAGAAGGCTCTAGTTGGTCTGCCTGAGAGGCAGGATTTGATAGCTAATCTTGATTGTCAGTTTCATTGGATCTGAATTCAACTAAGAGGCATGCCGCTGTGCAGTTGTGTGAGGGGAGTTTTCAGGAAGGATTAACTGAGAGGGGACAGTGGTCCTTGTGTAGGGTAGGAGGCACCTTCCTACAGAGGTCTGAGGGAAAGTGCTGCTGCTTAGCTGCCTGCCTTTGCTTCTTGCTGGTAAATGCATCTATCTTGCCATTGCTGTTGCTGCTATCATTTGCTGACATCAGGATCCAGCTTCTTTATTCTAACAATGTGGACAGATCAACAGGAATCTTGCAGAAGTTCAGCACCATATTGGGACTGCCACGTCTCCAGTCTACTGGACAGAGCAGCTACAAGCTTCTCAGCCTCTCCATCATACAGACAGCTATTGGGCTCCCCAGTCCCTGTTATGTAAGGGAACCTCAAAGTGGAAATCTCTGGATATGCCATGTGATGGAGTCTCATGTGGCATTTGCTGATGCAGACAAGACCAGTAGGAGGACACATGATGTTTAGATAGAGTATAAATAGGACTCAACAGACGTTGAGTGATGGCACGCTTGCATAACTAGCCTTACAATGCTTCATTGGTTTTGAGTCTTCGATGATCTTCATTTCAGCGAGAGAGGCATGGCAGAGAACTTATCCTGGTGTTCCAGCTGATCCTGGTCGCACCTCCTGACTTGTGCAGATTTGGTGGAGGCTTGGCAGTTTCTGCTGAATCGTCCCACCACTGCTGATTTGTGTTTGGTATCTTGACACGACTGAACTGGACTGCTGGTATCCTGACAATGGAGATGGGAATCACCCCAAAGAACTATTTCTAAACAGATCCACATCCCTTTGTCCTATTTACCATCTTTTCTCCCCTACCTTTGGAGGGTAGGCTAGAAGGTGGGTCGAAGTGTTTGAGAACCCTTATTAAAAGGTTTTAAAAAATCTAAGCCTTCACAACCTAATCCTCCTTTGTTGTATATACTCATTTTCTCAGATATGTTCTTCTAGAACAGTGGTTCTCAACCTTCCTCATACTGCGACCCTTTAATATAGTTCCTCATGTTGTGGTGCCCCGCAACCCTAAAATTACTTCTTTGCTCCTTCATCACTGTAATTTTGCCACTGTTACGAATCACAATCCAAATATTCTTTGGAGATAGAGATTTGCATAGGGATTGCCACCCACAGGTTGAGAACCACTGCTCTAGAGAGCCCTGACTAATGCATAGGATCCCATGGAGAGGTAGCAATTTCCCCAGAGGAATGAGAACGAGGTTAGGGTGAGAAAACATTCCTGGGCTAGAGCCTGCTGGGAGGGACGGACAGGAGCTCTAGAGCACGCAGCTCAGTTGCCATTTTGCATGAACTGGAATGATGGCTGGTGGTGGCAATAGGAATGGAGCTCTGTTCCGGGCTGTGGCTCCACTAAAGGCTTTACCCTAACACTGTTAAGAGGGCAGCTGTATTACAGAGCAATAGTTGCTTATTTATTCACTGTAGTGACAGTTAAACATTTCACGGAGCAGGTGCTGGAGCCAAAAATGTTCAGCAAGGGCAAAATGTGATAAAAGCTCAATGCAGTTTGCTTGCACATTATTAAGTTTTAATTTCTGGTTCAGGAATAAATTTTGTTTTCTGTAGCTATTTTCAACTTGTTTCTACAGTTGAAAAAAGGCATGAAGTATTCCCAACCCACCAATTAAACCGGTTAGAAAACCCTCTTGGATCTAAGACCCGAGTTAACTCAGAGTTGAAACACAGGCAAAGTGGAACTTATGTGGGGGTGAAGGTGGGGTGTGATGTGCTAGGGAATGCATTGACACTGGGGTTTGAAGGCATTCCCAGGCTAGCTTCTCTTCTCTTTTTTTTGGTGAAATGAGAAGTTAACACCTTAGTGTGTGAATCAAATGACTGAAGGAAACATGGGACTTGAAGTGTACAGCGCTGGGTGTTAACTGCTGCTTTACTGTTTAAGCATTGTTTTGTGTTAGGTAAGTGATTAGTCAGCAACACTGGTAGACAGGCAGATACCTTTTCAAACAGGAGGACTGATTTAAGGCTACATTGTAATTATAGTATCAGGGACAAAGAGAGTTTCTGAGAAAGTACAGGTAGCCTGAAGAGGCCATAGGCAAGAATGGAGACTGTTTCTTTTCTCCGGTCCACACCACCAGTTTCTCTGTTTCTCTTCATTCTCTGCTTTGTGGGTTTTTTATTTTCCTGTCCCTGTTTGTAACTCCTGTTCTCATGCCTTTGACTCTACACCAGATCCAAGCCGGTGGCTTTTGTTGCAGAGTCCGTTAGAGTAGTATACACTGCCTGCGTTTTATCTGGCATTTTGATACATACTAGCTAACTGGTCACCCTGGGACATTCAATGAGCTATGATTAATGGGCAGAGGGATGACATCAGGCCACTTAGGCCTGCTCCCTCAGCAGGGGCTCAGGGCCAGATAGCTGTAAGCAAGACTGTGCAAGAAGAGCATCTGAGATCATGTCTGCCTCAGATGCTATGTGTGAATGATGAAACACCAAGACCCTTCTGAAAATCAATCCTGGGGAATGGATGCTCTAGTCAGCCTTGTGCCCAGAGCATTTATGGTGTCAGAGCTACTTAAGAGACTGTCAAGCTAGCCTCTTGATATGAACAACCTAGGGAGTAATACCAAAGAGGAGTCACTAAGGAGACCATGTTGAGTCTCAGCCCAGTTTCATCCAGAACAAGGTGGTAATGCTGACTTTGTAGGGTTAGAATTCTATAGAAAAAGGCATCGTGTGCTAGATCTTAGGTACTTGTAACATAGTAGGTATTCAATAAACACCACTGTTCTCTACTTTCTCTCCCTCTTATGAGTTGACTGCTGCAGAAACACATCCTTCCAAGAGACACAATTAAAATGATTTCCTGCTTTGTTTTGCTTCAGAATAAATGGGATTGTCCGCAGGCAATTGCTGTCGTGTCTCTGCAACCAGGTTACTGAAATTCTCCTGTTTCTGAGGGTAAAAGGGAAATCAGAATCACCTAATACTTTCAGTTGATTTCTTGAGATAAATGTGGGTATGACTTTGCAAGTAGCATGCGTGTGTTGCATTTGTGATAATGGCAAATTTCGGGAGGCTTTGTTGGTATACAGGTCTCTCTGAAAGGTGATGGTGGTGGTGGTGGCGGTGATGGTGGTGTGGCAGAGACAGGGCTGCTGATGGGGTGGCAGTGGTGGAGAGGTTCAGATGCACTCACTTGTTGTCTGAGCTGCTTCCTGACTTTATCAGTATTTATAAACAGCACCTGACCATGCTCCCTTCCTGGCTCCACACTTCACAACCTCTGCTCTAGCTGCAAGCCCCCTTGCTGTCTCCTCCTGAGCTCACCTCTGCAGTCCCTTCTCTGTCTCTTTCCCCCAGGCTGTGCCCACCACCAGCAGTGCGCTTCCCTTTAACCTCTGTCTACAACTGTTTCTCTACCTTAGTACACAAAGAAGTTACGCTTTGCCTTCTCTTAGAGAAGTCTTCTCAAAACTGCCTTTCCAAGCTGATTTCTAATTTCTTCCTTTCCAATTTATGAAAAGGTAGATCTGGGTTGATTTTCACAGCTTTCCTGACCTCATTCCCTCATCACCTTGATGTGGCTACAGAGTTTGATTTTTGAAGCTATCAGTAGTCACCTATAGGCTAACTCACACGGTGCCTTGACTCACCCCCAGTGCCCAGTCTAACTCACATTGTCTTTGTTTAGGCTAACTCAAATAGAGCCTAGGCTAACTCTCAGAGCCTAAGCTAACTCTCAGAACCTAGGCTAGCTCACACAGAGCCTAGACTGACTCATAGAGTCTAGGCTAACCCACACAGAGCCTCAGAGTCTGACATTCTGAGCTCATGTTTAAGGAAATTCGTTGCTTCCTCAGATCCTATTGTATTTTTTCCTATTTCTAAGGAGACTTACTTTCTTCTTCACTTTCTCTTTTATGTATTTCTACATTATGGTTTCTATTTTTTTCTTTTTAATCCACTGAGCTATATAAGGACATTTTCCCACAAGTATATGAAGGACTTTGAGCAAACTTCCTTCTCTAGACCTTGGCAAATGATATGCACTTGCTTTCTAATTATTATTATTATTATTATTATTATTTAGAATTTATGCTGCAGGAAGGGGTAAGGCCCATTTCCATTATGTCCATCATGGTCACAGGGTGATAATGCCATCCTCTTGTCTGTCTATACATTCTGAAGAGACTTTGTCTCCTTTCTTCATGGAGCCTCATCTAACCGGATCTCAGGGCTGATTCGTTTCCAATCTGTCCATCTGTCAATTTGTTTCCATTCCATTGCTCAACTGAGGTACTACTCCTAGTGACTCAGCAGGACCAGGGTGCTAGTGACAAGTTGCTGTCCCTGCTTCCAGCCCATATCAAGAACAGAGGGGAACACAGCCATTCCCAGACACAGCTGGAGTCATCTGCCACCCTGCTTATGAACTTCTGATTCTGCTCTACTGTAACATAATCAACTCTGTGATTCTTGCTCTTGGATGCTGCCTCGAACCAGTCCTCCAATCTTTTCTCCATCACTCCCCTCCTGTTAACACTGAGGCATATAGGGAACTGGGCTGACCTTAGGCTGTCATAGAAGAGCAGGAGGGTTACCTCATACTTCTCTGAGGAATAGGTCCTGGTCCCTCTAAAATGTCAAGAAATGCTTAGATTGGGGAGGTGAAATAGTTAAAACCAAAACACATTAGTATTTGTAAGGAAACAACTCAAAGCAAAGTGGGAGCAATATATAGCCCACTCCATCCAACATGCAATGAATGTACCTTGGCTCCAGAAGACAGTATAACTCCAGAGTACTGGACTCTGCAGCCAACTGGCTTAGCTCTGAGAGGCAGTTGGTCCCTTACTAGCCTTGGGACTGTGAACTAGTTGCTTCATTTTTTGTGTCTCAGTTTCTTAACTTGTTAAATGATGGCACTTTTTTTGTGTGGCTTAAATGTTTCATGAACCCAGAGGGAAACATGAGCCCCTAAGGGGTGACTAGGGTACATGAGTGGGATCCTCACCACTGAAAAGCCCATCTGCTTACTGACCTTCTGACACAGGATAACACAGCAAATAGGTACTGGGCAGATTCCAACCCTTCAGTAGACTTCACAACCTCTAGAACTGTTAAGAAATAAGTGTCTGTTCTTTAGAAATGATGCAGTGTCCGTCATTCTATCATAGCAACACAAGACATATTAATATTGGTGAATGTTACTTGTGCATAGGAAATGTTGCAAAGAGTTTGGAATATAGTAACCATTCATTGGTAGATGTTCATTACTGTTGTTATTCAAACAATATTCATGACCTGGTGCAAGTGGACAGGGCACTGTAAGAGCTGTTCAGTGAGGTTCAAGGAGAGGAGGAAGGAGGAAGGAGGGACAAAGATGGGAAAGGGAAGCTGAGGGTGAATCATTTCTCTGAGGTGATTGTTGCACAAAATATAAACGGTGAAAGAAGCCAGATTAGACACTTAGGTGCTTGAGTTTATGTGAAATGGCCACTGGTTTATTTTTAGGCTATTTCAAGGAGACTTTGCTTCTGGAAATGTGGAGTCCCCAGTCGTGCATTATTATTATTATTATTTTTTATAGTTTTAAGAGCCAAGAAGAGCAGATCTTAAGATCAGGAAAGGGCTTCTGAGATCGTAATCATTAATGGGTCCAAATTGCTGATCCAAACAGTTCCTGAAGGAACATGCTGGGGTCAGGAGATGCAGCCAATATGACAGTGGACTACTTGTCCTGTTTCCTGTCAGTGAGGCGAGGATGAGAGCAGGTATTTGTGCTTCTCCAGGGACCACAGCTGACTCAAATTCTAGGAATGGACTTAGAGACACTGCTCTTCAGGCAATGGTTTAAAGAATTCTTGCCTAACCTTAATACCAGATCTGGGAAGTATACATACATACATACATACATACATACACACATGCACATATACATATATATAATAAATGTTATATGATATGTAATAATCTTCAGTGCGTACTCATCACTCATGTGTCTGACGTCACACTAAGAGGTTTATATAGATGACTAAGCTAGGTGGGCGTCATGTATAGTAGACTTTCAGAGCAAGAAGGGGTCTCTGAGTCAAAGAGGGCTCATCCTTTCATTTGACAGAGCGGCAGGCTGAAGCTGTGACATTGTGCAGCATGCCCAAGATCTCAGGGCAGCAAGTTGTCACCCACACGCTGGCAGCCCGATAAGGGCTGACAGGAATCCAAGTGGACACGAAGAAATTACTCAAGCCCCTCAATCTTCTTCAGCTATTGAGAAAAACAAGTAATTTCTGTGCCTGTGCCTTCTGCCTGGCCATTGAACAGCCCTGTATCTGAAAACCATTAGACACAAGAGAAAGCATACCTTCTAAAACACAGAAGCATGCGTCTCTGTGTTTTATGAACCCAGACTACTGAGGTTTTTGGAAAAACATGACTACTACAACGAACCAAATTACTCCCTCTCCTCTATTTTATTGCCATTTATATGGCATTTATAATGCCCTAAGAACTTAGATATCATAGTTGCCATAGTATTTTGTCTGTGTGAGTTGAAAAGAGAAATTCACTGGAAACTCCTAGCTCCTGTAAAAACCTAGTGTATTTACGATTCTCTGTGATTCTCTGTGAGCCCCTCGTCATTACTTCTCACCAGGGTTCAAGAAAGCAAAGTCACGTGGTATGGGGTGGGGTGATTTTCCCCTTTGGATAAAAGGGTCCGGAGAAGAACCTGAGTTCTGGCTCCCCTTAGCCCCCTCCAAACCACTCACCCGCCGCTTTGCTTTCTGCTTGTGGAAAAATCCAGATGCTCTGTGATCAGGCTAGCTCGCTAACTAACATCTGATTTGAAACACTAGGCTGAGCCATCTGCTGCATTTGGGGAATTCAGGGTGGGGTGAGTAATGCGTTTTACAAATGTGTCCAAATAGGGCAATCAACGGAAGGGTAATAAGACGGGAATGCCTGCTTGGAGCCTTGTGCTCCGGTCTGCGACTCAGCGCCTTCTCGGGATATTCGTGTTCTCTGCCTCACGTCAAGTTTGCCTCCGCTTGTGTATCTTACTGGTTTTGGGGTTTTTGTTTTTTATATTTTTGGCAGTAAGATAGCTGCTAAATGCTCTCACAGAAGCGAATGTTTTAATGGCAACATGAGGATTCTATAGTTCAAAAACAGCCGGTGATCGATTGAAAAGTTACTATTCTTGAAAGATGCCATTTGAGGCCCTCGGCGTTCTTTGTAACCAACACATCTGGAGCAGGCTCGATTCTTGTTTCTCTCCTCACTATGGACCCATTCCAGTCGAGCTGGATGAGTGCATTTCCAGCTCAGCACAGGGATTTTGGTGTACTGTCTATAGGTTTTATTGAACATCTGTAAAATCCCCAGTTTGGGTATACTTCCAGCTAGGACTTTAATCTCTTTCTGAGATGCAGTGCTCTAGGTTTTAAGCAGGGAGGGTTGGGGAGGTATTGGTCTCATTGCTGCAAAAGGAGGGCTGACTAATAAATAACCTGGCGTTTCCATGCAATCTGGAACAGGGAACTGTTAGGTAATGGCTGGTATCTTCTTTAGCACAGTGTACCCTCCTCCCACCCCTAAGAGAAGTGAAATGTTTGAGAAACATGATTCAAAGTTATGACTGGCAGACTATAGAGAGTTACACGGGGAAGGTTAATTTACATAAATTCACCAAATATTTATTCTTTCTGAGAGGCGAGCCTGAGAGTAGAGAGGCGTCTGTGGCACAGACATGTGGTAAGGGTGTACCTAATAGTTGGAACAGAATGTCAGTGCTGACTAACCGACATCTGTGCTGTGGTCTGCATCACAAACTTTGCTGTTAACTTCTGTGCAAGCTGCATCCCTGTGAGATCCTGGGTTTGGCCTTCCTGTGAAGTTTCCAGGCTTTTGACTCACAAATACTCCAGCCTCTCCACAGAGTATGCTATGACTAGAATCCAGAGATCCCTGCCCCCAAGGTGCAGTCCTTCCGCTTTCCTAGAACCTTCTGGAGTCTGTACTGTGCAAATCTGCTAACTCCATCCAGATTTTCAGTGCGAGTTCTATCTCTCAGTCTTCACTGAGACTTTCTTCCTTACCTTTTCCCACAGACGTGTGAAATACTCTCACCCCTTCTTACACAATCTGGGATGTTCAAATCTTCTTTTCTAGTCTTCGAAGACACAGACACTGAATTTAGAACATTGAAATCCCCAAACTTGAAGTGAATAGGAAAGTCTTTCTCCCACTAAATAGCAAAAACCAAACCAAACTAGCATGGTGCTCACACAAAAATCAGACACACTGACCAATGAAATAGACCTGAAGTTCCAGACAGTAGCCCACACACCTATGGCCACCTGATTTTTGATAATGGAGCCAGAAATACACAGTGGAAGAAAAAAATCACCTTCAACAAGTGGTATTCGCCAAGATGGAAGGCTGCCATATAGAATCCAAATAGAACCATATTTATCACCCATACAAAACTCATCTTCAAATGGATCAAAGACTTCAACCTAAAACCAGATACACTGAACCTGATAGAAGAGACAGTGGGGGAAAAGCCTTGACACATTGGTGTAGGAAAAGTCTTTCTGAATAAAACAGTGTTAGCACGGGAATTAAGATCAACTATTAATAATTAGTGGAACCTCATAAAACTGAGAAGTTTCTGCAGGGCAAAGTCATTCAGACAATGTGGCAGCCTATAGAATGGAAAATATATTTTTTACCAACCACACATCTGATAGATAGATGATATCCAAAATATATAAAGAAGAAAAAAAAAACAAAAACAAAAACCAACAACCCAAACCTGAACACTGAACGACAAGAAAACAAATAACCCAATTAAAAATGGGTTACAGATCTAAACTGAGAATTCTCAAAAGAGGAAACACACATGGCCGAGAAGCACTTAAAGAAATGTTCAATATCCTTGGCCATCAGGGAAATGCAAATCAAAACTACTTTGCGATTTCATCTTACACCCCCTGGAATGGCTAGGATCAATAAAACAAATGACAACTCATGCTTGCAGGGAAGTGGGTAACTCCATTGCTGGTGGAAGTGCAAACTTGTACAGCCTCTATGGAAATCAGTGTGGTGGTTCCTCAGAAAGTTGGGAAGAGAACCACGTCAAGATACAGCTACACTGTTCTTGCGTACATACTCCAGGAATCCATGCCTTCTTCTACGGAGACGCTTGCTCAACCATGTTTATTGCTCCTCTGTTCATAATAACTATGAATTGAAAACAGCCTAGATGTCTGTCAGATAAATGGATAAAGAAAATGTTTATGTTTCCGTTGGTTTATACAATGGAATTTTTCTACTCTTTTAGAAAGAAGGAATTATGAAATTAGATGGTAAATGGCTAGAAAAAAAATGAGGAGAAACCCAGACCTAGAAATACAATATGAAATGTAAATAGAAATATAGTATGTATTAGCTTATGTGTGGATGTTAGTTAGCTGTTAAGTCTTTATTAAGTGGGCTACAATCCATATAACCACTGAGGTTAGGTGTGGAGTAAGGGAAAAGGGATGAGGGATGAGTATCCCTAGATAATAGAAATAGAATGGATAGCTACAGACAGAAAGAGGGCAGGAATGGGAGGAGAGAATGGGGAGCAAAGAGGCAGGTAAGGGAGGAATACAGGTAGGGATAGGTAAAACCAAGGGCTCTTTGAAAGGTTATATGGAAATAAAAGGTAGTAGAAGCTTCCTAAAACATATACATGTGTGAAGGTGATGTAAATCTGAAATTGCCAAATAGTGGGCAAGATGGAGCCTCTACTGAATACCTCTCACCATCTAATGGGACTTTCAGCCCATCTAATCAAGGTGTTGGCCAATGGGCCCTCATGGAAGCCCCCCCGAACAACCCAAGCTATTGTCGAGCTATTGCTCTCCAAAAACTGATGGTAAGACTCCATTGCTGAAGATATCAACTGCACAAGTCGTGGAACTCAGATGCTGGTGCCTTCCCAGATCCTTTATTCCTAAAAAATCACCTTCACTGTTCACGGTACTGGAAGTTACTCTGCGCACTACCAAATGTAAACACCAACCCAGCTACAAATTCTTTCTGTAATGATGACCTGCCTGCAAGATGAACTAGTACGAAGGTGACACAAAGCTTCTGGGTCTAACTAATTAATATCTGATTAGATTTAAGGCCTATTCCATGGGATGGAACCCATCCCTGACACTGCTTAGGTGGCCAAGAACCTGAAACCAGATAGGTCAGGGACAGAGGGGAAAACCAAATACTACTGTTCTGCTAATAAAAAAGACTCTTAACAACATTCTGCTAGACTCACAGATCAGCGCCTTGTGCAACCATCATCAGAGATGCTTCCTCCTGCAGTAGATGAGAACAAACATAGAGACCCACAGCCAGACAGTGTGCAGAGAGTGAGAGACTTTGGAAGACTCAGTCCTAAATAGGATGTTTCCATCAAATCTCTCCCCTCGGGGGATCATGGAACCCTGTGGAAGAGGAGGCAGAAAGATTGCAAGAGCCAGAGGAGATGGAGAACAGTAAGAAATCAAAGTCTTCTAGACACAACAGGGCTGGCTCACAGATGAACTCACAGAGACTGTGGCAACAGGCAGAGGGCCTATATAAATCTGTATCAGTCGGGAGTCTGTGGTGGTTTGAATAAGAATGACCCCCCACAGACTCATATATTTGAATGATTAGTCATCAGGGAGTGGCTATTTGAAAAGGATTAGGAAGTGTGCTCTTGCTGTTGGAGGAGATGTGCTACTGGGGGTAAGTGGTGAGGCTTCAAAAGTCTGTGCCAGGCCTAGTCTGCCTCTGCCTCTGTCTCTGTCTCTGTCTCTCTGTCTCTGTCTCTCTCTCTCTCTCTCTCTCTCTCTCTCTCTCTCTCTCTCTCTCTCTCTCTCTCTCAACAAACTCCCACCCCCTCACTTGCTCCTCTGCAGATCAGGATGTAGCTGTCAATTACTTCTCCAGTCCCATGTATGCCTGCATGTTGCTGTGTTCCCTGCCTTGGTGGTGGTCTAAACCCCTAAAACTGTAATCAAGTCCCCAATTAAATGCTTTCTCTTATAAGAGTTGCTTTGGTCATGATGTCTCATCGTAGCAATGGAACAGTAACTAAGACGGAGTTCCAGTGCTGAGAGTGGAAGTGGACAGGCACCCCCATCTGTAACACAGGAGCTATGTTTATTAATAACCTTTAACAAATGAAAGGTTAGTTTTCTCCAAAAGAGTCCCAGTATGGATACAGCAACTCTTAAGTGTAGGTTCCAGGCCCAGCAGTAGATGGTCAACACAAAATATAATCAGTGGCATCTGGATTCTGGTTTCGTGTTTTATGGGCTTCCTGTATGTGCGAGTATGTGTGTCTCTGCTTCTATACGTGTTTCTTGTGTTTTTTTCCTGGGCTCTTTTTTCTTTCTTGTTTGCTTTGTCCTATGCTGATTTGCTTGTTTTTCTTTCACCTTATTATTTTTTTTTATCCTTCTTCTTTAAATGACTCTGTTTTCTTAAGAGAGACAGAAAGGGTGTGGATTCAGATGGGAGGAAAGGTATGGAGGGTTTCAGAGGAGTTGAGGGAGAATAAATTGTAATCAGAATAAATTATATGAAAAAAATCTCTATTCAGTAAAAGAAAAACAGAGGTTAGAAAATGTTGTGCTTTATAAAAATAAAGAGGAGAGAAAAGGGATATGTTTGGTGGATGTGCAGTCAGGTGTGGGGGAAGCGGTGCCTCTGTGGGCCCATGCGGAGGCATCCCTTTCTCCTGAGGGACCAGCCACCGGACTAGAATAGAGTTTATTCAGGGCATGGGGAGGGGAGTTGAGGGAGGAGAGACAGAGAAGGGCACAGAGAGAGAGAGAGAGAGAGAGAGAGAGAGAGAGAGAGAGAGAGAGAGAGAGAGAGAGAAGAGGAGTAGAGGCTGGTCATGAACACATGGAGAATGAGAGGAGAGGGCAGTGGGTAGCGAAGGGGAGCAGGAGCAAGAGAGAGAGGGGGCAAGAAGCCCCTTTTATAGTAAGCCAGGCACACCTGGCAACAGCCAGGTAATTGTGGGGCAGAGTCTAGACGAAATGCCAACAAAAAAGACAATATTTTAAGATTGAAACCCATACTCATCAGAGATTCTAATCTTTATATATTGAAACAAAAAAGAATTTACTTTGTCAATAATCTTAAAAAAAATCTGTTATTCATAGACTCTCAAGGTAGGTGATATTGTTGAAAGGTATCATTGCTTCAAAAGGCTGTTTGCCGTTGAATAGCTTGTGCAAACTTACTAGGAGTTTTAGATTATAACCCAGCCTATTCCTAGTATATGGGGAATGTGAAATTTTAACTACTCAGTTTTCTTCGAGGTCACACGATTTTAACAATTTACGTCACTAGAATATTAGATATTTCCATTTTAATAAGCATGTATACATTTCATATTTTCAAATATATCCTTAAAGAGAATTAATTTTTAATTAATTATTATCTTGTTAGGCACCAGATGTATAGATTAGCATGTGAGTGGCCCAGGTGTCTATATTCCTAGCATTAAAAAATATTTCTCAACTATGTTGTTTTCTAGAGATTTATCAGACCAACACTGAAAATGGATGTTTCTCATGGGGATGGTTCATTTATTCATTATTTATTTAGTCTACTTTTAAAAACCCCAAAAGCAAAGCTAAAGCCACACAAAATTGACCAACCTCTTTCTATATTTTAGCCTCTTTGCTAGTATGAAAACACAGCACAAATGAATTGAAGCTACATTCTAGTGGTGACCCTGGCATTTACTGACTACCATCATAATAGTTTCAAATTATATGCTGCTGGATTTAAATGTTAAAAAATCATTTTCTATGCGAAAGACAACGTGATTCCTAGGAGGCAGTCTCTTTCACAAAGCTCAGGACTTAAAAAAAACAAAGTCAGTAAAAATGGCCTGTATTTGCTGCCTCTGGTCCAGGTCCTTTATAAATTCTGCCTTTAGTATCACAACATCCTTTCAAGCTATTCTTATTATCCCCTCTTAGAGAACAGAACAATCAAGGCTCAGTGTTGAGGGAATTAACCAAACCTACGGAGCTCACTGAGCGGTGCAGCCGGGCTCTGAACTCATTTCTGATGTCCAATCCCATTGCTCTCATTATGTACCTTTCTCCAGACCTAATTGTAATCTCTGAGGGAGCTGGGAGAGCCTTTCAAAGGTAGTTAGGAGGTACTTGTAATTAAAGGGCAGTCACATGGTAATCATGGCTGCAGTTCAGTGGCGGAATGGCAAGAAACTTTGCAGACACGATATTACTTCTCACAACTTGGAATGTCTCTTCTTCAATCTCTAAAACATGCTAGCCCTGCCATTCACACCAGTGTCACCCATCAACACAGATAAGGCCAGGACACTCGACGTCATCTACTGCACAGCAAACACTCTTTGTTCCTGGTAGGCGTCTGCTTGGATCTGGTCCCTTAGTCCTAGAATCAAATCGATCTCTTCTCTTCTCTTCTCTTCTCTTCTCTTCTCTTCTCTTCTCTTCTCTTCTCTTCTCTTCTCTTCTCTTCTCTTCTCTTCTCCTCTCCTCTCCTCTCTCCCTCCTCCTCTTCCCTTTCTTTCTTTCTCTTTCTTTCCTTTCTTTCCTTTCTTTCTTTCTTTCTTTCTTTCTTTCTTTCTTTCTTTCTTTCTTTCTTTCTTTCTTTCTTTCTCTCTCTCTCTCTCTTTCTTTCTTTCTTTCTTTCTCCCTCTCCCCACTTTCTTTCTTATTTGTTAACTGCCACTCCACATCCCCTAGCCAGAACCATGGTGTCAGAAGATTTTGGCTGCCCAACAGTCTCATGTTATTTAACTGATCTAACAGGGCATCCCACTCAGAACCAAATTAAATTGGCAGGCCAACTCAGGTGCGCAGGTAGCAAGGAGGAAAACCTTCCTAGACTTAGTTTAAATGGGCAAATCAGCTGGGTGTTCTCCTTTAGTGCTAATAAGGCTATAGTTTAGAGGTTAGGGTTTAAATTCTAGAAATACAAGGAGAAAATTGGTCTTTGCAAACTCATGTTAGGAGATTAGCATTTTTATTAGTGTACATCCCTTGTGTGTTTCACTCAGGTGTACCACACGTTTTGGCCATGCTCACTTCTTCATCCTCTCTTCCCCAGTCTCTGTGCTAGTCCTCTTCCCTCTTCCCCCATTCTGTCTCCTCATCCTATGCTCACATCTCTCTCTTCTTCACTTCATTCACGTATGCTCATATGATTTTATGTATCTAAATAAAACCTAAGATCCGCAAACAAGAGAGAATCTATGGAGCATTTGTCTTCTCAAGTCTGACTCACTTTGCTTAATAGAGTGATCCCCAGTGACACGTTTTCCTGCAAAAATATATAATTTCCTTCTTCTTTATGGCTGATAAAACCTGATTTTGTGTGTGTATACACATTGCCATTCATCTATTGATACACTTCTTATAGTGAAAGAATAACGCAATTAAATTACTTTGGAGTAGAGCAGGAAACGAAGCCTGGGTAGACTCTTGAATAGCAGCAATTCCCTTGGCAAAACCTAAACTGCAAAGAGAACAGGGAAGAAGATATAGTCTGGAGGCCCAGAGCATAAAATGCTCTTTCCCATCTTTGTTTTGTAGATAATGCAGAGCAATTATTTAACAAACAAAATGAAGATGCCATCTCCTTAGGAAACACCAGGTTGTTGCAATTAGTCTCCGTCTGACCCTGAACTTGCCAGCCACAGGACAGAGATGCTGCGACTAGCTTTTCTGGCTGATGTTCAAATGCTTGCTCTTTCTCCTCCTGAGAACTGGCTTTTGACTGGAAGTAAGCCTCACCACTGCCATCGTTATTGGCGTATCACATTTTTAGGTGAGGATTTCTGATAGGTTAAGTGAAATACCAAGGCTGTTGATCTGGGACACCTTGATGGCTTCTGAAATATCACCTTGACACATCCCTTCATAGCAGTCCTTCAAAAAATAACTAACTCTATTTCAAAAACCTAATAGTGGTCTTAGAAGACGAGAACTCATCTAATCGTGTACACTTCCTCTCAGAGGAGTCCTTCTGCTCACTAACTACTGTATTGAGGATGCTTATTTCTTTAAAAGCACCCAGCATCTGCCTGGAGGAATCAAAAGATGTTAGTACTTACCCCTCATTCTTCCATGCATTCTCAATGACTAACAGACACTTAAGTGTCTTTAGTGGCTGCTCTAAGAAGATGCTTTCCCATTCTTTCTTATTATGGAATTTCCACTGTGTTTCTAGCAGAACAAAAGTTTGTCCCTTGACCAGGAGCATTTCTGCTAAAAGTGTCTGGACAGTTTTTTTTTTTTCTTGAATTTTATGAGCTCTTCAAAAGTTTAAGGGAGAGGAAGTCAAGATAACATAGAAATGGTTTACTAACCATTTCTGTACATCTCATGAAAAAGGGACTTATGTTAAAGTTCACCAAAAATATTCAAACTATCTGTAGGGTGTCAGGGTAGCATAAAGGATACTCTCAAAGTTCTAAATCAACAGATTTGGGAGTGGCAATGTCTAAGCCAAATTCTAGCTGTCTTTTTTTTTTTTGTTAGCCCGGTTTGTCTGAATAGAATTGTTCACTTTTCCAGTTCAAGTTAATTTTCTCCCTAATTTTTTTTCACTAAATTTTAAGTCAGCATACAAAGTGAAAGGTTTCTTCATAGCATCTTCTTTTGTGTGTCATTGGCCTTTTCTCTCATTCATTCCTCTCTCTGTTGCCCCCTCCCCACTCCTGTCCACCTTTTAAGGTTCCCTTGTTTCCCAGTCCTTCCCAACATCTATTTTCTCTCTCTGTTTCTCTCCCTTCTTTCCTTCTTTCCCCCCTCCCTTCCCTTTCACCCTTCCTTTCTCTTTCTTTTTTCTTCTCTTTTATTTTACAAGTTCTTTATTTTTATGTGTTTATGTATATTCCTGCATAAGGTTATGTGCACTATGTCTATGGAGAACTTGTAAAGCCAGAGGAAGGTCTCAAGTCCACTGGAACTGGAGTTACAGAGGTTGTAAGCTGCCATGTGTGTGTGCTGGGACCTGAACCTGAGTCTTTTGCAAGAGCTGCCAGGGCTCTTAATTGACAAGCCATCTCTCCAGCCCCCACTTCTATTTTGCTATTCCATTACCCATTCTATTTCTTACCTCCCTTAAGCAAAATCATAACATATCATTTCTTTGGAGTTTCCATGGGGTTAGAATTCAAGACACAACCACCTATAATTGAACTACTTTACAGCACTTTCTCTTATTGTTTTTGTGCCTAAATCCTACTGCACAGAGGTGTACAGGCTGAGACTGACTTCCCTGGGACTTTTCTTTGGGGTCCAAGTTGTGCAGGAAAATGTGTTCTTAGAGCTTTAGCATGTGAGCTTACCCTTCACACTCTCATTGCTGTACATCCTCTCCTGCCACACATCTTCCACCCCTGGAAGCCTTCTGCTCTGGATCCTTCTCCAGGGCTGTTGCTCCTTGTCCTTAATGGACTTGTGGGCAGTGGGGATGGTTCTGTGAGAAGTTCATAGGGCTGTGAGCTGGCTAGTTAGTCATGGCCACACTGATGACAAACTCATTCGTTTGACTTTTGAGGAAGGAGCAGATATCTCTCCTCAGTTTACTCCTTTCAAACTGACAGTGAATCTTGGGACAGACCGTAAAGTGAAGTAAGAGAAAAGAAAGCAAACTGAGGAGAAAGAAGACCCCAAATTACTGTCATTGTTACAGCCAGAGCTGCTCATTGACAAAAAGGATCTTCTACAAATAAAAACACTGCAAACCACCTTTTTTTGCCACTTCTCATTAAGATGAGTAATCTGTGTCATGGGGGTTGGGGGAAACCTCATAACTAGGAAGTATGAGAATATGGCACATTCTTTTTTTTATTAATTGAAATTAGTAAAATCTATTCTGGCTATAATGCTGACCTGTGATATATCAAAGTTAGACATCATCTATGTTCTCACTAACTTTCCAGAAAGTCTTATTCCTGTCCTTTGGCAGAGGTACTCAATCCGACTGAGACGCACAAGGGACATTCTTTGGGAATAGTAGTGTCTTCCTCACTTCAAAATGTTTCATGTACTGCAAAGTTGCCGCCATATGGTTCCCACAAAGGTTCTGCCAAAACTCCCCGGGTTCTCACGAGAGCTCCTTCCTCCTCTGTTCTTTTAAGCTCCTGCTGCGGTGGCAGACATGGGAGAGACAGGCAAGCTGCAAAGGGAAGCGCGGAGTCAAATTAAAGCCTCGCAACCAAGACTCGTGGAGTTGCGGATGGGGGGTCCCCTCCCTCCCTCTGCTTGATGAAGGTGGGTGTGAGATCCCACAGGACTGTCTGGAAGAGAGCCCGTGGAAGTCACTGTATTTTGCTCAGAAGCTGGAGGCGAAGCAGAAGGCAAGTTACAATTCGTCTGTTGCAAGGCCTGGGTTGGGTGACAGGAGGGAGCGGGTATGCTAAGAGTTCAGAAGAAGTCTTCAGGGGTTTTGACTGTGTAGGGAAAAGGGCGTGATGCCTAGAAGTGACCCGGAGTCCACAGAAACAACTGTGGCACGTGGAGCCGAATGCCATATAGGGATACCACCACTCTGGCTCTATGTTCTGGCAGGTGGGAGACAGGGAACAGGCTTTGTGCCTGATCGGGGGCTGGATTGACTTTTTCTCTTCTTTACGCTACTATGATTGTTTGGAGTCCCTTCTATTTCCCAGGGAACTGCATCCGAGCAGCCTTCCCCACGCTACAACAGTCTGTGTATCTAAGCTAGGGGCTACTTCCTGCCTTTGAAACTTGCAAGTTTCATTTGAGGGTGAACAGCAGCATTTCAAGACAGGGCAGTGGGGTCTGTGCATCCAGAACATATGGTACTCCTTGCTAATTTTTGAGTGTGCATTGTGAAGTCGATTCCTTGAGATTAATGAGTAGTACTCACTAGCTATGTTGCCTGGGGACTCACTTTTAAAACTTTGTATGTGTTAGGTTTTTATTTTTATTAACAATGTGCACAAATCACCTTTTACATTTTTCCTATGACTGTCGGATGTAGGTGAGGGGAATTTGTCCTTTTCTATTCGTTACAAAAATTACACCGAAGATATAAAATCTTTCTTCTGGTCTTTCAGACTAGATGTAGCTTTTAGCTCTGACCTGATGTCACTCCTTCCTTAGTTGTTGTATTGTTCAGCCCATCCAGAGAATCTTCACCACATATGTCAGAGCAAGATAAAGGTCACCAAGGAATAGCATTCACACTGGCCCTCACTGTATCTGTGTCAGCTCCCAGGATGACCTTTCCCTTCTCTGGGAGATGTTTATCATCGAACTGAGCTACAGGGTAGAATTGGCATGTCCTTCCTGCCCCCTCTCCTCAGAGCCCTGCAACAGCCTTGGAGTGTGGCTCTGCTGCAGGTGGCCCAGGGCTTCTACTTGATGTGACTAGACAGTGAGGTGCTCTCAGAACTGTCTCCATTCCCTTCCTCTATTAGAACTGTTTCTGTGCTCCTGAAGATGAGATAAATAAATACATCTTTGAAGGAGATAGAAAACAGTAGCACCTTGTGCCTTGAATTCTTCCGGGGAGTAGATAGGGTCACACAAGACTACGGTCTTGAATGCACAACACTTGTGAACAAGACAACCACCAGAATGTCTTGTTCAATGAGTTAATGTTTTTCAAAATATAGCTGGAATGGTGTCCTTCATAATTAAGGCTTCTGGCTTTCAGTTTAAAGTGATATTTGCCAGTAAAAGCCTGCCCAAAAAATAGATAAATAAATAAAAGGAGGCTTACCGTTAAATATTGATTTAAGCTGGGAAATCGGCTCCAAATTTTGTTACACCAGTCTTGATCTACATGGCCTCAGGGCATCTGTTTCAATTTGGTCAAATTGAAATGGGGAGGGATGGTGCTGGGCTAGCAACAAGGAGATCCAATAGAGCAGGAGGAGTTGCATTTGATGAAAAGGGCCTGCCATAGCCATCTATAGGTCCTGAGGATGTGTAACCTGGGCTCAACCATCCTATGGGCTGACCCGAGCTGAGCTGGTGATTATTTTTCTTTTTAAAATGTAAAAAAGCATGTCAAGTTATCTTTGGAGAGTGGGGTGTTTTGTCTGTTTTCTTCTCATTGTAAGCTTTTTCTCTACTTGTCTGGGTAGACTTTTTTCCCCCCTTGTTCTGCAGGAAGGAATTTTGTTTAAGAGAGAGAGAGAGAGAGAGAGAGAGAGAGAGAGAGAGAGAGAGAGAGAGAGAGAGAATTTCTTCCCTGCTATGAAACAAATTTTTCAGTCACTACTCCAAGCTTTTCTCCTCACCTATCGTGGGAACAGATAGGGTCACACAAGACTACGCTCCTGAATGCACAGGCTTGTGAAATATCATTGCTCATCTATGGGGCTGACAAATAAGAAGGGGGGAAGGCTAAAGTTTCCTGGGGGAAACAAAAGAGGTCATTAGAAGAAACTGAACTCCTCTATTGGGGCAAAGTGCCCGAGATCTATTAGTCTTGACAACCCCACTTATTCCAATGTCTCCCGTCGTCTGTGAAGCGAACAAAGGCTGATAAGCAGTGATGAGGCAGGGTACCGGTTTGTATTTCCAGACTCATAAATATTTCACAATACCATTTTCTTACAATCAGATACGTTAGTTTGCCAAGCATAGATGCGGCTGGATGTTCGAGCAGTGCTGGTGTTTAACAAAAGCCTTTTGAAGGCAGCGGACACAGGGGTGGGTAGGACTGAGTGTGCCTCTGACTTGCTTGCCACTCTACCTGGCTTTCAAACGCATGTTTCTAATTTTGGCAAAGGAGTTGGCATTTCACCTCTGGAAACGGCTGCTGTCTACTTGAAGAAATATATTGTTAGACTTCATGGGGGGTGGGGGTGGGGTCATCAATCTTAGCCACAGACTCCAATTTCTTCTCATTCCCTTACCCCGCCAATGTCCTTGTGTTTCTTTGTACTTCACCCCATGGGTGCTGGAAGCAGTCACCAAAGGGTGATTTTAATTTTCAGTGGAACTTGGTCTTGAGAGTACTGTCTTTACCCACACTCAAGCACAGCTGCCTGCAATTTCCAGAGGCCAGCCTCTCCTAGCCCCTATTGCAGGCTCCAAAATTTCAGCATCCCTCCCAGCTAACCCCACTACCACAGGAAGAGGGCAGCAGGCTCTCTCCCTGATGTAATCAAGGCAGAGTGTGCAGACACGACCTGATTAACAGCTCCAGTATTAATTTCTCTTTTTGGTTGCTTGACTCACAGCGAGAACCATGTCAAGGCAGCAGAGAAGCAATTAAATTGATTTTAATCTTTGTCAGAGTAGATAACGTGCTTCTTTCTCTTCTCATTTAAATAATTAGAGTTTCAGTAGGTATTATTTCTGGCTTTAAAAAAAAATCAGTATCTTAATGTAATAGAACCCTTGTAATTATAAACTTAACGGCTCTTAATAAGTTAATCATGGCTTTTTCACTTAACATGTATTTTTTTCTTATTAAACTTTTGTTTGCCAGTGTTTCTGCTTTCATTAATGACAAAGAAACACAAAGAATGATGGATAGAAAACAATTCTAACATTTTTCATCATGAAATCTTTTCAACAATTACCTCTTCCTCTCTTTGTGGTGCTCTGAATTTAATTTAAGCAATATTTTCAGATTTGTGGGCATTTAAAAGATAAACAACACACTCACTTAATGGTGATGGTGTTTTTGGCTTCTATGAGAATTTCCTTAAAGGACAACATATATTGTTAAATTGTGTGAAGTCCCTTGAAACATAACATTCAATGAAAGTCAGAGATAATTTTTTTTAAAAAAAAATTACAAGTGGGAAAACTGTAATTTATTATGTTCTCTTTGATATTCAGTCAGATATTGGGAAGTTATCTTGTTTCTCATGCATTATTATATATTTTTTTAAATGTACATTTCAGAGAAAAGGAAATAGGGACAAAATTCACAGATCCAGTGTCCTTCTTCATTGGATGTGGAATTTGGGCAGCAAGGTCCGTCTGTGTAGTTCACAGACCACTGAGTACTACAGAGCTGTGGTTAATACCCAAGGGCTGAGTGACTGGGGTGGGGATGGGGTGCAGATGAAGAGTACTCAATTCAGACTCTGGTGAAGTAGTGGGTTTTTCCCAAAAGATTTAGAAGATGTTTAGCTCTTGTGTGTCAAGTGGCAAGAGAACCTAACACACCAGATACTATGAGTCCTGGACCAGAAACAGTGACCCTAGAGAGTGATGTAGCCAGTTCAGATCTCACCCCTTCCTTAAGGTTGCAGGGATGCAGTCTTCTGAGAAACTAATGGATGAAGAGTTGACTCTTGAATTGGAATTTTGAGAAGAGAACAACTGTTGTACTGGAAATCACAACATGCCACTTCGTTGGGGTAGACACAGTACAAAGAGGTACTTGAAAAAGCCAGCAAAAAAGCACTGGCAGCTTCTCCTTTCCCCTGTGTTTCCTTGGTGTTTGTTTGATCCTCTAGGCTGCACACTGTGTGGAACACTCATAAGCCAACTCCAAATACTCTCGAAGGAAACTCAGAAGCAGAGGCTGGGTCCATAATTGGCAGGAACAGAGCAGGTGATCAGCATTGACTTGACGGAAGTGTCTTCGAGGTGGGAAGAAGGGTCCTTAAACCAGCACTTGCCATTTGAGTGCGCTGACAGTATGCTTGGGAATGCACCTGGAAATACACACCCACTAGAAAGGGATGGAGTACAGAGGACAGGGTTGTCACTGAAGACATGCGCGCTCTTCTCACCAGGGAGCATATCTTCAGTCACTGTGTTGGTAGAGATGTTGGTTGTTAGGCCCCTAGGTAAGCATTTTCAGTGAAGACCCTCAGTGGAAGCCCAGCATATTCAAACCCAACATTTCCTGGAGAGAAAGGATTTTATAGGAACATGGAGGCAGGCCAGGCAGGGACATGTGTGTGTGTGTGTGTGTGTGTGTGTGTGTGTGTGTAGGGTCTGGGGGGGTGGGTGGGCGGGGGGTAGAGGTGGAGGAGGAGGCTGAGGGACTTAGGTCATTCCAGTGAATTGTTTGTGCTCTCTGGAACCAGTAGAGCTGAACCTGGGATGGTCAAGGGGAAGAGTGTTAGAATGTGTGGCAGAGCTGTGAGGGGTTGCTAAGCAGCAGTATCTGAGGTCTCAGTAGTCTTCTTTGAAAGCATTCTTAAGGTTCGGCCAGTCTAGGCTTATGACAGGAACAGCAGCCCAGGAGGACATGAAGATGCTTCCATTGTCCTGATAACAAAAAAAGTTTGGCCACAAGCAAGCAACTCCAACCTAGGAAAGCCATAGACAGGTTAATCTAACTTCCAAACAGTTACACTGGTGTACCCTGCCACAGCCATAGAGAAAGGGCTTCCCAGAGATTTGGGATAGGATTCATCTCTATCCCAGTATATCCAGAAGGCAGCATGTGGAGTCAAAGAGATCTGCACCCATAATATTTAATGAGATTTTGAGGACTTCCTTGGGAACGTGTTATCTTTTTTTTTCCTTTTTTATTTTTGTAGTGCTAAGGCTTGAACCTAGGGCCTTATGTGCACCAAGCAACTGCCATACCACTGTTATATTTCCTTCTCATACATGTATGAATGCATATTCTTTTGAATCAGGATCTTGCTAAATTATTCAGTTGGTCTGTAACTCAGTCTGTAGCTCAGGCTGGCCTTGTCTTGGATCTTCTTGCTTCCACTGCCAGGGATTGCAAGTCTATACCATTAAGCCTGGTTTATGACTACTTTCATCTACCCCTTTTAGAATGAAAATGTCTATATTCATCTATTATATTTTGGAAGTGCATAACATTTGATTTCACAGGCTTAAAGTTAGAGGTGAAACTTACCCCTAGATGGCCAGTGCCTTGAGTCTCATATTTGATGTAGATGAAATTTGGATAAGACCCCAGACCTTAGATTTTTGAGTGGGTGCTGGAAAAAAGGTAAGACTTTTGGAACTATTGGGATTGTATGGGTGTGGCTTGTGTGTGAGGCCATGGATTTATAGGAAGCCATGGGTAGATGTCTCTCATCTGAATGTTTGTGTTTCCCCAAAGTTCATACACGGAAACTCAATACCTGTTATTATTGTGTAGGCTTAAATGTTCCAAAAACAACCTTAATAAGGATTCTCAAATACTTCAAACCTCCCTTCTAACCCACCACCCAAAGGTAAGGGAGAAAAGATGGTAAATATGACAAGGGGATGTGGACCTGCTTAGAATTAATTCTTTGGAACAACTTCAATCTCTGTCACGGTAGCAGCAGCCCAGTTCAGTAGTGTCAGGATACCAATTGTCCACTTCACAAATCAGCAACAATGGTATGATCCAGCAGAAACCAACAGGCCTCCGCCAAATAAGCATAAGTCAGCGAGAGCAACCAGGACCAACCAGAATGCCAGGAGTTCTCTGCCATGCCTCTCAATGAAGTGAAGATCAGCAAAGACTCGAGACCAACTATACAAGCGTCCTGTCACTATCCATGGAGTCCCACTTATACTCTCTCCAAACATTACATGTTCTCCCATGGATCTAGCCTCAGCAAAATATCACACGAGTCTGTGTCACATGATACAACCAGAAACTTCCACTTCATAATTGTATTAAGGTGTGGGCCTGGAAGATGACAGGTCACAAAGAGACCTTGTATGTGGAGTAAGTGCTCCTACGAAAGAACCCAAAGGGAGTTTACTCATTCAACCACCTGACAACAACACAACAATGCAACAGCTAGAAACACAACTAGAACCTGTGTGATACTGAGGTTCTGCACACTAAGCGGTGACTATAGGAGGTGGATCGAGGAGGCAGAAGGCCAACCCTCACTTCCCACAGACTATTGGCATCTTGATCTTGGATCTTCAAGTCTCTTTAAACAACAACTTTGTGTTATTTACACTTTTCAAGTCTAAGACACTTCCTGACAACTTCTCAAACTGACAGAAACAAGTTTCTTCGGTTGGACTCCCACCTTCTGATCCTCAGCTGATTCTCTACCCATTGTAACTTCTCAGAGTGTAGGTTGTTCAGAAGTCACAAATTATATGAAACTTTGAGAATCCACTATTTTAGCTCCAGAGGTAGTTTTCGATATTATTATTCAAAGGGAAAAATGACCCAAGAATATTCCTAGTTTTCTCTATCCACTAATCCTAAAAAAAAATTTTTTTAAACTTTGCTTGGATAGGTTTTTTTGCTGCCCTCTCCTACTCCTGAGAGTTTCTCCTAGGGCCAAAAGAGAGAGATTTTGTGGGGTTTATTATGTACAATGAAGAGACACAGATGGAAAGGGAAAATTAACAGTGTGCTTAGACTTAGAAGAGGAAGAAATTCTTTTAAAATTAAAAAATTTTTTTTGAGAACATCATTGGAGCATCCTAAATTTTGAAGAAATGTAAGTTTTAGAAAGCATGAAAGACTGGGGAGATGACTCAATATGTAAGGCACTTGTCCCACTAGTGTAAGGATTAAAATTTTGATCCCTTTCACCTACACAAATGTTGAGTGGGCAGTCAACTGTAATTACAGTACTCAGGAGGCAGAGACAGGCTCCTAGTGGGAAGTTGACTAGGTATACTAGTCAAATATGCAAGCTCTGGGTTCAAGAGAGGAGCCCGACATCAATACATATGTGGAGAGGCGTCAAGGAAGAAGCCTAATATCAATCTCTGTTCTCCATACAAATGTACACACACACACACATACACACACACACACACACACATGAACATACATGCACATATGTATGTGCTCCATGACACACATACCAACATGTAACTGTGGATTATAGGTCATCTCTAAGTGAATTCAGGACATCTGAAGCAAGTGATTTTGTTCTTTCCCAGGTGTTGGATTGGATTTTGTGGATTGTGCATGGCTGGGACTTAAGCAAGCTCACATGTATGACCTTGGACATGTTAATGTGTATGTGAACACCAAGTATAATTTAACTTTAAAGACTGTTTTTGCTCCCTGGCCTTGTTTCTGAGATTCAAAGTCAGATTTTTATTTTGCATTCTTTCACATTCATCTCTCAGGACTTTGTTTAATTTCCTTCCCCGTAAAGCCCATCCTGGCCTTTTTCCCTGGTCCTGGGTGAAGCTGTCTCTTCAGCCGTTAGGCGTCACTTCTGTTTCGACAGATTTCTTTCATTGCTTCCATCACTCTTGCCTAGTTTCCTTGCTACTTCAACTGACGGTTTGTTCTGTTAGAGCAGGAACCATCTTTGTAGCCCCAGAACCTGGCACACAGTAGGTACTTTGTGTCTGACTGTAGAATGAGCAGTGTTATAGTGAGTTCTCCCAGGAGTTGCTGGCTTCATTTCATTCCATGCCTTTGAACTATCATGTTTTCAAAATGCTTCTTTTCAGTGGAAGTAAAAAGAACCTTATAAAAGTCCCAGCAGGTTCCCTGCTAACCCCAGAGTTTGTACTCTTCAGACTGTATAGTAATAAAAGCTGGCTTGGAAGACAGGAGCCAAAACATCACACAGGATGTTAATCTGTATGTTCTAATTTCTATGTTGGGTGGAGGAATCCCTGTTGCTTAGTATATTTTAAACAAGTGAGCAAGGAAGCAAACAAACAAATATATAACAAATGAGAGCCATGTGTGGAGCAATGGCGAAAAGCACCATAAGCCAAGGGTCTTTTATGAAGACCATCTAGGAGTTGTAGTGTAATGTGACAAACGATTATAGTTAGATATGTAGTACCATTCATTTATTCCTCCTGCACGTCTGAGATTCCTGCTGTGATCTTCTGATAACTTATGAAGTAGGCATGAATAATAGTTGTTGATATTTTTCTTTTCCAATTCTTTTGCACACACATGTTGCATGTGGATGTTTGAATGTGTGTGAGCACACCTGTGTATGTGAGGGAGAATGTACATGCATTTGTATGTACATGCATGTGGAGCCCCAAGGTCCATGTCAGGAATCATCATTGGTCACTGTTCCATGGTATTCATTAAGGCAGGGTCTCTCAATTGAACCCAGAGCTCGTCAGTACGGCTACTGTGGTTAGTCAGCTTGTTCCAGGAAACCTCTGTCTTCATCTTCTGAAGCCGGACTTATAGGTGTGATGCTATGCCCAGCAGGAATTAACATGGGTCCCGGGGATCTAAATCCCAGTTCTTATACTTGTGAGGCACAGCTTTTACTACTGAGCTATCTTCTTAGTCCCAGTGGGGCACAATTTTAAGTGTTAGCTTTTCACATCTAGATACCTAGGTGGAAAAGTATCCGGCTTTCATGTAAAGATCTATTTTTTAATGATTTTTAATTCTTAAAAAAAATGTGTATTTGTGTCCCTCCCCATGTGTGAGTATACCCAAATATGGGCATGTAGAGTCCAAAAGAGGACATTTGGGTCTGGAGTTATAGGGCAGTTGTAAGCGGTCCAACCTGGGGGTTGGGATCCAACTGCAGTCCTCTCTGGAAGAACAGTAAGAGCCCTTAACTATGGAGTCATCTTTCTAGGCCTGGAAATTCCTTAATGATGATCTGACAGGCAATCTTGAAATTGTAATATGCCTCCAAATAACTGTAGGGTCTAAATGTTTTAATAATTTGAATTCCTGGAACTACCTCCCAACAAACTCTTAATTCATTGGGTTTGGTTGTATGGTTCCCTGAAAATTATTTGTGATCGATCATTTTGGGGATATTTTGATGTATATGACCCTCCCCCAAATATTTCAAGATATGACTTTGGTCAGATTCTTTTGTACTATCAAGATACGATTCAGACTTCTCAGTGTTGTAGAGATTGACAAAGACACCGGAGATGCTCCCAAGAAGAGCATCAAAAATAGTTAGAGTAATGGAAGGATTGATTAGAGGTATTTACTGGGTTTAAAGGATCTAATGTTGCCTAATCCTTAAAGCTTGGTTCAGCAATAGCTAATGGGAGATGCAGTAATGCTATACAAATATTTGAACAGCATAAGCATCAAAGATGGAGGGGAAATTATTTAGTTTGTTAGAAGACAGTATGAATAAGAGTAGCTAAAAATGACCTCCAGGATAAAAGGAAGATTAGCTGCCGAAAGCGAAGTGATTAGGTTTCAGAGCAGACTCTTAACAGAAGTGATAAATCAATAGACACAAACGTGTAAAGACATTGATCAACAAATGAGTTCATTTCATTATCTTTTAAAGAGCAGGGAAGGATCGACTCTAAGTTTACTTCCTCCAGTGTTGCTAGGCAGTACTCACCTGGCTCTCCCATTTGTTCTCACACTTGGGTCTTGTTGGGGTCTGAGCCCTTTGACTTTTCTCCGGAGACATCATTCAATTGGCCAGCTTTGATTCTTCAAACTGGAAGATGTTTTTCTCCTTCTTTTACTTAATTCAAATAGCCACTATGTTCTTACTGACATCTTTTTGAGTCTTTCTTAAGACTATTGTAGGTTCCAGGGAGGAGCCTGAGCTATGTTCTTAGGGAGTTGATATTCTAAAGTAGTGCTGTGGTTCCCAACTCTTCCTGTCATTGGCTGAATTGTTTGTCCATCCTTGTCCCACCAGGGAAGGTCAAACAGTCCTTCATTTTGAACTAACCCACAAGGCAAGCCACAGGGTCAAACAGGGTTATAGAAGTTAGTAAGCATGAGCCTTTCCCTAGTTGCTGGTTTTATCACTCCCTTACTCCCTTTCTTTATTATTAATTGAGCCAAGTCTTTGTTCAACGTGGCAAGAGCTCCCATCTATCTCAGTTTCCCCACTATGGAGGGACCTACAAGTAAGCAGGCTGGGCCATGTCCTTGAGTGCTGTGTGCTGTTCTCAGAGCTGGTCGCTGCTGAGTAGACAGGTGGGGAGGATGACTGCCACATGGAGCAGGAAGGCAAGATACTCAGACAGGAAATATAGTACCATCTCTTACCTAAAGAGCAACTAAGTGACAACAACAATAACCCATGACCTGTTCTTTCTGCTTTCTGGGCTTTTCTTTCCATTTCTGGTTGTATTGTATTTCTTCATGACTATTTTTCAAGGTTGATTGTCACTTACACCCACAATACACACACAGACACAGACACACAGACACACAGACACACACACACATACACACACAAACATATACACATACACACACACAGACACACACACACACATACACACACACATACACACACAAACATATACACATACACACACAGACACACACACGCATACACACACAAACATATACACATACACACACACATACACACACACACAAACATATACACATACACACACACACACACACCACACACACACACACACACACACACACACACACACACCACACCTACTTACTCTCACCCATGTCCAGGTACAAATGTTCCATGAAGGCACTGCAGGAAGTGATTGGAAGTTGGTGGGGGTCTGGCTGCTTCTCAAATAATGCACCTTTAGAACCCCCCTGGATTTGATCCTGTTTCTCTTTGACTCTCTTTCAGTGAAGTCGCTTCTGCTTCTTTTCCATCTGTTTGAACCTGGAACTCCTTTTTGTCATTGCCTGCTGAGAGACAGCCCTGATATTTTACATGAATCATTTTCTTCAATTTTCATCATTATCACCTATGAGCCTCCATCCTTCCACAGCTGGCAAATATACATATATATATATGTACGTATGTATGTATCCTGTACCATTTTTTTTGAGAGCTGCTACATTTCTTTTTTTTATTATTTATTTTATTTTTTTTTTAATTTACATTCCAAATCATTTCCGCTTTCCCGTTTCCTCCCTCCCCAAAAGTCCCATAAGCCCCCTTCCCTCCCTCTTTTCTCCATTCAACCCCCTCTCGTTACTCTGTCCTGGCGTTCCCCTACATCCAGTCTTTCCAGGACCAGGGGTCTCTCCTTCCATCTTCTTAGAAATCTATTGATATGCGGATTGTGTCTAGGGTATTCCGAGATTCTGGGTCAATATCCCCTTATCAGTGACTGCATACCATGTGTGTTCTTTTGTGATTGGGTTACCTCACTAAGGATGATATTTTCAAGATCTGACCATTTGCCTAGGAATTTCGTGAATTCATTGTTTTTAATTGCAGAGTAGTATTCCATTGTGTAGATACACCACATCTTCTGAATCCATTCCTCTGTTGAGGGACATCTGGGTTCTTTCCAGCTTCTGGCTATTATAAATAAGGCTGCTATGAACATAGTGGAGCATGTGTCCTTATTGCATGCAGGTAAAGCCTCTGGGTATATGCCCAGGAGTGGTATAGCTGGATCCTCCGGGAGTGTCATGCCCAGTTTTCTGAGGAACTGCCAGACTGCTTTCCAGAGTGGTTGTACCAGCTTGCAATTCCACCAGCAGTGGAGGAGTGTTCCTCTTTCTCCACATCCTCGCCAACAACTGCTGTCTCCTGTGTTTTTGATCTTAGCCATCCTGACTGGTGTGAGATGGAATCTCAGGGTTGTTTTGATTTGCATTTCCCTAATGACTAAGGATGATGAACACACTGAAACTAATAGAAGGGAAACTAGGGAAGAACCTTGAACATATGGGCACAGGGGAGAATTTCCTGAATAGAACTCCAATAGCTTATGCTCTAAGATCAAGAATAGACAAATGGGACCTCATTAAATTACAAAGTTTTTGCAAGGCAAAAGACACTGTCAAAAAGACAAAGCGGCAACCAACTAACTGGGAAATGATCTTTACCAACCTTACATCTGACAGAGGGCTAATATCCAATATATACAAAGAACTCAAGAAGTTAAACTCCAGAGAAGCAAGTAACCCTATTAAAAAATGGGGTACAGAGCTAAACAAAGTGTTCTCACCTGAAGAATATCTAATGGCTGAGAAGCACCTAAAGAGATGTTCCTGTACCATTTAGAGATCTGCCATTTCTGATTTCTGGATGTTCTTTCTTGTGGAAGGACAAAGTATCCTGGAACACAATTATTGGACTTTGGGATTCAAAAAGAAGTTTAAAAAGATGTTTCCTGCCTTGAACTTAGACCCATGATCATCCTGATTGAATGGAAGCACTGAGCCAATCTTTGTGAAGAGAATACACGCAGATGTTTAATCGTGGTAAATGAGGTGCATACAACCTTCCCTGACTTATCTTTCTTGAATACTTTCATAAGCTTCATAGGAAGGAAAATCTCTTGTGCTAAGTGTGAAGTCTGGACTGTACCATGAACTCCCATAGCCCCAAAGCTGCTCTTGTTAATCATGCATCTGGAAATCAACTGTTTTGGACTGAGAAAAGCTATAAAGTGTAAAATATACACTGGATGAAAATTTTACTTTTTTTAATTGGATATTTTACTTAATTTATATTTCAAATGTTATCCCCTTTACTTGTTTTCCCTCTGCAAACCTCCTATACGATCCCCCTTTACCCTGCTTCTACGAGGGTGCTGCCTTACCCACCTAAAACTCCTACCTCACCACCCTAGCACTGGGGCATCAAGCCTTCATAGGATCAAGGGCCTCCCCTCCCATTGATACCAGATAAGGCCCCTTCAGCTCCTTCAGTCCTTCCCCTAGCCCTCCACTGGGGTCCCTGTGCTCAGTCCGATGACTGGCTTCAAACATCTCCATCTGTATTTGTCAGGATCTGGCAGAGCCTCTCAGGAGACAGCTGTATCAGACTCCTGTCAGCAAGCACTTCTTGGCATCAGCAATAGTGTGTGGCTTTGGTGTCTGCATGTAGGATGGATCCTTTGGTGGGGCAGTCTCTGGGTGGCTTTTCCTACAGCTCTACTCTTTGTCCCTGTATTTCCTTTAGATAGGAGCAATTCTGTGTTAAAATTTTGGAGATGGGTGGGTAGCCCCATCCTTCAACCAGGGGGCAATGCCTAACCTCTGGATAGGGTCTCAGCAGGTTCTCCCTCCCCTTTGTGGGGTATTTCAGCTAATGTCATCCCTGTGGGGTACTGGGAGCTCTTGCTTTCCTGGCTTCTGGGACTTTCTGGTTGCTACCCCCAGTTCCCCATCCCCCGTTGTTATACATCTCTGTTCAATTTCCTGACCCTCTGAATATCTCCTCCCATACCTGATTCTTCCCCTCTTTTTCCAATACCCCTCTTCCCTTCCTTCCAAGTTCCTCCCACCCTCTTCTTCCCTTGATTATTTTGTTCCCCCTTCTCAGTAGGACTGAAGTATCCACTTGCTGGTCTTCCTACTTCCTGAGCTTCATGTGGTCCTTGAGTTGTATCATGGGTATTCCACACTCTTTGCCTAATATCCACTTGTCAGTGAGTACATACCATGTGTGGTCTTTTGTGATTGGGTTACCTCACTCAGGATGATATTTTGTAGATCCATCCATTTGCCTCCAAATTTTGTGAAGTCACTGTTTTTAATAGCTGAGTAGTACTCCATTGTGTAAATGTACCACATTTTCTGTATCCATTCCTATGTTGAAGGACATCTGAGTTGTTTCCAACTTCTGGCTATTACAAATATGACTGCTATGAACATAGTAGAGCATGTGTCCTTATTACATGTTGCAGCATCTTCTGGGTGAATGCCCAGGAGTGGTATAGCTGGGTCCTCAGCTATGTCCAATTTTCTGAGGGACTGCTAGACTGATTTCCAGAGTGGTTGTACCTGCTTGCAATCCCACCAGTAATGGAGGAATGTTCCTCTTTCTCCACATCCTCACCAGCATATACTATCACCTGAGGTTTTGATCTTAACCATCCTGACTGGTGTGAGGTGGAATTTCAGGGTCATTTTGATTTGCATTTCCCTGATGACTAAGAATGTTGAACATTTCATTAGCTTCTTCTTGCCTATTCAAGTATCCTCAGTTGAGAATTCTCTGTTTAGCTCTGTTGCCCCTTTTTTGATAGGGTTATTTCGTTCTCTGGAGTCTAACTTCTTGAGTTCTTCATATATATTGGATATTAACCCTCTATTGGATGTAGGAGAGGTAAAGATCTTTTCCCAATTTGTTGCTTGCTGTTTTGTCCTATTGACAATGTCCTTTGCCTTATAGAAGTTTTGTAATTTATGACATCCCATTTGTCAATTCTTGATCTTAAAGCATAAGCCAATGGTGTTCTTTTCAGAAACATTCCCCCTGTACCCATGTGTTCGAGGCTTTCCCCCACTTTATCTCTATTAGATTCAGTGTATATGGTTTTATGTGGAGGTCATTGATTCTCTTGGACTTGAACTTTGTACAGGGAGATAAGAATGGATCAATTTGCATTCTTCTACTTGTTGACTGCCAGTTGAACCAGCACCATTTGTTGAAAATGATGTCTTTTTTCCACTGGATGGTTTTAGCTCCTTTGTCAAAGATCAAGTGACCATAGGTGTGCTGGTTCATTTCTGGGTCTTCAATTTTATTCCATTGATCTACCTGCCTGTCACTGTACCAATACCATGCAGTTTTTAACACTATTGCTCTGTAGCACAGCTTGAGGTCAGGAATGGTGATTCCCCCAGATGTTCTTTTATTATTTAAAATACTTTTTGCTATCCTGGGTTTTTTGTTATTCCAAACGAATTTGCTCTTTCTAACTCTATGAAGAATTGAGTTGGAATTTTGATGGGGATTGCTTTTGGCAAGATAGCCATTTTTACCATATTAATCCTGCCAATCCATGAGCATGGGAGATCTTTCCATCTTCTGAGGTCTTCTTTGATTTCTTTCTTCAGAGACTTGAAGTTCTTGTCATACATATCTTTCACTTGTTTGGTTAGAGTCACACCAAGATATTTTATATTGTTTGTGACTATTGTGAAGTGTGTCGTTTCCCTAATTTCCTTCTCAGCCCATTTATCCTTTGAGTATAGGATGACTCCTGATTTGTTTGAGTTAATTTTATATCCAGCCACTTTGCTGAAGCTGTTAATCAGCTGTAGGGGTTCTCTGGTGGAATTTTTTGGGTCACTTAATTATACTATCATATCATCTACAAATAGTGATATTTGACGTCTTTCTTTCCAATTTGTATCCCTTTGACCTCCTTTTGTTGTCTAATTGCTCTAGCTAGAATTTCAAGTACTATATTGAATAGATAAGGGGAGAGTTGGCAGCCTTGTCTAGTCCCTGATTTTAGTGGGATTGCTTCAAGTTTCTCTCCATTTAGTTTGATGTTGGCTACTGGTTTGCTGTATATGGCTTTTACTATGTTTAGACATGGGCCTTGAATTCCTGATCTTTCCAAGACTTTTATAAAATTATACTTAATAGGAAGAAAGAATGTAAAAATATTATTGATAAGCTATATGCCACTTTCACAGGAAACTAACAGTTTGGAAACATTGGGGTCAAATTGTCTCAGTGATATTAGATTCATTTTCTGTGGTTACTGGATAATTTAAATTATGCATGCACTTGTAGACATTTCTGTGGCAAAGTGTTGTACTAGAGAAAAGATATCTAAAAATATGTGCCTTTAATTAGCTAGACATCACAGTCCTATAGCTCCTTATTTGTATTTTTCCTGGACTGCTTATGCCTACCATTTAAGCTAGTTTAGAATTAAGTCATCAACTTTGCTTTAAAGACATCTGGCATGGAACACCCAGTGTCATTATTTTTCTACCATGACCATGTTGCTATAGGAGCAAAATTATGGTACAATAAAGCACAACTTGAGCTAATACCTTGTATATGAAAATAGTTACATCTTCATTGTGCAAGCCACAAGGCACCTATGCAGTTTCATGGTAAACACTAATCCCCTTTATAATGATGCTTGCTTATTCATTTGGCATGCTTTTATTATTATTAATACAACAGTGAACATTCTCTACATACCAGAATACAAGCATCTATTTTAGATAATCAAACTTATAAATCTTTTGACTGCTTTACATACAGCAAAATAAGTCTCCTTCCTCAGAATTTTAGTAGACCACATGGTTCAAAAAAGGATGGCCAGATATCTTTACAGTGCTTCTGACAGTCGCAGGAGCTGAGGAGACTAGTGGAGAGGCACATGTGGTTCAGTTGCCCAACATCATGCTCAATTTAAATAATAGGAAATGTTTCTAATTTTTAAAATGTCCTCTTCATCAACCATGTCACTCCAGTGGAATGCTTCCTCATATATGGGCAGACTCCTTTATAAGTTCGATGTTCCAGTTTGACAAGTATGTTTTCTAAATAAGAAAAAAAATCAGGATATACAATAATACTTCATAAAGTATTCTAATGGCATTTCATACTGCCTATGCATTTTGCTTTCTTTGTAAGGTACCAGTCCATTGTTGTTTTTTGGTGATGATAGTGGTGGTGGTAATGGTAGTGGTAGTGGTGTGTGTGTGTGTGTGTGTGTGTGTGTATGCATTTGACAGAGACAGAGAGAAAGAGAGAGAGAGAGAGAGAGAGAGAGAGAGAGAGAGAGAGAGAGAGAGAGAGAGAGATGATATTTATAAAATTGTGGTGTATTCAGTGTAGCTAACAGGGAAATTATTACTATCTTTTTTTTTAAATGATACTGAGTGGGGGGTGGGGAGAGAGAGAGAGAGAGAGAGAGAGAGAGAGAGAGAGAGAGAGAGAGAGAGAGCACATAAGAGCTAATAGCAAGTGGAGCCCTGGCACAGGTCTTTTTTTTTTTTTTCTCCGAGACAGGGTTTCTCTGTGTAGCCCTGGCTGTCCTGGAACTCACTCTGTAGACCAGGCTGGCCTCCAACTCAGAAATCTGCCTGCCTCTGCCTCCCAAGTGCTGAGATTAAAGGCGTGCGCCACCACCGCCCGGCTATGTTTTATTTTCATTAACTTCTTTATTAGCTTTACATAAATATGTATATAAATATGAAAGTTTCCTTCTTATAGTTGTAACCAAAGGTATAAACCACATAAAAGCCTTCTCTGCTTCCACCTATCCACTCCAAGACATTCAGAACCACTGCCTGAAAAGATGACTGAAAATAACAGAATCACTGAAAGTTGTTTTAATCCTGTAAAATCAAGATGCCAGTAAAACAAAGACCTTTAAATATGTAATATTTTTGAAATAAAAGTTCTTAGTCATGATTTTTAATCACAGTTTGATTGCTATTATTTAAATGTATGTTGAATGATCTCCTGTATCACTATCTATAAAACGTATACTTTGTAAAGGTAGGAACGTGTGTGTGTGTGTGTGTGTGTGTGTGTGCATACGTCTGTCTGTGTCCATGAGTGTGTATTCCTAATGAACCCCTAGTATCTAGGCTTAGGATGGTTCTTGATGACATTTTCAGACATCTTTACTGTTTTGTTTTATCTTCCTCCCCCTTTCTTCTGTGTTTATTTCCCTTTCCTTGCTTAACTCCCCATTTGCCCGTTTCCTCCCTCAGGTCACTTGTACCATAGTATCACCCTCTATTGCTCTGCCGGATCCTACCACGATCCTCCTTTACTTTCCTAGTTACTGAGTTATTTCAGGGTATAGATTCAATCTAAAAATGTGGAACTAGGTACATCAGAAGAGAGAGAACGGGCGACATTGCCTTCTGGGTCTGGGTTTCCTCACTCAATAGGATATTCCTAGTTTTATCTATTTACCTTCAGATTCTATAGTTTGATTTTTTGTTGGAGCTGAATGATGTCTGTGTACCACTGTGTGATGGGTCTTCTTCCTTTCTCTGTCAGTGCAGGGATTGGGGGAGGAAGTCAAGAACTGACAGTGGAGAGAGAGGTTGTTCTTTAATTTACCTCCAGCTTGCATCTGCCTTGACTGGCATAGTTCTTTTCTATAGCAAACAGAACTGATTCTGCCCAGGTATTTCCAGACAAGAAAACAGGAACATGTTCAGTGGATTTTTTTTCTTACCCATGCACCATAGGTCAGCTAGTGAAGTGAATTCGATTTCTCAGTCTGGGGACTAAAGCAACTTCAGGTGGGTTGTGGTCACCAACTTTTGTCTTTTCTGTTGTTTTAGGGAAGCATGTTAAGGAGTCGAGAAAATGGAACTGGTTTTGCTTGTGGCAGTCACAATAATTCAAGTGTCACGGCAGCCGATGCTCTCCTCTTCCTCTCTCTCTCACCCCTGTGTCTTTTCTTTCCCTTGATCCATCTTTAGCTCAGTGACCATTTCAAATAAGCCACTTAGAAAAGATTACTGGGATGTAATGCTGGAATTCTATGCGTGTTTTCTTGCCGTCCCACTCAAATTATTTTGCTCAGCTCTTTTTAAATATAGCTTGTAGTGAGTCGACTCTCAGACAGAATAATATCAAACCGATCCTCTACTCTATTTTAATTCAATTGCACAGTACGTTGTGTAATGAGCTTGGAAACCAGATTTAAAAAAAATTAGAGTAATAGAGACAGACAGTTCTTTTGCATCTATGTTATGCCTTATAAATTTTGGTTACTCTGATTGGCTTCATTTTAACTGAGAAAAATATAATCCACCGTAAATGGCTATCAGTGTTCAAAGTCTGCTGAGACTACCTGAGATGGTATTCAGTAATTACAGCCTTGCAGTTTCTGGAGATTCTGTCCCCACCAGACCAGCTGTCTCATGTCCCCATTTGTAACACTGTTCATTATATTCAACCCGCTGCCATCACTCTGGAGCCTTCAAAGTTGTTCTGGAGGCTACCTTACTGTAGGACATGGATAATGAAATAGTTAGATGTGACTTGTATTATAATTGCCTCACCTAACCCCATTTAGCTTGAAAAGTAGACTTAATAAAAGCGGGAGTGAAAGGCACTTTATGTTTTTAATAAGGAGTCTCGTATGGTATTACTGTTTTTTCATTGTGTGTCTCGTTTCCTGGTTTTCCTTTGAGATATGTGACAGAAGAAAGCCAAGCACGTCTCTTAATCTTAAGGCTCTTTAAGAATCTATTGCAGTAATCTACTGAAATCGATCGATAACTCCAAGCTAACAGGAAGACTTCTAGCGTACCTAGGTGTGCTCATACAGTCAGGCAGACCTGCTCCCTGACAAGTGAAGGCCTCCATGCCTAAGAAAGCAAAGGATTCCACTGTATAATAATTTAATGTTCTATTTGCAAAAGGTAATTATAAAACTCTCATTCCATCTCCTGCTCCGATGGGCTCAGGATGAATTTAAAATGGATTAAGAGGAAATGGATAAGACGTTCTGTATTGCTGAACTCTGCCCAGTGTCGTGATATGCAAACAGTGAGCAGAGCTCGGAAGCAACTAAATACACACTGAGGAGATGACAGGGCTCAGATGTGAGAGCCCTGATCTGCCAGAGAAAAGGGCTCCTAAAAATAGTGCTAACAATTTACAGAAGAGAAGATCTGTCTGTGGTGTAAAAATCTTTGAAGGTAGAGCTGCTCCGAGTCGCATGCTCTCAACATATTCGTGATGTTATGTTTGGAGAGGGGCATTTATTTTCTGTGCATTCATCTCAAATAAGAAAGCAAAATGGCATCTATAGACCTGGAGTATGTGATGGAAAAAGACCAGACTGGGAATCAGGAGGGGGGATGCTGTGCCACTAATTAGCTCTATGACATTTAGCCAGGCTAAGTGTCTTCCTAGGCCTGATGTATCAACTGCGTAAATGGTCTATGAAACTGAGAGCAGCCTCGGTCTTCCGAATGGTGTGTGTGTGTGTGTGTGTGTGTGTGTGTGTGTGTGTGTGTGTTGTAGGTAAGGTTGAATTTTTAGAACTTCACCTAATTCTAGCTAGATTTAGATGCAAAAGTGTTCAAATTTAGGGATTACATTTCTTTTTCTTTTTAAAAAGATATATTTTGATTTTACGTGTATGTGTATGAACTTGTATGCACATGTATATATATGTACACACACACACACATATGTATATATATATATATCATGTGTTTGCCTGGTACTTTTCCAGGCAAGGAAGGGCTTTGGATCATCTGCTAATGAAGTCATAGGTGGTTTTAAGCTGTCCTAAACAGGTGTTGGGAACTCAACCCAGGTTCTTTGCAAGAGCAGTGGATACTCTTAACCACTGAGCCATCTTTCCAGTCTGTAAGATCACATTGATTTCATGTCATTTGATCCCTCCTTTTATCTTTAAGTCATTAGTAATTCTAATTCATTCATATTAGCACAACAAGTTGAATAACACAGAGATGTAGAAAGAGCCACTATGTGTGATGGAACCTGCAAGGACATCAAGGTTTGCACTATGTTGTTCCCACAGTACTTTCAATGTGTGCTTACATGATGATTTTCCTTAGAATCATTTCCTTGGTAAAATTACCTTCTTCTGCACTTAATGGTGCATCATGAGTACAAATCAAGGGTAGGCTAACTGAGGTCCCTGGACTTAATCCTGGCCATGCTAAACACACCCTTTATAGCTGCTTTGCTCTGCACAGGCAAAGTGGAGTGGTTGTAAATGACTTTTTGCTTACACTCAAAAATTTACTACTCTGGCCCTTTAGAGAAAATTGTTTGCCAATCTTTTAAAACATATGTTGCTCCCTGTTAGTTACTTTTCTTGTTGCTATTAAAAAAGAATAACATGACAAAAGAGACTTAAGGAAGGATTTATTACAGTGTAACATGATGGGGAAGGCGTGGGGCAGGAGTGAGCTCCTGGTCTTACTGAATCATCAGTCAGAAAGCAGGGAGAGAGAGAAAGAGAGAGAAAGAGAGAGAGAGAGAGAGAGAGAGAGAGAGAGAGAGAGAGAGAGAGAGAGAGAGAGAGAGACAGAGAGAGAGAGACAGAGAGAGAGAGACAGAGAGAGAGACAGAGCAGAGAGACAGAGAGAGACAGAGACAGAGAGACACAGAGACAGAGAGACACAGAGAGGTTGAGATATTGAGAGAGGAGTTCAGCCGTCCAGTTTACTTTTTTTTTTTTAATACAGGCTGGAACTTGAGCTGGGCTCATGGATTAATGCTACCTACAATTAGGCAGCCTATCTAGAAGATTGCAGTCATTCGATTTTACCAGTGATTCCAGATGCTGGGGTGAAAACCTGCTAGCTCAGAGAGGCAAAGAAAGCCCCCAGCTGACCTTCCTCCTCAGCTGTCTCAATGTCTCTCCTTTTAACTTCCTGTGTGTGTCTCTACCACCCTCCTGACTCCCTCTTGCTCACTTCCTGTCAACTGGTTTGCTTGCTCTACCTTTTGACATGTGGTTGACTTTATTTAATCCTGTTTATAATACTCAAGCAGAAAGCTCTTGGATTAAAGGCACGTGCTAAGGCTGGGCCACCCCACGACTAGAAACAGGTTTTTCCAGAAGATGATGCAATCTTGGGGTTCACAGTGCAATCAAATATCCTGAAGCAGAAACTCCCTTATAAAAATGTCCAAAGGTTTGTCTTCAAGATAATTCTAGGTCTTGTCAAGTTGACAATCAATATTAATCATGACATGGCTCTTTCGCCTATCTTTAAAAAGGCATACTAGTCTACAGAATGGATGTGTCATTGGGTCCATCCTGCAGGTTCAGGTGACTAAGTTTTCCAGGGGAGTTCAGGTACCATCAGATTCAAGGATCAAAATGGTGTCTTCAGGTCTTCTGCTCTCTTCTCTTTGAGCCTCATCTCGGGCGTTGTTCCCTCTTTGGTCATCAGTTCTGGTCTTAAGCTCCATTTAGTGATGTTAAGGGACATCTTTGTTTTTTGTCTCCAGCTGCTACAGACAGAAGTTCCAGTAGTCTAGTGACTAAGCTTATATAGTACCATCTTTTTGGTTTCCAGAGTGTGGGTTGTTCTGATGGAAAGATACTTCCTCAGACTCATGTGCAGTTGATTATAGTGGAGCAAATGCTAGAAGCCCAAGTTCAAATGTCCCTGTAAGCAGCTATTACCAACAGTGGCTTTATTGTGCTGAGCTTCTGGACTTTAGACATTGGTGTTGGCAATTGCAGGCACACTCAACAAAGCGTTCTTGTACCTCATCAGAAAGGTCATCTTGCCAGTTGTCTCTTAGTGTTATGTTTCTTAGATGGGTATCACCATGATTATGGCTCTTAGTAAATGAATGTCTTTTCATGACTATTATTTGTTATGTTTTTTATCCTCATGTGGCATGGCACCTGATAGTGTTTTCCTTCTCTTCTGGAATATTACCTTCTCAATTGGGTAAAAGTTCTAGCATTTTAGATATGTGATCTGTTGTACACTCTGTGTGTTAAAAGCCTCTTTCACCAATTATCTCATGATTTTATAGAACCTTTTGTTCATTGAAAAAAAGACTATGTATTCACAAGTATGAAGGAGTCGTTTCTAAGTGGATAAATATATCCAAGTCTTGTTGACTGGGAAGACTTGGGTGAAAGCACTATTAAAAATTAGGTTTTCTCCAATGATGCCGACCACCCAGATGCCCCAGGACTCCCAGGGACTAAATCATCAACCAAGGGGTACACATGGTTCCAGCCAAAAATGTGGCAGAGGAATGCCTTGTCAGGCATCAGTGGGAGGAGTGGTCCTTGGTCCAGTGAAGGCTCAATAGATGCCCCAACAAAGGGAAATCGAGGGGGGTGGAGGTGGGAGTGGGTCTGGTGCATATACTTGGAGGCGGGGGGAGGGGGAGGAGGGGTTGGGGGTTTTCAGGGAGGGGGGAAACCGGGAAAAGTTTTAGCATTTGAAATGTAAATGAAGATTGTAGTCAATAAAAAAATTTTAGGTTCGTCTCCATAAATGCATTTTATGTGATCATCAGAAGAAATCTCATTATTCAAAGAGTATGAAAGAATATCACCCAAGTTTCTCTCTGCCTTTGTTGCATGACCTTTTTCTGGGAGGTATGAATGTTTTTATGCATCAATTAAAAATAAATTCATTAAAATTAAGTAACAATAAACACAAAATAAAAAAGCAAAGGTACACATAAAGCTTTTAGACAGATGTTTTTACTGTTCAGGTCATGGGTGGTATTGAGGGTGTATACATATATTGCATATGTTAGTACGCCTCAGAAATCTGAAAGCAAAAAAAAAAGCAAAGTTTATAGTTAAAGACTAAGATACATGAACACTTAGAACATCAGTCTACAGAAATCACTTGTAATGATATACATTTTTCTTAATCATATTAAAAGACACTTCACTTTATTTTATCATGTAACTGTACAAAGGAGAAAATTGCATGTGTGTGCTTATATGTGTGTTTGTGCGTGATGGGACTTGTTTGCATCATAACCTTAAAGGCATAATTAAAGCAATTTTGTGTATTTTGTAGATTCACAATAAGACATGCACAGAAAAGCAACAGACAAAAAGAATTTGATTCAATTTGATTCTTTTTAAAATTCCTAATATGAAACTTTAACAAAGTTTAACTATCCACCAGCATAATTTTCTTTTAGATAATGGTCACATAGAGGCAAGACAGCATTACTTTAAACTGGTGCCTACCTATAGCTTTTATTATTATTTATTTTTATTTTTTTAAATTAAAATATAATTACATTATTTTCTCCATTTCTTCTTCTAACCCCTCTCATGATTCTCACTGCGGCTTTCTTTCCCAAATTTATGGGCTCCATTTCTTTAATTATTATGAGTATATAGGCATACATACATATATATATACATACATATGTATACATATATACATATATAATGCATATCTGTACACACATATATGTCCCTAAATATATAAATATAGCCTGTTCAATTTTATGACTTTACCTATATGAACATTTTCAGTGTTTTGGATAGCCAATGGATGTGCCTTTACTGAGGAAGACTCTTCTGTTCTTAGCATTCCGTATTTGTCTGTAGTTCTTAGTCTAGGGTTAGGACTCTGTTAGGTTTTCCCCTTCCATGTTAGCACATTCCATAATGGTTATTTTACCATGCTGGTCACTGTTGTAGTTCCAAGTGAGGAAAGCAGCTATCAGGACATATCTAGGTAGGCCAGATAGTTTCTTTCCTTACATGAAAGTTTTCATGACATCTTCTGGTATCTTGAATAATCCTTAAAGAGAAGGCTTTCAGGTCAGGTCCAGCTCCAACTGGCCCAGTGTCCAAAGTACATGGTGTCTTCAACCATAGGGAGTTACCTTTAACATCTGGGGAGCAACCAAAGACAACAACAATAGCCTATGATGCTTTAGGAGTCTATTGAACAGTCCTGATCAACAAACTAAGAAGGGGGGGTACTTATGCTTGGTGTTGAGGTTTGTGTTAGATTGTTTATGGCTTTTTTTGTGGGGAATATTGTGAGCTCAGATAGGAAAATTTAATTTAAATGATATATTCATATGTATATATAAACCTATATGTATTATATATACTTTTAGGTAAACAGATAATAATATGGTTTGTGATACTCATAACTTTTTTCCCTGAGGTGTTGGGCATTAACCTATAACTCCATACATGCTAGGCAAGTGCTCTCTCACTGAGCTATGGTCCTGACCACTGCCTATAGGTTTTCAAATAAACACGAAAACTTTTCTGAAATCAATTAAAGCTTTTTGAAAATGTGTCTTATTTTCCTTAACCATTTTTTTTTGCAGTTCATTAAACAATCTGGCCATAATCACACCCTGCCAAGAGGAGCAGAGGGTAGTTAGCTCAAAGTCAGCATTTCATTTACTAATGAATGAATAAATACAGTGAGATATATGTAACACGTCTGTTATTTATTGTGATGAGCAAATAGAATGTCTGGTTAGTATAGTATCTCATAAAGGAAGAATTAGTAAATAAACGTGATCTCCCAGTCTCTGAGAATTTGAGAAATGAGTCAAGTATTTGCCAAATGTGTATGTGATTTGTGTGTTTCCTACCTGAGGGTTCCACATTACCTTCCTCAGTGTCAGTAGGCACACAGCCTCTGCATTTAACCTCCTTGCTGCCAATGCCAGTTAACAGAGAACTCTAGTGTTCAGAATGCTGAAGCAAGGCAAATTCAGCCCCACCTGTAATAGATTTGTCTAACTTTCCTTCTTCTGATTGAAAAATAATAGTAACAAGTACACGAGACCTCTCCTCCTCTCTGTGTAATTTAACTCATGAATTTTAGCAATCACTAGGTGGGGAACAGACAAGGAAATAGAACAGAAGGACCCTCTCTGAGGACTCCAAACTAGTAAATGGAAGCGCTGTCCAGCAGCCTCGATCCAGGGCTATTCTAATCTCCACATCCCACGTGCGAGATCCTGCCTGTGTTGGTGTAGCTTTGTGGTTTTAGGCTCATTCTCCATCCCTCCAACACACCTTCGTTCATTTTAGCATCCTAATTCCGTGAGCAGACTCACCCCCACCCTGGCCTACTTTACAGATTGCAGACCTGCCGTATCGGAACCTGCCGCAGTATACAGGCTCCTGACTTCTGCACTGTTGGAGGCCTGAACCTTCATATTCAGCCCCACCTGTTTTTCCTTACTCTGTTCACAGTGGGGATGAAAAGCAGCTCCGATTCTATTTTCGTGTTATTAATTGGTCCCATTACTCGGAACCCTTTTTAAAAATAGAGCTCCCTCTTATTCCAAGTTTAGCAATCTGTTCGTTTCTTTCCCGGTCCAACCCCTTTAATCAGGCACAGGCTTCACCTTCCTGTGCTCTCCAGTGCCTCGGTGGGGCCGAGGATGGGCCAACAGCTTCGAGCAGGCCCTGCCATTCAGAATCTCTGCAGAACCGGGTCCGCTGCTCACATACGTGCTTCCTTTACCTTCCTCTGTCTAGGGTGTGGGTTGCTGCTTCCTGGAGTGGCTGTTCTTGGTCGCACCTCCTCTGCCTACCGTGTGCAACCAGTGCCAGCTGGTATTCTGTCTCTTGCTAGAAAGACTATCAGCAGAACACATGTCGAAGCCACTGCTCAGTTCTGATGTCTCAGAAGGCATGCTACTGAACGCTACTGAATTTAGACTCTTGGGACCTTTTTTTTTTGAGATTTTATAACTTGAAAGCTATGGGCCTAATCCACCGGTTTGAATTTTACTTATTTAATAGCCAATACTTATTTTTAAAAAAAGATTTAGGTATATAAACAATCTGTGTCAAACTATGTTATAAAAAGGCTCTCTACAACTAAATTTCTACTTGTATTAATGAAGGAGGTTTTCAACAGCAAAGAATACTCAAAGTACTGACAGAGAAATTGAAGAAGCAGTGTGTACAAGTCTGTGTGTGTCTCCATTCAGTGATGTCAGAGATTTTTCTTCACACAGAACTGTTAAGACGTTGCATGAACAAGTAGTTGTAAGAATCAAGCCACATAATTTGATGTGATTTTCCATTTATTGTTACTAATTCTCATTAATCATTCTACATTCCATCCTTGAGAAACGGGGATTATATATTTTCTTATTCCTTACATCCGCATCTCTTTTGGTTGAAGGATTTGTAAGTTATAACAACCAGGTGAGTAGAAATTAGCGAACAGTGGAAGATATATGGATCTTTTAAAACATTAAGGAAAAAAAGTTGATAACTAAATGAATTATTTGGCAACTATCTTATAGATGACAGAATAGACTTTTTTGTTTCTTTTTCTACATTCCCTTATGTGTGTGTGTGTGTGTGTGTGTGTGTGTGTATGTGTGTGTGTGTGTGTGTGTGTGTGTGTGTGTGTGTGTGTAACATGGGCACTGGGAACAAATTCAAGTCCTCTGCAAGAGCAGTGTGTGCCATTGAAGGGTTAAATAAGCAGATTCCATACTATCACAAAATGATACGATATGCGTGGTAATGGTCATAAGTGATCCCGGATGGATAAGCATGTGGCTACTCTCCTTCGGCAGCTGATGGTGGCAGGGATGGGTGTTTCCACAAAACAACTGCTCCTGCTCCGTATACCCCCAGTGATCTGAATGTGCTTCACCCCAGCTGAGCTCTGGATAGCACACTTACTTCTCATTTGTCTTTGCTTTTATCTTGTGGCAATAGGTCTCTGGTTCGGTTCCATTTTATTTTGTTACCTGAGGCAGTTGTCAGTTCATAACAAATAATTGCATGGGGCTGACTGAAACGATTTATTTACTCTCTCAAAAGAATTATTAGAATCATTTTTTTATGGATTTAGTTGTGTCTTTTCTCCCAAATAAGTTGAAATCCTAATCCTCAGTATCTTAGGATGTGACTTTATTTGGAGATAAGTTTTTTATATTTTAATGATGTGTGTATGTGTGCATGCATATGCTGTGTGTGTGTGTGTGTGTGTGTGTGTGTGTGTTTTGCAGGATATTTGATCACACTGTGAATCCTGAGACTGTGCTATTTTCTGGAAAGACCTGCTTTTAGTTGAGGTGTGGCTCAGCCTAAACACACACCTTTAATCTAAGAGCTTTCTGGTTGAATGTTGTAAACAGGATTAAATAAAGTCAACCTTAGATCAAGAGGTAGAGCAAGCAACCAGTTGACAGGAGGTGAACATAGAATCACTAAGAAAAAATAGAGTATAAGAGAGAGTCAGGAAAATGGATAGAGAGATGAACAAGAAGTAGAAGGGAGGGACATTGAGTTTGAAGGAGGTTTTTTGAGACAGCATGAGAGGGCATGCCTTCTAGGACGTCAGCTGAGGAGGAAGGTCAGCTGGGTGCTTTCTCTCCCTGTGTGAGCTAACAGGCTTTCATCCCAGCATTTAGCTCCCATGTCTTCATTGGTAAAATTAAAGAATTGAGATTCTGTCAAAAAAAATGTGTGTAGTATGGTGTGAGAGTGTGTGTGTGTGTGTATGGGTGTGTGTGGGTGTGTGGGTGCATGTGCGCACGTGCACACACGAGTGTGTGTGACAGAGGACAGCTTCAAATGTTGCTCTTTACTTTCTACATTGTTTGAGGTAGGGTCCTGCTGCTGCTAGCCACTGTGTATTTCAGGCTAGTTGGTCTGTGGGCTTCTGGGGGATTTTCCTCCTGTCTTTGTGTTCCATCCTATTACTGTGATTACAGGGATGCCCTACCATGCTAGACTTTATGAGGGGTTTAGGGATTTGAACTCAAGTCTTCATGCTTGTGCAACATGAAAACTCTGTGGAGCCATGTTCCTATTTGAGATAAATTCTTTACCAAAACGACTGAGTTGAAATGAGTGGACACTAATTCAATGTAACTGGTATTCTAGAAAAAAAAAAGAGGAATTTGGACTCTAAGAAAAAGGAGAAATTTGGACCCTCATGTCGTAAGTGGAGATGAGGAGGCACAATATTCTTCCACAAGACGTGAAGTCCTGTAAGAGGGCATCTCTTTTGCAATCCTCAGAAAGAACCTACCTTGTGGACACCTTAATCTTGAACATCTAGATTCCAAAGCAAATAAGACAACAGATCTGGGTTAAACCATGTAGTCCTGTGCCTCAGCTTTCAGTCACCTTTGCCAGAGCAAAACTTAAGTTCCAGTTCTGACAGTTACTTGAGCTAAACAGACAAATAGTTTCCTAAGTTCTCAACACCAAATATTAAGGTACTTGGAAATATAATTGTTCTCTCTCATTATTTTTGTATATGGCCAAAAATCTCATTAGAAATGTTGTTTTTGAATATGTTAGTGAGCCAATTAAAATCCAAACGTCTGATTTTCCCTGAACTGTGGCAATGATGCTAATGATGAGCCCAGTGCCTCTGCTTTCCAGCTTTCCTCTTCATTTCAGACCAGGCTGGCAGGTCTATTATTGTATAAAGAAATAAAGAGATGCAGAATGGTCATCGCCAGTGTGAGATGAAATCATTGATGAGAGTTTGACAGCCCACAATATTCCTCAGATGTTTTGTTGTCTCCCTGGGTGACACGGGCAGGATGGTAATTATAGCATATTTGAAATTATTACTTACAGGGAAATGACTCATCTTGATCTTCAGAACTTAGATGGGGACCTGGTTATAGATATAGACAACTATCTTTCTGTTCATGGCTTTTCCTGAGTTATGAGCACACCAGATGGAGGCTCGGTTTCTTTAGGAATGTTTACAGTGTATTTTTTCATTCTAATGAGGTGTCTTGGTAAATTCAAAACTAATATTTTACTCTGACACTTGGTATGCAGTGACATGTCATCATGTCTCATACAAGCTAGCCAGGACTAAAAGTGAAACACCAGAACTCCTCACCCCCCACCGCGCCCCCATTCTCCAAATGCTGTAGACTACGTATTATGCATGAACAGGCGGGTCTCTTTGCTGGTGTTCTTGCCATTTTTTACTGACCTTGTTGGAGCTGAGCACTGCTGCAAGCACCCTTAAATTGATTCCTCGTGACAGCTTCTCAGATGAGTAGTCAAACATCCAAATTTACTATAAGTTCTTTTCCTATTCTTTCTGGCCCATTTGCCCGACTAATAATAGTTACTGTTATTTCTTGACTGTAGTAGTGAGAAGGCAGTCACTTTTTATCCAGTGTGTGTGTGTGTGTGTGTGTGTGTGTGTGTGTGTGTGTATTTTCAACTAAAGCCATTCAACTTATAAGAAAAATATTGTCAAGAGAAAAATAAGTTAAATTGGGCATATGCTTTCAATTACTCATGATAATTAAAAGCCTGACATTGCTCATGTCCATATTAAGTGCTATTGATGATCAGTGCTGATGTTGATCAATACAGGGTGGTGCTGATCTGCTGGTACAGTTTCCAAGTTGCTCCCCCTTTCATAAGCACCTCACTTTCTGGGTCTAACACAACTGAACATGGAACATCCTGGACTCTCTTTCAGTGGGTCTCGGTTTCAGAAGGTAAGGGGCACCTCTAACTCTGTCCATGAACATAGTTAACAGGAGATTCCTACAAAAAGATTTTCATTCTCTTCTTGTCTTTTGACATACACTAAATATATGGGTAGTACCCATTCATTAGGCTGTAATATACAATGCCTGTGACCATATCTCCATTCCTGAGACTGTACCTTCAGTTTACATATGATGGTGTCTCCAATCTCTTAAGCAACCCATGTGAAGTTTCAAGACATCTTGTGCAGAACGTCCTAGGTCTCACAAGTTTGTCACACTCAGTATTTTGAGGCCAAAGTGGCCTGAAAGCTCTTCCTCATCCCAAAGACGATTCCTGTGTTAATGGAATCTCCACCCCTCAAGTGGTCTAATCAATAAAACCAGGCTCATCTGTAGTGTCTTCAGTTCATCAAAATATGTTGAGTTTTCCAGTTTTTTCTGTGTTCTGACTTTTTGAGCCCTACTGTGGTTCATATGGCTTTATTTTATTTTCCTATTGCCTGGTCCTTGGTCAATTGAGATTAGGTGTTTTATTGTTGTTAGCTGTTTCTCTTCCAAATTTTCAACAACACTCTCTCCACCATTAACTGTTTATAAGAAACCAGATCATTTCAATGCTCTTGGAATCTGGCAGGGTCTTCCCTTCCCTTAGCAGCCACAGCATTGATATAGAAGGGCATTTGCAGACTCAGCTTAAACCAAATTTTGTTCACACTCCCCTCCCTATTGAGCATGTTTGGTTCCCTTCATGTTAGATTTTCTTTTATTCACATAGTTCAGCAAATCCTGAGTTCTGCAGAACTCCCTAAGTGACCACTTGCCTGCACTGGAAATCAAAAACCCTGAGCTGGTCCCTATTTATACAGAGCTCAAAAACAGATCACAACATTATCCAGCATAACTCTAGACCTTCGATCTCTGTGATTGACAACTTGAGAAGTAACCACATTTTTCTCTTTTAGAAGCTTCTTTTTGGGTCTCCCTATGGTCCTGCTTCTTTTCCATTCTCCTATCTTTCATATGGCTGCCTTCTGGAATGTATAATTTATTGTGCTTTGCTCTTTTATAGTTAACAGGCTGTCCATATATCTCAGGGTAAAACATAGACATCTGGAGTTGACTCCTGCCATTTCTCTAGCTGCATGCCTCTCTATTCAATATTTGACTCCCCTTCTTCCAAATTTCAACTGAACCACACTTCTTCCGACTTCGGTGTCATTCCAGGCTCCCCTTTTCCTGTTTTACTTCTGATCTTCGAATGGATTAGTCCCCCTTCATCTTCTCTTCCCACTTCACCAGGCTACCTCCTATTTCACTTTCCAGTCTCCAATCCAGGCAGTCTACCCTGCTTACCCCCTCTCTCCATCTGATACTGTATCAAGGGTGGTTGACTGGAGTCACTTGTCTGATTGTCTTTCTCCTGTTTCTCCAGCTAGGCTGTGAGATGACGAAGATGATCTTGCCCATTGTTGGTTAGTGCAATGCTTGGCAGGCAGTGCAGGTTTGGTAAATAGAAAACTAGCTTTGAAGTAAGAAACACACAGGTCACCCTAAGAAAATGACTAAACGAGAGAGTGGACCCAAGAGTAATGAGTCAGCATGCTTTCCCGGTCTGAAATGTTTTTACTTCCCTTACCCACATGATCAATACACCTTCTTGAAAGACCTGCCATGATGTCATTTAATGTACAATCTTACCAGTCCCTTTCATTCTCCTCCCATACACTCTTCTTCACATGCAGATTTAATTGACAAATTAAATGTCTAATGTTGTGTATTGAAACTATTTCTTTATATGAACCCTGTGAAATAAGAATCTCAAAGACTAATAATGGTCACAACCTCATCTTTGGTTTCCATGTATCCCTTGAGCAGATTTCCAACAGACTTCAGGTACAGAGTGTACAGATGAATGCCTGAGTGAGAAATAACAGAATTAGTACCAGGTATAAATTCTCCTTTTCTGGGTTTTATATCTTCTTTTTTATATAGTCTTTTTCTTCCCGTTTAATACTTCAGTATTTGACTCTTTGCTCCACCAAACACGTCAAATGTATCTTGATCATATAACCTTTGTTTACTTCCTTGTACCTTCCTACATTTGACTTCACCAATCTTTCTTCTCACGTAGCCTACATATCCATACCCAAGTGGAAATCTCTACCCATATCAACCCCTAATGTGATTACTCCTTTCCTAAATGATTTCTTTTACTTCTTAGTCTTCTGCTTATAGAATTAAAGATTTCCCACAATATTTTGTTTCTTTTGGGAGATGGTATAGTTTTAAAGATGTTTTATAATCCCCCTAGAAATTCTTAACATTGCCACATTTGAGTTGTGCCCTGGCTGATAAAACTCTAATATCCTCAAAACATGTTAGAAAAATCTTCTAAAATCACTACTTGTACCATATATGCCCATATATGCATTGTAGGACAGTTAGAGTTCTTGGCTACTTCGTCTCACTTTGAGACTCAAGCTGAAAGGGAAGCTGTTGTTTGGACCATTGCTAATTGGTATCACTGCAGGAAAGAGAGACGGTCCTCTGTCCACCGGCTTTTAAAACTCTACCTGGAAGTGGCTCTGCTCATCTGTGAAACAAGTCATTTTGTGCCACACCTATCTGCCATGGGTGGAGCAATGTGACATTTCTGTGCACCTGGGAAGAGGGAAGCCTTTGATGTGAACAGCACTGACAATCACCTAAGACTTCTAATCCCTTTGAAGGTTCATATAGTACTGTATTTCAGCGCAGGGCTTTGAACATATGAAGAATCCGTAAATGCTGACTAACTCTTAGATTGACCTACAGAACACTCACCCCACAGTTCTGCCTAGACCTGATTTTGAGTGGTGGTTCTCTTAGAGATGAAACCCAAGCACTAAAAAGACAAGAAAATGAGCTGCTCCCCATATGCAAAGGCAAATCTACTCTCAGTGCTTTAGTCCTCTCTGAACTTAGCAGTGATAAAGACCTCACTAATAGTGTAGATGAACTTGATATTGTGGTCCTATTTAAAAAGCATTAAGTCCTCCCGGCTGGAGATAATTGATGAAATGGTGATCTCTCTAAGTTTCTCTCTCTGCCACTAAAAATGTTAAATGAGATGACTGGCAATAGCATTTTGAGGTGACAGAAGCCATCTGATAGCGGAAAGTAGAAAATAGAAACAGATAAAAGCATGAGAATTCTGTAAGCTATTGTGTGAGTTTTCTGAAGTTTATTCTGTGCTACCTTAAGGTGTCGACTTGCTACGATAATGAACATGAAAAAGTCCGGTACTGGGGAATGGGCCATGTGTGGGGGAGGGTGAGTGCAGCATAAATAGAAATCCCCAAATGTTTTGATCATGTCTCGTACACTGCTGGGTCCCTTAGTACTCAGCAAACTGCAATGACAAAACTGGTACAGGGTGGACGATATAACATGTTAGTAAGATATAATCCCATTCTTTGTAAAGTGAGAGATGCATCCTTTTTTTTTCTGAGTTTTTTTACTTACATTCCAAATGATTTCCCCTTTCCCGTTTCCTCCCTCCCCGAAAGTCCCATAAGCCCCCTTCCCTCCCTCTTTTCCCCATTCAACCCCCTCTCGCTTCTCTGTCCTGGTATTCCCCTACATCCAGTCTTTCCAGGACCAGGGCTCTCCTTCCATCTTCTTGGACATCTATTGATATGTGAATTGTGTTTTGGGTATTCCGAGATTCTGGGTTAATATCCCCATATCAGTGACTGCATACCATGTGTGTCCTTTGTGATTGGGTTACCTCACTAAGGATGATATTTTCCAGTTCTGACCATTTGCCTAGGAATTTCGTGAATTCATTGTTTTTAATTGCAGAGTAATATTCCATTGTGTAAATATACCACATCTTCTGAATCCATTCCTCCGTTGAGGGACATCTGGGTTCTTTCCAGCTTCTGGCTATTATAAATAAGGCTGCTATGAACATAGTGGAGCATGTGTCCTTATTGCATGCAGGTAAAGTCTCTGGGTATATGCCCAGGAGTGGTATAGCCGGATCTTCCGGGAGTGTCATGCCCAGTTTTCTGAGTAACTGCCAGACTGCTTTCCAGAGTGGTTGTACCAGCTTGCAATCCCACCAGCAGTGGAGGAGTGTTCCTCTTTCTCCACATCCTTGCCAACAACTGCTGTCTCCTGTGTTTTTGATCTTAGCCATTCTGACTGGTGTGAGGTGGAATCTCAGGGTTGTTTGAATTTGCATTTCCCTAATGACTAAGGATGTTGAACCTTAAAAAGCACCTAACCTGGAGGGTTGTTAGTCATGATGGTTAAATATGAGGGAGAATGCAATAAATGTAGTTCAGGCTCCAACAGTTACCTACTATGATTACTATATTTTAAATCTTATTCTGTTTATTATTTTTATAAAGATTTTGATAGTTTTTTTCAGAGACTAAAGAACTAAAATTCTATCATGAATAGTAAAATTAAAGAGTATTGCCTATCAGAAGTGTTTTTCCAAGCTGCTATTTGTGATCCATGATGGATTACAAAATCAGTTTACTAACTCTTGACAAACATTTCATATAAAAAACTGAACAAAAATGTTGAATACGTTTTGCATTCTAAGAACAACTATTTTTTTCACTAAATTTTTATTCTGTATATACTCAGTTTTAATAATGTGTCTGTATACTGAATTAAAATGCAAACCACATTTCTTATTTTGGATTGCAGTTGTAAAGCCTAAAAGTCATAATTCTAAATCGATGTATATGAGTATCAGGTCCCCATAATCACGGTACTGCAGTTGAGTTTCTCTTGTAGACAATTTCCAAGGAATGCCCTTATGAAGTGTATTTCACATATATGGGTATGAAAACAGGAAACAAAGACAAAGGGATTTGGGTGCAAAAAAAATGTAGTGGGGAGGAAGCTGGAGAAATAGCTCTATGATTGAAAGATTTCTTCTTCTAGGGGACCAAGATGCAGCTTCCAGCACCCATGCTGGGACGCTTACCAGCTCCTAAAACTGCAGCTCCAAGCGAGCTGATGCCTCTTCTCTTTGCAGGCACATAGCCACTCACATGCACAGACACAGACACACAGGAAAACGAGCATTGGACAATTTTCTCCTTGTTCCCCCTTTGCCCTCATACCCTTAACAGTTCAGAATATAGCATATCCCAACACAAACCCCTGATTATCCCTGTGAACATCTTCTAAGATTGGCCTGTTTTAATCTAGTGATCCCACCACTTGCGGACATCCTCAGGTTTCATAATTCAATGATCTCCTTATTGCTGGAACTTCAAGCTTTGTTTTTTTTTTTAAATGAAGGACTTCCCAACTATAAAACAAAACTTTACAAGTGAGACTTACAAATTTTTACACCTCAATTGGCATCTGAAATAATTTTTTTCCTCTGGGCTCACAAACGTAAGTGTTCAGTTTGCCATGCTCTTCAGAATATGAAAGAAAGGAGCAAATCCCCTCACAGTTTCCCTGGGTTGTGCATGGCTTCTGACTATTCTGGTCAGCCATTGAAGGCCTCCTAAAGTGTCCTGCTTTCAGAAGGTTCTTCACTGTGACAGAACGCCTCCGTCCACCATCAGCAAAATCTGTGCTTTCTTAGCTTTTCCTCAGGGAACTGTTTTCCCTTCAACCACGTCATTCAGTATCTATTCTCTATCATATGCCTTTCCTGCCACCTTGGGTTGGCAAACCATTCCCAACATTTCCTCATGAAAACAAACAAAAACCAAAAACAAAAAACCCGAAGCAAAACATCTTTGGGTTTCAGAGGATGTAATTGGAAGAAGGTCTTGGTGCAGGGGGTTTCGGTCCTTGGGATCTTGGCTTTTCCCTGCTCAGTGTCAGTCTCGGTCAGTCTTACTGTCTGTCTTGGCTATCTGTCTGTCTATTGGGTTATCCACACGCACAGCTCTTCCCTGACTTAGACTAATGCATTTAGAATGTTTCAAATTTATGATGGTGAGAAAGTGATATAAATTTGCTAGACGTCATACTCTGATGAGCTTGAAATGTGGCTCTTTTGTGGGGCTGTAGTGACATGCAGTACAATGTTCTTTTCTGATGCTGGGCAGGAGTGAGCTGAACTTCCCAGATAGCCATTTGAACATGAGGGTCAACAACAGATGCTCTGTGTGCATTGTGCTTTAAAACTGTAACATTCAGTACCTTAGGCATTAAAAATACTGTGTGTGTGTGTGTGTGTGTTTGTGTGTGTGTGTATGTATGTGTGTGTATATGTGTGTGTGTCTGTGTGTGTGTGTGTGTGAGAGAGAGAGAGAGAGAGAGAGAGAGAGAGAGAGAGAGAGAGAGAGAGAGAGAGAGAGAGGACACATTTTTTTTTATTTTCTACGTTGTTTTTTTTAAATTTACATTCAAAATCATTTCCCCTTTCCTGTTTCCTCCCTCCCCGAAAGCCCCATAAGCCCCCTTCCCTCCCTCTTTTCCCCATTCAACCCCCTCTCGTTTCTCTGTCCTGGCGTTCCCCTACATCCAGTCTTTCCAGGACCAGGGGTCTCTCCTTCCATCTTCTTGGAAATCTATTGATATGCGAATTGTGTCTAGGGTATTCTGAGATTCTGGGTTAATATCCCCTTATCAGTGACTGCATACCATGTGTGTTCTTTTATGATTGGGTTACCTCACTAAGGATGATATTTTCCAGTTCTGACCATTTGCCTAGGAACTTCGTGAATTCATTGTTTTTAATTGCAGAGTAGTATTCCATTGTGTAAATATACCACATCTTCTGAATCCATTCCTCCGTTGAGGGACATCTGGGTTCTTTCCAGCTTCTGGCTATTACAAATAAGGCTGCTATGAACATAGTGGAGCATGTGTCCTTATTGCATGCAGGTAAAGCCTCTGGGTATATGCCCAGGAGTGGTATAGCCGGATTCTCTGGGAGTGTCATGCCCAGTTTTCTGAGGAACCACCAGACTGCTCTCCAGAGTGGTTGTACCAGCTTGCAATCCCACCAGCAGTGGAGGAGTGTTCCTCTTTCTCTACATCCTCACCAACAACTGCTGTCTCCTGTGTTTTTGATCTTAGCCATTCTGACTGTTGTGAGGTGGAATCTCAGGGTTGTTTTGGTTTGCATTTCCCTAATAACTAAGGATGATGAACATCTCTTTAGGTGCTTCTCAGCCATTAGATATTCTTCAGGTGAGAACTCTTTGTTTAGCTCTGTACCCCATTCTTTAATAGGGTTACTTGCCTCTCTGGAGTTTAACTTCTTGAGTTCTTTGTATATATTGGATATTAGCCCTCTGTCGGATGTAGGGTTGGTAAAGATCGTTTCCCAGTTTGTTGGTTGCCACTTTGTCCTTTTGACAGTGTCTTTTGCCTTGCAAAAACTTTGTAATTTAATGAGGTCCCATTTGTCAATTCTTGATCTTAGAGCATAAGCTATTGGAGTTCTGTTCAGGAAATTCTCCCCTGTGCCCATATATTCAAGGTTCTTCCCTAGTTTCCTTTCTATTAGTTTCAGTGTGTCTGGTTTTATGTGGAGGTCTTTGATCCACTTGGAATTGAGCTTAGTGCAAGGAGATAAGAATGGATCAATTTGCATTCTTCTGCATGTTGACCTCCAGTTGAGCCAGCACCATTTGTTGAAAAGGCTATCTTTTTTCCACTGGATGGTTTTAGCTCCTTTGTCAAAGATCAAGTGACCATAGGAGTGTGGATTCATTTCTGGGTCTTCAATTCTGTTCCATTGATCTACATGCCTGTCACTGTACCAATACCATGCAGTTTTTAAAACTATTGCTCTGTAGTACAGCTTGAGGTCTGGGATACTGATTCCCCCAGAGGTTCTTTTACTCTTGAGAATAGTTTTAGCTATCCTGGGTTTTCTGTTATTCCAGATGAATTTTTGAATTGCTCTTTCTAACTCTATGAAGAATTGAGTTGGGATTTTGATGGGGATTGCATTGATTCTGTATATTGCTTTTGGCAAGATGGTCATTTTTACTATATTAATCCTGCCAATCCATGAGCATTGCAGATTTTCCTGAGTTCAATTCTCAGCAACCACGAGGACACATATTATACTTGCTTTGGTTTACATGTAGATGTCAGAGGACAACTGCCCATGTCCGGCCTACCTTTCCACCTTGTTTGAGGCAGAAGTTCTTTTTTCCCCCCACAGTATGTGCCCGGTTACCTTCCCTGGAACTTCTGAGGGGTCTCTGGTCTTTAGCTCTCTTCTCACCATAGGAGCACTTGGATTACAGACACATGTTCCTATGGCAGGATTTATGTGGGTTCTGGGGATTTGAACTTAGCCCCCCATGCTTGTATGGCAAGTGTTTTATATATTGAGACATTTCCCCGACCTGTAATGAATTTTGACTTGAGTTATTTCAGACTCTGATGACTTTGTATGAACATTACTAAATCTTGTAAGTTGAGGAACATATTCCTAACTCTCATCAAATGCCCCAGTTTCTTGCCTCCTGTCCTCCTTTATATCTTGTCCTGAACACTACATTGGTCACTTACCTCATGGTCAAGACACTGACCTTGCCTTTGCTTGTTAACTGTACCCCAGCCATCACTGTTTTGAGTAGTCTACTTTCTGGCCCTCACTTTTGATATCTTCATGATAGTCATGTTTAATCACTGTTGATAAAGAGTGTTTGTTTCATGTACTTGTCAAAGAATTTTTATATCTTATCCTTTCTCACATATTTAAAGTATTTTAGATGTTATCTACTTATATTTAATAGATACCATGGTAATGACCCATAAAGAGGAAAAGTCAATGAATGTCTTCTGGATTTCCTTTTTCATCTTTACTACTCCTTCTACCCCATTTGCATTTGTGATTCACCAGTGGCATCCATTGGCTTCAGTGATTTTTGTTTTGGTTCTATAGGTGAAGTCTGTCTTCTTTCAGTTACTGTCTCTTGGCTATCCTTCCCTTGGGCTCTATGTGCTGGAGCACCTCTGTGACCACTGCTGCACTGGAGGACATATTTGTTTGGTTGATATATGAGAGTTAGGGCCATTACTTTAATGGCTTGTTGCAGCATACACATGTAAACAGCACCTGATAAATACTGCTGCTTTTGTAGCAAATTAGAAAATTACCAATTCATTGTATCATTAAGCATTTTCTGCATGTTTTTGTTCTCTCAAGGAAAATGAGAGAATGTGCACGTTTTGCAGTCTCTCTCATTCCTTGTGCATTCAATAATAAAACAAATATTGAAATTCACTAGCTCAGCTATTATTTGGAATAACCAATTATGGGTTCATTGTATTATAGTTATTTTAATAAAAATATAATCGGTTCAAAATACTTGGCTTGATCTTTGCATTGAAAAAGGAGATTATTTTTCACTCTGGTAGCTGCATTAATTTGTCCTACGACTAGAATATAATCAAGAAAATTAATTCCTTCAAGATTTTCTCAAACACTTACTTGTGCAAGTCCAGGTAGGAGACAGTGATGATGTTTAAGCAATCATCCCCGCCCCCCCCGCCCCCCCCCCCGCTTCAGTTGCTTGAAGACTGAATGATGAGACAGGACTGAATCAGTAGCTAACTGTCTTGCAAGCGTTTTGGATTTTTAAAAAACACTTGAAATAATATTCTTCATGACAGCCTGGGTAGCTGTTTGCCAAGCTGGTTTTTCTCTTCCACCTGGGAAATTAATTAGATCATATTTAATATTTTCAGATTCTTTTGCAATTATGTATGAATCTATGGCTATATCCTGGTCAATGACATAAAGACAGATATGTTGCATCCCATAATACCTCTTACTACCTTTTGTTCTCTCTCTCCTGTCATCTGTCGCCTGGCTGTCTATGTCCTAGGCTATCTGATAGTTATATGTTAAAGATGTTTGTGCCATGGTTACCTTATCTGTGTGACGTTGAGTAACCTGTTACTAACCGTTGAACAAAAAAAATAAATCTGTGAATGTCGGAATGAGATTTTAAGGTTTATCTGTTACAAATGCTAAGGAAAAATAATATGCTGATGAATTTATAGTTTCAATTTGCTAGTCAGAGTCAAGAGTGTATTTTCATTTTCTGGGAAAATGATGCTCGTTATATACTTGAGACTTCAGTATGGAAGCTCAGTATAAGTTTGGTTGTATCAATGAAGGCGATCATGAAACCTCGAAGTTGAAAATGACTTATGATTGTTCCCTAAAGAACTATGAGGAAAGTAAAAGCTAGTGAGGCCTCAGGAGAGCCCTGGGAGTGGATGGAAGCATTTCAGGTGGAGGAAATGATTTCTCAGACAATGTTTCTAGTTCCCAATGCACTGAAAGACCTGTGGCAGGCTTGCTGTGGACTTGGATCTGTTTTAGGTTATCCTCATTCTTTGTGAGGAAAGAGGCCCCTAATGAGTTTTTAACTAATAATTTAAAGAATGCCTAATTAAAAAACAAGCAAGCAAGCAAACAAACAAAAATAAACAATATTTAATTTTTGACCTGGCTGTAGCCAGTTCTATTTCTGATTCCAACATCTGGACTTCCGTATAAATTTTCATATTACTAAGATGTGGAAACCTTTGTCTTTTGGCCTCTAATTAGATCTTTGAGTGCTGTATATAAGTCGATTTGAAAGCTGAATGCCTTTAAAGAGAAGTTGGAAGTTTATTCCCATGTGCAATTATTCTCTGAAAAGCTAAGAGGCTTGGTGGTACTCCCCGGGAGGGAAATGTAATCTCATGTCATTAAATATATGACATTTAATGATGAATGCTTCAAGCATCAAAGAAAACTGGCATCTTTTAAAATCGGTCAATAACTCCAAATCATGCTACATTATAATTTTATTCACACTTGAGTGACTCTGTGATAAAGCATTTGGCTTCTTTTTGTGAATTTCTAACTGTTTTCTTTTTTGTCACTGACAGGAGAGACATATGTTTTCTTTGTGGCATATTTTTTACAGAAGTACATATGCAAGATTTTTTTAATAGAATATATCTGGGAGGGAAGTTTTTAAATTTCTTGCAAGTCAAAAAAAAGTCTTGATTTTATTCTTCCATTTGATTGGCAATTAACTGGTTATAGAAACCTAGGCTTCAAATGATTTTTTTTTTCTCTAAGATCTCCAAGGATTTGTCACATTGTCTTAAGAAGTTAGAATTCATGGTTAAGGACAACTGACAAAGGTCCAGTACCCACACTTTAGACCTTCCACTTGTGTTTGTAGTCTGAGACTGCTGCAGAGTATTTGTAAGTACAGGATGTTATTCTTTGTTTGACTATCAGCTAGCGTGAGGAAAAAAAATGTGCCTCTGTATGTCTAAATTCAGACTTTATCTCATCTTATTCTGATCTCTTCTTCTCGTTTATCAATCACTTTTTGGATTTTCTGACTCGGGTGATAACTTGCATCAATGACCATGTGACTGAGAGAAGTGGCCTTTTCTTTCTGCTGTTTTGAGATTATTGTGGAGGTTCTGAGTTACCTCAGACCCTGATATCTCTGTTTTTAGTGACTTGTAGACAAAAGCGCATTTCATTAATGACTGGGCAAAGATACTGCTCCCAACTATCCTCTGTGTGAAGGTGGAGGCAGGTGCCTTAGCTTAGCTCTTTAGTGAGCTTTCCTCTGTTACCTTCCAGAGTGTGAACCAAGAGCCTCTTCTTGTTCTTGGTATCTATTCATTTCAAACTTGGAGGCCCTTTAAAAACTTAAAAAACAATTCCTATTTCTCTTCAGCTATCATCAATAGCTGTTATCAATAGCATCAAATGTTGTAGGCTTTGGACATCTTTATTCTGTTTTTCCATGAATATAATATAACATTCTGAGCTCCTATATTAATTTCCCATTGCTGAGAAACAAAATATCAAGACTTCAGAACTTGAGAACAACACATCCTTTCCCAGCGTTTCTAGACCAGGACTCTGACTGCTTGGACTGTAGGGGACTTGCCTAGTCAATACACCTCTCCCCCAATACACAAACACCTGAGCTCTATTTTTTTTTATTAGATATATTCTTTATTTACATTCAAATGATTTCCCCTTTCCTGGTCCCTCCTCCCCCGAAAATCCCATAAGCCATCTCCCCTTCCCCTGTTCCCCAATCAACACCCTCCTGCTTCCCTGTCCTGGTATTCCCCTACACTACTGCATCGAGCCTTTCCAGGACCAAAGGCCTTTCCTCCCTTTGATGTCCAGCAAGGCCATCCTCTGCTGCCTATGCGTCTGGAGCCATGGATAACACCATGTGTACTCTCTAGTTGATGTTTTTGTCCCTAGGAGCTCTGGGAGTACTGGGTGGCTCATGTTGTTGTTCTTCCTATGGCGCTGCAAACCCCTTCAGCTTCTTGGGTCCTTTCTCTAGCTCCCCCACTGGGGACCCTGTGCTCAGTTCAATGGCTGGCTGAGAGTGTCCTCTGTATTTGTCATGCACTAGCAGAGCCTTCCAGGTGGCAGCTATATCTGGATCCAGTCAGCAAGTACTTGTGGGCATCGATGATAGTGTCTGGGTTTTGTAACTCTATATGGGATGGATCCCTGGGTGGGGTAGTCTCTGGATGGATCACTAGGTAGGGCAGTCTCTGGATGGTCTTTCCCTCAGACTTTGTTCCACACTTTGTCTCTGTATCTCTTTCTGTGGGTATTTGTTATGAAAATTAAAGTTAAAGTTAGGGAGGTGTCTTGGTACTGCTTTGACTGGAAGCTTGCTTTGGGAAGAATCCACTTCAAGCTCATTTGCATTTCTAGAAAGTCCCTTATGGCTGACTCCAGTGGAACAGAGTACCACTTTCTTGCTGGCAACTGTTCTTGCCTTTTGTGAGCTGCTGGGACTTCCTAACCTACTTAGTAGATGATGCAATAAAATCGCATGAGCAGGTTGACTTCTTATAGTACAATACGGAAATTATTACAGTAAGTTTCTAGTCTTTCTGTCTAATTTGTTTTACATATATTTTATCTACTGGATATGTAGAAATGCAAAAAATTATTGAGTCATCTAGTTTGATTTAGAAATGTCCTGGCCCATCTTTTTGGAACTCTATGATTCATCCATCAACTTGCTCATTGTCTCTAACTTGTATGGACTATGCAGCTCTCCCTTCCATCTGCCACTGGGTCCAGGTTCCAGAACTCAGTTCCCTCCAGAGTTCCCATTTTGTGTGTGTGTGTGTGTGTGTGTGTGTGTGTGTGTGTGTACATGCGTAGCTAGTTTCTTCAGATAGTATTCATGAATGCATAGGCCACAGATGGTCCTATGTAAGGAGAACACGTGCCATACATGACCTGGGAAAACAGTATGCAAATTGTAACCACTTGAGAAGCCACGGAGGAAAGACATTTTGCAGTGCCCGTTATATTTATTTTAACCAAGATTTTAATTGGATGTCTATTGAATAAATAACCCAAAGTATTCGGATTTCTGCCCAAATTCAACAGATGTACTATAAAGTGTATGGGCTTGTTGCTAAGTCTGGGGTTATCTACTTAGGAGGTCTGGTCCCACCATTCTTTGGGCGAGTGTTGCAGTGTATAATGATGACTGGATGACCCCTGAGTGAGGATGTGTCGGTTCTCGTCTGCCTGATGCCATCTTTCTGTAGGGCACCACGAGCATGTTTTGTGACATCCATATATGAGTTTGTGGATAGGGCATCTTAGATCTGTGGTACACTTCCTAATTTCTCTTTAAACAGGAAAAGCTATTTTTAATAGCAAATATTTCTATTTCTTTAACTATTTTAAAGTTACTTCTGCCTGGCTGTGGGTCACACACAGGGATGTGACTGCAGAAAACACATCTTATTCCTCCTGTGAGGGTGAGTTGAATTTGAGTCACAGGCTCTGGGGAGGTTGTCAGCCTGGATGTAGATATGAAGGAATTAAGAAAGGATAGTCTCCTGGACTGCTTAGCTATTCATTAATGATTTCTGGGGGCGTAAATGGCTAAAAGAAGCCAGGTGTCTCACGTGATGTCCCCTTAACTTCACAATGCAGAATGCGGCAGAACTAACTTAACTCCTCACTGCAATTTTTCTTTCTTGGTAAAAACATGATTTTTGTGTGTGTCTATGTGCGTGTGTGTGTGTGTGTGTGTGTGTGTGTGTGTGTGTGTAAGCTCTGAATGTGTGTGGATTGTGCATGTCCGTAGTTCAGCATGTGTCACAGTGTGCCTGTGGAGGTCAGGGGACAACACTCAAGATTCTACTCTCTCCTTTCGCCATGGGTTCTGTGGATGGATCTGAGGTCCTCAGGCACTTTTACTCATAAAGCCATTTCACTGGCCCTGGAAATTATGAGTGGTGTGCACATGTGCAACCTATATAGTGCTCTTGTGAAGAAAAGAGGCTTAGTTTTTGGAAGTGAAAAACAAAATAAAGGCTGACTGCTGAATCTATGTTGCTGGCTCAGGCTTTGTCGACAACCAAAATTAGTTTTTTTGAGGAGACAATAGATAAAAGACTCAATTTATGGTTATTAAAAATTGAATTATATATGAAGTGGTTCGCTGTGGTACCCAACTTTATTCCCAGGTCATCCAGACATGAATCTAAAATTGCAAAAGAAACACAACGATACAAGCTCTTGGAGAGTGTGATTTGAACCCTGAGCGATCAGTGGAGCGGCACTGCAGACATTGTGAGTAGTAACAAGGATATCAAGATTTGTGAGAACAATCTTGCAAGGGTTTCTTTTTTTATTGTCTAGAAGCCAAAGCCAAGAAAGAATGCTAGGAAATACAAACCGTCTTATAAAGAACTGTATAAAGTACCAGCCAACCAGAAAACAGGACTCGACAGTGAGCCTCCAAAGACCTCAATAATACTAGTTATAGATGTAATTCAGAACTTCAGACAAACATACTATATGAAGCATTCTTTTATGAGATTTTAAGTACTTTGTCCACCACTCATCCATTTATTAATTTGTTTGCTTATTTCTTCTTTATTAAATGTCAAGCATATTTTGGGGCTCACAATAGGCCTTATTGTTAAATAGTCCTTATAATCAAGACATACAAGTTACATTTTTGCAATAAACATTACATAAAATCTTTTTTTTACAGAAACAGAGAGTTAAAAAAAAAAGCAGTTATCAAGAGACCAGAGAGGGTCTGTGGAGGGGGATGGAGAGAGCTGTTAGCGGATAGAGTTGGCTAGAAGGAGCAGCCTTCTAGTTCTATATAGCGCAGGAAGATGATTATGGTGATCAGTAATTCAGCGACTGTTTCAGAAAAGACACAAATCAGTGCTTAATGTCTGAGGTGAAAAAAATATGCAGATCATCTTGGCTTAATAATTATGTATTGAAACATCACAGAAATGTAAGGAGCTACCGTATGCAAATTAAAAACAAAAATTCTAAACATTATGGAAAATAAATTTCACCAGTTTATATATACAATCTATGGGCAAATGCCTACAGTTGTGTATCTATCAAACATGGCATTGTCACAGTTTGGTCACCCCAGGAGCTCTCTAGTTCTATTGTGGAGATGTCCACCTCTCCACTTTTCACTTATCCTATGCATATACTGTCCATTTTTTCCTTATCATTTTATATAAGCTTAAGAACATATATATAGTCTCTGGTCTGTCTCTTTACACTTAGTACAATGTTTCTAAGACTCATTCATTTTATTGCAAATACCAGGGGTTTAGTTTCCTTTTCTATTAAGGGACAGAACTGTAAGTGCATATACCAAAGAATGTAGCTGGTAATGGGTACTAAAAGTCTTTCTGGTTTCCATTATTACAAATAAATTGCCACTAACATTGACATACAAGTCTGTGTGAACACAAGTTTTCATTTAGTTTGGATGTTAGCTAGGGATTATAATGTCTGTCATTTAGCTTCATGGATAACTGTCAAATTGTTCTCTAAAGTAGCAGTACTAACTACTTTACATTCTCATCAGCAATATATGAGAATTCCAGGGGACACTTAATATTGTCAATACTTTAAACTATGACATTTCATAGCTATTTATTTGCATGGCATTCTTTTAACTTGCATTCTAGTTACTACTAATTTTGATATATTTTATATACTTATCTTCAATTGAACCTCTGGCTTACAAAATTTTCCTTTAAAATTATATGAACACAAATACTAAAATTCTTAGCAAAACACTAGCAAACTAATTGCCATAGCACATTAAAATGATTACTTATCCTAATCAAGTGGACTTTATTTTTAGGGATGCAAGGATAGTTCGAGATTTACTAATCAATAATGTAAAAACCCCACCAAAAGAATGAAGAGCAAAACCATATGACCATCTCAATAAATGTATAAAAGAAATAAAATGCAGCATGCTTTCATCATAAAACTCTAAAAGCTAAATATTGAGTGAAGAATTTCACATAATAATAAAGTTATAAATGGCAAGTCAATTACCCACATCCTGCTGTATGGGGATTGGTGATAGCCTGCCTCTTGAGACCGAAAACAGAAGAGGGATGTTCTATCGCCTTAGGATGCTCTATTGCATTATCAAGGTGCTGTAGTTTTCAGTGGACATTTCTTGCACATACTTCATTAAATTGTTCCCCAAGTATTCCATATTCTAAAGCTATTGTAATGGCAGTGTTATTGCCAACTGAGCTTTTCAAAAGCTCAGTGTTCACAATCACAGCTGGCATAAGAAAAATAGGTTTTTTTTTTTTACACATTAACCTATATCCTGTGAATATACAAAGCCTACGCATTTATTTTATTTGCTGGAGTTTTCTTTTTATATATATATATTTTTTATTTTTTATATTTTTATTTACATTCAAAATCATTTCCCCTTTCCCGTTTCCTCCCTCCCCGAAAGTCCCATAAGCCCCCTTCCCTCCCTCTTTTCCCCAGTCAACCCCCTCTCACTTCTCTGACCTGGTATTCCCCTACACCCAGTCTTTCCAGGACCAGGGGTCTCTCCTTCCATCTTCTTGGAAATCTATTGATATGCGTATTGTGTCTAGGGTATTCCGAGATTCTGGGTTAATATCCCCTTATCAGTGACTGCATACTATGTGTGTTCTTTTGTGATTGGGTTACCTCACTAAGGATGATATTTTCCAGTTCTGACCATTTGCCTAGGAATTTCGTGAATTCATTGCTTTTAATTGCAGAGTAGTATTCCATTGTGTAAATATACCACATCTTCTGAATCCATTCCTCCGTTGAGGGACATCTGGGTTCTTTCCAGCTTCTGGCTATTATAAATAAGGCTGCTATGAACATAGTGGAGCATGTGTCCTTATTGCATGCAGGTAAAGCCTCTGGGTATATGCCCAGGAGTGGTATAGCCGGCTCCTCCGGGAGTGTCATGCCCAGTTTTCTGAGGAACTGCCAGACTGCTTTCCATAGTGGTTGTACCAGCTTGCAATCCCACCAGCAGTGGAGGAGTGTTCCTCTTTCTCCACATCCTCTTCAACAACTGCTGTCTCCTGTGTTTTTGATCTTTTATTATTATCTTGGACATTTAGAGGATAAATACAGTTCTACTTGTAAATGTAAGAATATAAACTGAGAGTGTTCACACTTCTCTTGTATCTGATAGAAAGGACTACTACTTAAGTCTTTCACAGTAAGCAAGGCAGTACATTTTAGTTTAGTTTAGTTTATATTTTATTTTCTGATACGATCAGATGACAAAAGTTGACTTCTGTCCATTGGATGCAGTTTCTCACATAAATGGGGAGACGGTCTTGTTCAGCACATTTGTGGCATCTCCTGACATGGTTATGGAGTTCCTTCATTGGATCAGTCAGTACTTAAAGAATTGTTTTTCTCTGTAGCACTTCATCTCTAGACTTCCTTCTAGACCACATGCTTCCAAAGAATAGTTATCTGTCTTTTGCGTTCCTTCAATTGAGACAGAGAATGTTTTCTCCTCTTCTTTCATGATTGTGTCTTTATCACTAGTTTTCAGTAACTTGGTATTTCTTGGTGTGATTTTCTTAATGTTTTTGTTGAGTTTCTTGAATCTATGATGTTATGATTTTCAGTAGGATTTGGGGAAGACACTATTATTTTTTTCTATGAGAGCTGGAATTGTCTCTTAAGTTGTATTTATTTAGTCCCTATAGAGTTTTGTCCAATGTGGAATACTCAAGTCTCTTGCCATCTTGCTGTGTATTTGTGTCATGGACCTCTGCAGGGCAGACAGTGTCCTACATTTCTGTAAGGTCTCCCCTCTGAAATGCGGGTTCTTCTGCCCCTTGATCTCAGCAGTTTCTTCCCCACACCTTTCTGTGTTCATATCCAGGAATTAGCTGACATCTTTGCCTATTCTTCGCAAATATGGCAGACTTGTTTCTTTACTTGCACATACTGCGAGCACACATCCATCTCCAAACAATGCAACCTTGGAACCTCCTCAACACCTTGCTTACACTAGGCTCCACACACTCCCAACTCTGAACAATAGTACATCTTTCTCTCCCCTTAGTAATTATCAAATGCAGGTAGTTTTTATTCTTCTATTGTCCCAATGTATTCTGGGGCAGAGTATGAGAGGGTCCACCTGGCCTGAACTTGTTTGGAGTGCACAGTAGTAAGACACTGTCCTTCAAAGCGTCACCACACACACTTGTATTGTACCTCAGAAGGCTGTCTCTGACTCTATGATCTTCTATGGAATTTTCTTGGAGTTGTCATGTTGTTTGTCTTTCAAACATTGAGAGCTACATGAAGAGTTGTATTTATTCCCATATTTTTTCTCTCTCCCACTAGAGTGTAAGCTTTATGGGAATAAAGATTTTATTGATTTTCTTTTGTTCAGTACCTATATAATTTCTAGCACACAGTAAACGCCCCATAAATGTTTTCTGGAGCATCAGTGACTGCAGAAATTCTGTATCTGAAACCCAGCACATCATTAATGTCCCTTAATATATGTAGCACAAATCTATGGGTTTCCATCAAGTTTATTTCCTTCAAGCTTGTCTTACTATATCTCGCTGTAAGTGTCTACTTTGAAGCCTTGTATATTCTTTTTGCTTTCTGCTGCCTCCATGCTAGAGGTTTTCCTCTTCTGCTTCAAAGACTGCTTCAGAATCCATCTTCCCTAAGAAGCACTCTATAAAGGTCACATTGCTTTTCTTTGTTTTTCTTCCCATAGAATCTGTCTTATCAATGGTCCACATAACAATATGATGCTTTATTTTACATTTGTATATTAGGAAAGCATTTTTTGTGGTTTAGTTTTGATTCCTTAACCAAACTATAAATTCCTCAAAGCCAAATTATATTAATTATATTGTATCTTCTAAGCACTATTGATCTCAACTAGACTTTTAAGACAAACTCTATGAGGCTCAGATTTTATGTAGATACATAAACATTATGAATTATCTGTACTGTGTGTGTTTATACATTTAAGAGACTATTTTGACTGTGTCATTCATTCTATAAATATTTATTAAGGGCTTTCTATGTGCCAGGCACAACTTTTAAAGTGCTGAGGTTATATGTTATATATATATATATATATATATATATATATATATATATATATATATATGTATCTTCAACAACAGAATCTCTGACCTTTTTGAGCCTATATTTTTTGAGAGTTGACAGCTAAAAATTAATTTAATAAATCGAATATATCACGTTAGGCAGCTCTGTCTATAAAGTGAGACCTTCAAGTCTGAAAGAGAAAATGATGTGTCACAAGCTTAAACTTTACGCATTAGTTTCTCAAATGTTATAAACATCTGCCTCACTTTTGTGTAGATATTCTGACATCCATGTGCAAACAATAAAGCATAAGTATGTAGAACTGAAAGGGAAGGAATATAAGTGGATACAGTTCAGTGTGGAGCAGTTAGCAAACAATAATAAATACAGTCTTCTAACTTCATCTATCTTATGTGACTTCATTATGAGCCATGGTGATTGAGTTAATGCAGCCTTGAAACTGCATCCTTGACTTTAAATACACATACTATTTATTCCCCGAATTGCTTGCTGAGATTTGGTTAGATTATTGCTTTCTAGCACCTTTCTTATTCTCCTGGAAATTCTCTACACACCCAATATCTTTAAATAGTCCTTTTGATATACCTTTCCTCCCAGAGCCTATTCTAGATAGTGCTTGTGTTTGGACTTCCCTGTGGAAATCGAGTCTCTTCTTGGATCTGTCCACCAAGACCTATTAAGGACATGGTATGATTTTAGATCCAGCATCTATGTTTATTGAAATTCTATTGATGTTTTTCACCATTTGCTTTGCTTATGAGCTCCAACTTTCCTAATCTTCTAATCTCAGCAGCATGCTTTCATTTTCTGGTCTACTTTAAGAAACTAGTTTCTGGAGGAAGGTTAAAAATTGAGTATTAACACTGGTTTTATAGTACGGGCTGGAAACAAAAAAAAAGTAGTACAGGATTAGCAAATGTATTGGCAGCAGAAATATTAATGATTATAAAAAGTAAACATCTATTAATTCAAAAATCCTAAGTTGTGAAGAAGTAATGGATTTCAAAGCTAAGTATTATACATAGTTTGAAAATGTGATAAAAATATAGTTCAATAACATTTATAGGATTCATATTTTAAAGATGAGATTAATTTCTATTTGTTTTTCATTTTTATAAATGTCAAAGTATAATGTATTATGGAGAATGCAGGGAATAGAATTTTTGAAATTTCCTAGGACATTTATAATTTATCAGAGCTGTCTGTCTCTCCCCATCCTCCCCAAACAGCTGGGTATTTTTGGGATAAAATAATAAAATAGAATCTATTCAAGATCTAGATAAGATGTTGCCTGGACCCAGGAAGAAAGGAAGAAAGCTTGAAAGCTATGTAACATGTCCCTGATATTTTTATTCTCATGGTTTTTTTAAAAAACCGTGATTGCATATCTGTTTATTTATAAAACAGGTATTTATTAGGAATCTGGCTGTGTACCAGATTCAGTTCTAAGGGATGGGGATGCAATCATGTGAAACATACTCCTCCCTTATGGTGTTTATAGTCCAGTGAGGGAGATGTACAATGGAAAGGAAAATGTAAGGCATATACTATGCTAAATAGCAATGTGAGCTAAGGAAAACAAATAAAAAAAGAAATAGGGTGACCAGACAAGGCTTCTATGAGAAAATGAGTTGAAGTCAAGACTCAAAAGATTGCAAGGCCCTTTTCTATCTGGAAAGAGGATATCTAAGGTCAATGGTAAAACAAATATGAAAAAGTCTTAGGTAGGAGTAGACTTGGTGTGTAGATTAGCAAGAGGCCAGTGTGTCTGGAATGGTTGATTCTGCACATTGTCTTTCCTTCACCTCTTTTGCTTGCAGCACTACAGGACCCTGTTGGACAATATGCAATTGAACAATTGCCACTAGCTAGTATGACAGAGTAGGAGGAGCAGTGATTGTAAAAGGACCTTACTGCTTCGACTGTGGCTCACTGAGAAGGAACAATCCTCATCCTCACAACTTACTATGTCTCAAGAGGGTGACCTGTGTTCAGCCTAGGCCATTGAGCTATCATATATAAACCAGTGTCTGAGATTGGGAAGGTTTTAGTTACATTCTCTGTATACAGAAGATACCAAAGCCATGATGCTTTGTGATACTCCAATTTTGCTGGGCTTTGAATATCTTTCTCCCCCATCAAATTCACACTAGAATTAAATTCCAATGTAATAGTTATTACGATACCAAGTCTACTTGTATCCTGGGCTTCAACTTTCTAACCTCTGAAACTATTAGAAATGAATATCTATTACTCAATATAAAGTGTACTTTTTAAAGTACTTTGAATAGACTAAGGTTTTGATAGTACAGGAGTTTGAATCACTGGAGTGACCTACAATCATCTCTTTCAAGGATACATAAAAGACAGTCTCTGAAAAATTGTGACCATTTTTTCTCACTTTCTGTCTGGCATATTATTTTACAGTATGTAAAGTCTCTGACAGTTATTGCTCATAAGGCCCATTAAGCATGATTTCGCCAGTGTAGCTGACATCAGAATGTTCTGTGAAATGTCACAATGATCAGAATCTCTTTGGATGAGATTATGCCAAACAATGGAAGAGTTATCATTGTCCGTGAAGATCCTCCAGTGTCCCTGAAGATCCTCCAGTGTCCCTGAATGGTGACAATAAACACTAGTGCTGAGATAAGATGAAGATATTTGTCAGAGCAATGGTTACACACCAGTATCCCACTAAAGACACTACACCTGCACCAGTGCCTGCAATTGAAACTATTGAATTTCATAACATAATTTCATAATTGAATAGCTTCATAACAACTCATTGTCCTTCAGCATTTTACATAAGCTGAAAAAGAAGGATTAAGTTGAATCCTCCCTATGGAAATCTTGAGGAATATTCTAGAATATGATTATGACAAATGAGCCTTATGCAAAGGGACTAACTTGTGAACGTATTTAGGGAAAACCCAGGTAAACGTGGTGCTTTATCATTACTTTGAATCAAGTCTGTTAACTACAGCACTTAATATATAATAATAATAAGTAATTATGTATGTATACATATTATTTGGTGTGCTGATTTATGTTATCAAAATGTTGTGAAAAATTATTCATGACTTAAGATCAAGTTCGGGTCAATCCTGAATCCTGATTGACTGTGGAAATTATGCTTTGACTATAGTAATTAAATCCTATTTGACCCTGAATATTTTAGAAATACATCATCCTTTCTAAAATTAGGAAACTCATTTCAGTTATCATTCTGAGGTTACAAAGATCAGTCACCAAACTGAGCTTTTCTGGGAGGTGATTCCCCACTTGCTATACTCTCTCTGCAGAGAGTTAAGATGTCTCCAACTTTCTGTTTTTGTTCCTTTCCTCAGTTTTATGCCAAGGAAATGTTGCTGTCTTACTCTGAGTCAACCTCCTTAATTTTGGGTCCATATTTCAGAAAACTGTCAGTGGGTTGGAGTCCCTTACAGTTACTTTGTTCTCTGGTAAAATAAATCACAGTAATATATTTGATTTCGTCTAACATTGTTTATAATCATTCTGGGTCTGACACACTTAGAGTCTACCCTGGCATCTATTCTTCAACTTTGCGCCAGTGTATATATTCAAAGCCTTGCTATTCTTTTGGCATCTAAGTTTTCTTTCTCCAGAGGTGATGTGAGTTTTGCTTGTGAATAGATCTTAATATAGTTCCTGGTTGGGGCAGGAAACAGGCATCCACTGAAAAGGTGACACATTTTCATGAAGTTACCAACAGGTCCTCATGGGAAAGCCACTGTCTGCAGAATGCAGGCATTGCATCTGTTAGTTTTTTTAAAGATTTATTTATTTATTATATGTAAGTACACTGCAGCTGTTTTTAGACACTCCAGAAGAGGGTGTCAGATCTTGTTACGGATGGTTGTGAGCCACCATGTGGTTGCTGGGATTTGAACTCAGGATCTTTGGAAGAGCAGTTGGTGCTCTTAACCACTGAGCCATCTCTCCAGCCTGTATCTGCTAATAATTAAGGCTTAGGGGTACTATATTGCAAATACTCTTCCTTGTCCAAGCCCAACAAATACATTTTCAAAGTGTCAGGTATCTACTTCCTCTGAAGAACATCTGAACTTCACATTAAAGCTTGGCTCATCTAACTTTATCTTATATAATAGTGATATAATTCATACAGCTGTACTTTGGGTTTGCTTTTCAGTCATACCTGCTTGTGACTCCAAGAAATAAGAGGTTTTTGTTATAGCCACCAGTGACAGACACCTTCTCATGCTTGGTGACTTGATCTTAGAAGAAACTGACCCCTGGTTCCTGTGTTTACTACTGATTGTTCTAATTAGGGCAATAATTATTGAATTATCAATCAACACTTGTGTCACACAAAGGCTTTCATCCAATAGATAATCCATGCTAAGTAGGTAATGATTTATGTTATCACAATATTATTGATAGTATCAAGAAAAGCCTAACTACAGATCCTCTTTGCATTATCTGCCAAGTTCTGGGACTATAGGTGTATACCATTATACCTGATTTACTATTTTATATGGAAATGACTACCCATCTTCCACTGGCTCTGTTGGCATTTAAAAAAGGTATATTCAGTGCTGAATCTTATCTTCCTTGCACTCTATGAATCAAAGTCCAGCAACAGCTATAATAGACAGTTCTGAGGAAAACATCAACGTAAGGAGTTGGCCATTTGGTCTATTATTTTCTGTTGTAGTAGATCCTAGTTACTTCAAAATGTAGTGACTTGACCAAACAAACATTTTATATATTATCTCATAGTTCCTCAGGTTCATGAATCCAGGAGTGTCTTCTGGATTTTAAAACTTGGCTGATGGAGAAGAACGTGCTCCTAAGGTGACCCACTCACATATTCATAGGTGGAAGACCTTAGCTTCTTGCCAGAAGTTGGACAAGGATCTCAGTTCCTTGCTGCACAGGCATCTCCATGGGGCTGTCTGAGTGTCCTTATAACATAGCAGTTGGCATTCCCAGAGAATGACCTAAAATAGTGAGCAGGAGGAGTCTGTGACACGTTTGATGGTCTTGTCGTACTTATCATATTCCACACATCAGAAACAAGTCTCTAAGCCAGACACACTCAATGAGAGATGAATTACATCTACCTTGTAGAGAGAAGAGTCTGTGATATCTACAAGAACTATTACAGAGTTGGACTGGAAGGTTGAAAGAGCTGAGAGAGAACACCCAGGCACATACAGTGCCTGCTGAATGCAGCTGAAATTGAGGCTGAAGTAATCAAGGAGTCTGTTCTCCCTCAGAGATCAGGAGAGTGACCCGTGTGGTCAGTGCTTTGATACTTGAGTGGTACCTATTGTGTAACTGTTGGGTGATCTCTAAGGAAGCTACCATTTGGCTGGTATGCAGACCTTTGAAGGAGAAATGGTATGAGGCTCATGGTCTGGGGAATTGGCACTTTTTTTGCTCATCGTCTGTCCCTGAAATCACACAGCCTACTGGATGTTGTGCATCTTTGGTGTTATAACTGTTCTCTGCTGCTGGAAAGAAACTTACAAGAACTGTAAATAGAAAAAGAGTGCATCTTCCCTCCTCCTTGCCTTCCAATTTCACACCAGTCTCCTTCATTGACAGAAGCTTACAGGAATCTATCTGGCTAGGGAATACTAAGAAAGCAGTGCCAAGCAACACAGTACAGATGGGTTGGTTTGGTGTTGAGAGACAGCAGGGCAGTGACTGTCACACCAATTTTTTTTCTTATGATTTTCTTGTAGACAACTCTTCTCAAATCACTCTTCTAAATTCTCTGCATTGAGCTACGAGGGATGTCATACCCTTCTCAGATCCCTGTATTAACCTTTCTCATAAAGCTGGTACCTGATATGAAGTGGCTATTCTTTTTCCCTCCAAGTTACAGGTTTGTAATTGATGGGTTTTAATGGGATAAAAGCTTGAGAAGTTGAAGTCATTTGTGATCATCATCTATTTCTTTGTTAACTTTAGTTTTTTTGTGTGTGGATTTTTTTTGGCTTCATATACATCTATACACTATATGCATGCCTGGTGCCTGCAGTGGTTAGAAGATGGAATCAGATGCCCTGGAACTGTAGTTATGGATGGTTGTGAGCCACCCCAAGGATTCTGAGGATTGAACCTCTGAAAGAGTAGGAGGTACTCTTAGCCTTTCATGAACTATTTATTACCCTGGTGACTAACTTGTTATTTAGGAGAGTGGGTACATATAACTTGGACACCTAGAGGTCTCCATCAAGTCATTGATTATGGTTGACCCCACTCTCTGTTCTCTTGGCAAACCTGGACACACAGTTGTTTAATAAGTTCTGCTGCAGGCAAAATGGCTAGACCAAGTGACTTCCTTAAAGTTTTCAGTTTTGGGGAAGGTTGTAAGTTGAACACTCTTTAGATGAATGTCTCAGACTGAAGGTGACTGATTATATAACCTGACATAATCCAAGGCTTTCCTGAGTAACTATTTCTCCTCTGCATAGCCAACTGTCTGGGTAATTCCCTTCTTTTTGATGGGCTTATAGTGTCACATTTCACATGTGCCCAGTAGAGCTTCTGATCATCTCCATCCTCCCAAATTTGCTCTTGCTTCTGCTTTCCTAATCAGTCATTGAAAACATCATGTCATAGTTGGTCATGCCTGACAAACCTTCAGTTATTGCCTTTGTTGTTCTGCATAATATATAATGCATAACATGCATTATAGTCTGCATAATAAATACATTAGCAAATTATCTTGGCTCCAAAAATGAAATTCATCCAGATTCTGGCTATATCATGCTGGCTTGGTCACTGCTGCGCAGGTCGGTGCCTGTATCATCTCTTATCCTGGCTAATGTAATAACTGCTAGATTTATCTGCTTCTATCCTTCTCCCCATCAGGAGATCCTCAACATAGTCTCTTCTCCAAGAATAAATGAGAACATTTCCTTCTTGTGCTCCAATCTTTCCATTAGCTTCCCATCTTATTCATAGTGACACAGTGCCTTCAGAAGGCCAAGTGCTTGATGACCTGACCTCCAAGCAACCCTCTGAAGCTCATTTCTTACTTCTCTTTTCTTTGCTCACATGGAACTAAATGTATGTTCTCATTGCTCTTTTTCTTGTAAGGAATTAAATTCTTGATCTTCCCATTCAAATCTCACTTTGTGTAGGATACTGCCCTTCCTCAGATAGCTGCATACCTTACTATTGCTCCTCTATTAAGCCTTCCTCCAGGTTGGACCTCATCAGTGAAGAATTCTCTAATCAGGGACACTAAATTGCTTCCATTTAAACCTCTAAGCCTCAATCTCAAGCCCCCAGCCTCCATGGACATGTTTTTATCTTTCTTTCTGCTGATGCTTTTATTTGTACTGCTGACTAAACATTTGACACGCCCAAGCAAACAAGCAGAAAATACATTTTACTTATGTGCTGCTAAGAGCTCTTCTCTCCCTAATATTATTTAAGCTATGTGAAGACTTGGGTTTGTACACACACACACACACACACACACACACACACACACACACACATTTGAGACAGGATCTTATTAAGTAGCCCTAGCCCATGTGGAACTCTCTATATAGACATGGCTGGTCTCTGTCTTCTGAGGGATTAAAGCCATGCATTACCATAATGAGTGTGTTTGACAACAGTATGCAGTAGATATTGGGTGAATGTATCAATATATATTAACATGGATCTCTTAAATGTAGTGTAGTGGTTAGACTAGGTGACCATAAACAAATTGTCAGCTCTAACCCTATGATGATGAGGCTCTGGATGGGGTTCCTTCTGAGCTGTAACAACAGGCTACACATTTAACATATGGTAATATGTGATAATGTATACTAACCAACAGCAGTCATAAACCTCCACCCTGGCCTTATTGATCATGAATATAGGCCAAATACCAACTTCTACCTTGAAGGATTTGCATTTTAAAAGGATTCTGGTAGAGTGTGACAAGCCAAAGGTTATCATTGTCTAATAGAAATCTCAGAGCAACTGTGACAACAGTAAAAAATATTTGGCAGTTCATCTTCCTTGTAGGGACTGTGCCCATTTTGTACTTTCATGTTTAAATCTGAGTATTGTATAAATCTCAGTGATGTAAACATTTTAATTATAGGTTTTATAGGATGTTTTCTCTTAAGGTTAGTAGAATTTTTTCTCTTGTCTTGGTTTCTCTGAGGTTCAGAGTGGAAAAATAAAACCATTGTTTGTTCTCTGTTCATCAGGTGTATTTCAGGTTTATATAGAGAAATAAACCCTCAATGAATTCTCAGAAGCAAAACAATTAACCAGTGAGCTGCTTCATACCTGTACCAGCATTTGATAGAATGATAATACATACTGCCTCACCCTCCTGTGACATTGTTATATTAGAGAAAAAAATATGCAGTGATAAAAGACACCAAGAATAGTGACCAGATTTTCAGTTTTCTGGCAAAGGATAAATTTTAGCTATTCATTCATTTAAGGAAGATTTACTGACTGCTTGTTTTAGTCTAGAAACTCTCCTGTGTATCGTGAATACATACAATACTGTTTTATCGAAAGGTTTGCATAATCTACTCAGTTCATTCAGCATTGATTGAATGTCAGACATATGCAAGTACTGTATGATGTTCTGGGTTCATGAATTAAATTGTTTTGGACTTTGTCTTTGGGGAATTTCTTCCCAGAAGACAGGAAGCATGCTTTTGAGATTTCTGAAAAGTACATGAAGAAGGCAGACATCAAGAACAGCATCAGTAGTTCCAAGAGTCTGTTAGGATGCAAAATCTGTAGAGAAAGACGGTGCTGGGAAGGAGTTTTCTTGGTAAGTAAGGAGACATTTAATAGGACAGGCAGATGGGGAGCGGAGACAAGGACTATAAGAGCAGAGGCAGGGAGTTAGGAAACCTCAAGGAAGAGCCAAGGATCTGTAAGAATTTTAAGGTCAGGACAACTGCTAGGCCACATAATGCAGAACCTTCCTTGTCACTTGAAGACTTTTGCTCCTTTCTTTCCTGTAAACTATAGAAGACACTTGAAAGGTTTTTAAGAGGGAGAGTTACTTGAGCTTTCCTGGCTTTTAAAGATCATTGTCACTTTGGTGCCACTAGAAGAACAAATTAGAGGAAGTGAGATTAGAGCCGGAGAGACAGTTAGGTGGCTCCTTGCAAGTTTGGACAAAAGGGGATGCTAACAACTCAGCTATCAAAGGGCAAAGGAGAAGTGGGAAGAAGAGCCAGAAATGACAAGGACAGGGCTTCATGACCAGGTCTGAGAGACAAGGGGAGTTGAGATGGGAGAGGATTAAAATGGCTTTTATTTTTGTTTGTTTTCTGACTTGAATAAAGGAGTAGATATTGTCATTAAAATCTATATAGGCAAAGTGTTTAACCCTGGTACCTAGCAGGATAGATGGACTTTCAAACTGTTAAAATTTAAAGCTCAAGGAATGAGTCATGATGCTTCAAACTTGGCCATGAAGAGGAAGGAGGAAAAACACGGACCCTAACTGTCTGGACAGCTTCGATCCAGTTCTTCCACGTCTCCTCCAGAGAACACAAAGAAAGGGAGAGAGCAGATTCATGGTCTTGGGTGTGAATTTGGTCAGGCTAGAGATTTGGATGTGGCATTTGTCAGCTTGAGTGCTGACTGGGCCCAGGAGGTTCATTCAGTGGTGTTTATACATGTCAAAGGTTTGAGGAATGTGAGCATATTAGGGTGTGTCAAAGCAGAGGCTCTTCAACTGTAATGAGATTTGATGTACTCTTCTGGTGTGTGTCTAAAGACAGCTACAATGTACTCATATAAGTAATAAATAAATGAATGAATGAATAAATAAATAATAAATAGATTGATAAATAAATACTGGGGTTGGCAAGAGCCCTTTGGAGGAGTATGGAGTAAAATAGCCTAAGGTGTGACTGAGCTGTAATTTCTTGGGTGAAGAAGCCTGGAGTCCATGCTTTGACTAAGATCAGCATCTCCACGGAGGGTGGAGGAACTGGGAGGATCATTAAGGGCCTTGTTCTCTTCCATATTCACTGGTGGAAACTTAAAATTAAAGTTTGACCTAAAGTGTTCCTTTAGCTTCAGATCCTGATGCCAGTTGAAAAATGTCTACTTCCAGTTGTGAAGCACTGTGGCTTAATTTTGTTCTCATTATGTTTTAATGGCTTACCTCCAGAACAACAGCTTCCACACCTGTGCTTACACCACCCAATTAAAGCCTCTTCATTGGCTCCAGTTCAGTGTGGTTATAGTATTAATCCATCCCATGGCATTCTTTATCTAACTGTCCCTGTAAAGTAAGGATGAGGACCTCACTTAGTTGTCACTGCACTGTGTATCCAATATAGTCCGTGTCCAGTTAACTGTGGAGAAAATACATAATTACTTATGGAAGTGATGGCCGAGCATCTCTTTATATGCAAACATATTTTATTTAGAAATTGTTACAAGTGCACTCCCCTTGGAAAGGAAGCAATTGAATTATCTCTACTTATCACAGAAGGGATGTGAACTGAAGACATGACAAGGTTTGAGCAAGGTTACTCAGCTTGGATGAGATGGGACTAGCAAAGGCATGGGCTCCCCATCCTCATCCCCATCCCTTCTTTTTCCTGTCTGTGTTGTAGAGCCTTCCCAAGAAAATAGACAGGAAGCAGCAGTTAGCTCTAAGCCCTTTGGAGGACTATGGAGTAAGTGATAAGTAAGACTTTGCCCCAGCACAGGGAAGCTGGGAATAGAGCTGAAAAACTATACCCACTGCCAATTTTGTCTAGAGTAGCCGGGAAACCTAACATGTTATAGAGACACCACTTAATCCTGGCATTATGTGTTCTCAGGCCTATGACCACAACATAAACACCAGCAAAGGAGATCTCATGGTCCACTTGGGCACTCCAGTTGAAAATGCAAGGAGGTTGCGGCATCAGGATGCTGGCAGCCTGAGTTGCCAGAGCAGACATTACATATTCATCTGGAGAGGGGATCATTGGGGTTTGTCATAGGACTCCCTGCTTGCCAATTTTATTTTATTTTTTTGCTTCACAAAGGAGGCTTCAGTGGAAATAAACTCCAGGTTTGAGTTTTAAAAATTTCATGCTAAAGGGATATACGTGCTATTCGCTGCAGCAGAATTCAGTCAGCTTTTAATAATGAGCTAGGAGGTGGAGTTCTTAGAAAGTCAGTGACACATGGATGGTATAACGGATGTGAGGATGGTTGAATGTAATGGGGAAATCCCTTCTACTGTTGAGGGGAGCAAGGATTCTTCATTTAGATTCTAGGGTGTGAGGTATAAAGAAAAAAAATGCAGGGACACATTTTTGATATTTAGAAAATACATACTTACATACTATATACATACTAGCTCCCAAGCCCTGTTTCCTAAGCAATAAGCAGTCCATTAGTCCTGGGCCTTGGCATAAGTACCCTCTATGAGTCTACTGAACAAGGGTCTATTGTATATCATAAAGGTTAATGGTGGCAGGAAACAGATGCTAATGTCTCCCTTTGTAATATCTTAGGAACTCAAGTTTCTCGCCGAGCTTCCTGGTGTTTACACACACACCAGAGTCTGTGATAAGAACTCTTGTCCCCACCCCCCCCACCCCCGCACTTGTACACATAATATTCATTCTAAACCCCTGATATTAGTTATTCAGCTACATCTCCCAGGGAAGACACTCCCCTGCCTCCAGAGGTCTTTGGGAAAGGAAAAGATTCTGTGTTAGCCATAGACCTCATAAAAGGGAGCACCAAACATCAGCTCATTTCTTCTTCCTGCCACACTTGATCCACCTCCCTGGAAACAGAACACACCTCTAGTCTCTTCTTTAATGGGTTCATCAGGCATCAACAAGAAACAAACACAAAACCCGGCCATTTCTGCCGCATGATCTTTCCACCGTTTTATCTTTGTGTGTGCGTCCATTCTACAATGCCAGAGCAGAAAATCCTTGAAGGCAACTGTCACACCCCTCTGTCATTTATATTTCATGGGACATATCCTTTGGGAAAGTTTATTAAATATTAGATACAAAGCACTGCAAAACTTCCATGGGATGACTCTAGAAATACTTTATCCTCTCTTTCCATTTTCTTCTTCTTCTTCTCTTTTAGTGGCTGTTGGAAATAGGAAAAGGGAGGGTGGTCATTAGGTGGGGGAAAGACATTTCTCTAAATGTCAATATTTATGAAACACCATTTTAAACCTTTATAAATGATTATCTTCCTCAGTACTGATGAGGCTGTTTCACAATGCTGCTCAATTTATTTACTCAGGAGACCAATTTATTTCAGTACCTCTGTGCTAACTGTTTGCATTGACATCTAGGTCTGCTTTGAGCAAGCAACTGTGACAAGTTGTTTATTGAACTGTAAACAGGTATTGTCTGAATCTAAACAATGGCTTTATCTAATTAGGAGACCCTGGGCATCATCTTAGCCCCATGTGGCTAGTCTAAGCCAGTCTTGCAGCTTGTACAAATCTCCCAGGACTTTTAAAATCTCCTTGTTCACAGTGAAACCCTTCATCAGAAAGTGAAGAATAATCTTCATTTGTCCTTCCACTGTTCAGACTGGTGTTTTGTGCAAAACGTTAAAAAAAAGGAAGAAGAAGAAGCAGGGAGGACTGCCTGCAAAGATGAGCTGGGTTTGTTGCCTAGGAGGCAAAAATGCCTTGTGTAAGCTAGAAAGTGCTTTCCTACCCAGAGAGAATTCAATGAAAGAATGGTCATGGTGTTTTCAGGCAAAATCAGAAACAAACAAATAAAAAAAAAAAAAAACAAATGCAGTTGTGATTGTGGGAAGGAGGAAAGGGGTAAATTCTCTGGGCTCAGATTGTAAAAGGACTTGATCAAAAGCACTTGAGTCCAGGTCTTCCTCTTCCTGGTTATAGTTTTGTGTCTGAAGATGCTAGTTAAATGCTGCAATCAATGTCCTTTGTTTTCTGCTGCCACCACTCCCCCTGAAAGGTGTGGCTCAATTCTGGGAGTTGGAGGGTGGGGTGGGGGTGGAGGGGAAGGAAGGCTTTCTTTAGGAAGCTTCCCCATACTGTAGCCACTCCTATTACAGTTGCCTCTTAGAAGAAAAGGCTTAATTGCAATTGGAAGGGGACAAAACCTTCAGGTTTTGAGGCCAGAGAAGAGAAAGTTTTATAAATAAATTTTTAAAAATTAGATATATAGATTGATCGATAAATATATAAATAAATGGTTCACAGATGCTCCACTGGTATACACCAAAGAGAAAAGCCTGTGGGACTGTGAGCAGGGTGATGTAGTCTTTACTCAGTCATTGTATACAAATTGTTGATTTCCTCATGAAGCCACTTCTTTACATTCTTTTTGTCTCTCCTCAGGCGAAGGGCTTGCTTTCCAGCTTGCTTCCTTAACAGTTTGTGTAATTGGTTTCACTCACGGCAGCCCAATTGGTGGGTTCATCGTGAGGGCCTCATGAAATATGAATCTGTTTAAAAATTAATCGTAGATCAATATTAATTCAATAAAATATTTTAATCTCAGGTATGAATATTTCATACCTCCACACAGACATGCAGATTTCAAAAGCCCGTTTGTGTGTCTCTGACAGGCTGTCCAGTTATGCCAGGACAGCATTGAAATTATTCCTCCTCTCACCACCAAGTGCTCGGGGCTCTCTCAGCTAGAGCCTCGCCCAGGTCAATGGTGATGTTTATTCAAACTGCTGAGGAAATGCAAATGAGGTGTATGTCCTAGAGCTACCCAGGGAAGTTTACCTTGTTTAATCGAGGTTTAGAGTTTCTTCTGTCTCTGCTTGGAATCAACCTAAAGAGAATCTCACATCATCTTCTAGGTTAACCCTTGTTCACACCAGGTTTGACTCCTATCAAACCTGGCATGCTGAGGCACCCGAAGGCTTCTCTGACAAGGGGCTCGAAAGAGATGGACTGCCACTGTTCTCATCGAAATGAACCAGTTGCACCTGACTGATAAAACCCGAGATTTACTGGAGCAGACAGGCCCCAGCTTAAACAGGCTTCTCTCTTTACTGCAACCCCTCTGCCACTTGAAACAGTCATCGCTCATGTCAGGTGTCATCAGCTAAAACAATAGAGTGGCCTCTGAGTTCAGCGGATGGCAGATGGCAGACAGGCCATACTCTCCTGATCAGTGGAGCTGGGTCTTCCTCATCACTCTGTCTCAAGACTCCAGGTGCAGCACAAAGCCATAAAAGTTTAGAACGAAGGTGGTGTTAATGAATAAGGAGGGAAAATGGTCTCAGTACTGATTCAATACAAGAAGCACTGGGTAATGGTTAGAACAATAATTTTCATCCTATTGGGGCTTCTACCTCCATTTGTCCTTAATATATGTCTTTATCACCTGACTCTTAAGTTACACTGGCTTTCAATAAAGAAAACTGAAAGCTGAACACATTAAAAATTTCTTCAACTGTGGTCTCTTCTTGAGGGAGCTATGGGAAATGAGGGGAGGAACACAGTAAAGGATTCAGGTAGGATGTCTAACAGACATGAATTGAATTCATCACATCTCTGTGTTTCTTGAAGGTCCTAGAGAGTCTTGGATGTAGCAAGCCCCCAGTGTATATCTTGCTGAAGGAATAAACATGTGTACAGTTGTTTCTGACATTTATTTAATTTGCCTTTGCAGTGTTCGCGGTACACAAAGCAGGTGTATTTCAATCGGTGCCTTGGAATGATATATACTCTCAACTTTTCTGTAATTTATTATTGTATTTTCCTTTTAGAGGAGAAGGTTGCAGCTGTGTACTGTGGTCGTATATCCAAGCTAAGGGAATGTCGCTGCATCAATCAGTCCCCATGACAGCACTCTCCTCTGTGTGTGGTAGTACACCAGTAATAAATGTTCCTTCCGAGGGATCCCCTGGCACCTCTCCTCCATTTCGCCTTATTTGATAAGTTGGGTTATTTCTGACTATAACCAATGGGTTCCCTGGTCTTCTTCTGCGATATTATTGAGTGGGAGATGTGTTCAGTACGTACAGAAGGGGTCCAAGTTAGCTATTAAATAGAAGTGGTATTAATGTTGACCAGATGTTCTGTTTTGTCCAAGACAGTTCTAACTTCAAAACATCACTGAGCAATCCCTTATCCTGAGCAAATAGTAGTTTGTTACTGTGGCGGCTTAAATGGGAAATGTCATCCGAGTACTGAATGCTTCATCTGCAGATGATAGCATGGTCTGGGGGGAGATCGTGGAACTTTTAGGGCAAAAAAATTTCCTGGAGGAAGCATGTCACTTGGAGGCAGATATCAGGTGAATGCTGCATTTCTAGAAGCTACTTGAGTTGGGAGACCAAGAAATATATAGCAATAATTAAATTATTTTGAGATCACTTACTGTCCTGATGTTCTTTTAATTTCAATGAGTATAATAGTTTTTTACACATTACTGGGGTTTGGTGTATTTCTAAGCATATCTACAGCAAGTATAAATCATATCGAATAATCCTTCATCCATCTCCCTCCGCCTGCCCTGCCCTCCCTTCACCTTGTCCAGCCCCTACTAATCTCTATTTTACATTTAGGTTGGCATATTCATTTTTTTAAGTTTTTAATTTGTTTTGGTTTCCACCTGTAAGAGATAGTATGATGGTCTCACCATTCTGTGTCTGGCTTGTTTCGCTTAACACAATGTCCTCCAGTTCTATCCATTTTTGTTGCAAATAATGTTTTTCCATTTTTTCCCTGACTGAATGAGAGAGAATCCCTTTTGTATATAATGCCAGATTTATTTTATTTATATATGGACAACAAGGTTGACTACACAATTTAGGTCTTGAGAATAGTGCTACAATAATGCAGTAATGGGCAAGAGAAGGAGGTGTCTCTTTTGCACACTCTCCTTTCTGTCCTCCCTCCTTCCTTCCTTCCTTCCTTCCTTCCTTCCTTCCTTCCTTCCTCCTTCCTCCCTTCCTTCCTCCCTCCTTCCCTCCCCTCCTTCCTTCCTCCCTCCCTCTCTCCTTCCCTCCCTCCCTTCCTTCCTTCTTTCCTTCCTTCCTCCTTCCTCCCTCCTTCCCTCCCTCCCTCCCTCCCTCCCTTCCTTCCTTCCTTCCTTCTTTCCTTCCTTCCTCCTTCCTCCCTTCCTTCCTCCCTCCTTCCCTCCCTCCCTCCCCTCCTTCCTTCCTTCCTTCCTCCCTCCCTCTCTCCTTCCCTCTCTCCCTCCCTTCCTTCCTTCCTTCCTTCCTTCCTTCCTTCCTTCTTTCCTTCCTTCCTCCTTCCTCCCTTCTTTCCTCCCTCCCTCCCTCTTTCCCTCCCTCCCTTCCTTCCTTCCTTCCTTTTTGTGGGAGTGCAAGTAGGAGAGTTAGATTCTGACCTATTGAAATTCACCGATGACATTTAGATTTCATTTTCAAGAAGGATCTAGCCTAGGGAGCACACATTGACTAGCAGAACAGAGTCAGTTCCTTTCTTCTATGGCAGCACAGGATAGCCCCAGGGTGGAGTCAGATTCTAAACCCAAAGCCCTTGATTCTAATCACTTGGAGAGACCACTCTGTAGTTAATAGAAATTTAGGTGACCACAAGTTTACCTCTTCCCCCCACAGGCCTGTGGCTTTGTGGGTGGGGCTGTCATCAGCTTTTGAAGGAACCACCTGAGGCTGTTACATAAGTCCCCACCCCCACCTCCACCACCACCCCCCAGCTGCCATGCCTTCCTTCTGTGTTTTCCTTCCTCCTCATCTTTTCCCCATCTTTGGAGTTTACTCTGCCTTCTTCCAAGAAATTTAAAATCAGCTTTTTAAGTGTGCATGTATGTGTGTGGGCATGCTTGTGTGTATAGATGCTAGTATATAGGCAAAAGGAAAGACCCACATGGCCTCATTCGTAATCTCACATCTTTTTCTTTATGTATCTTTGTACCCAGAAACTTGTCTGTTTCTTCTAAATCATCTAGAATCTCTCAAAGGAAAAGATAATTCTTTGTCCTGCTGCCTAAAAGCAGCTGCTGCAGATGTTTGGAGAGAAGGTGTATGTAAACACCCTGAAGGTATGACACTTTAAAGGATGACATGCTCTTTAATAGTAAATGTTTGGATTTTCCAAGAATATAAATCTCTTTGGAAATCAAGAGCTGTATGTCTTCTTTGGGAAACTATAGTGAGGCCACCATTAGCTTAGCCTCAAGAGCTCCAGCAGGCAATGACTTTCCACAACTTTGTTCTCGTTAATTAGGAAGTGGTGTCATGTCATGTCTGTCATGCAGAGCTTGAGGGAGGTTTGTTTAGTAGTGTCTTAGTCATTGTTTTATTGCTGTGAAGACATAGCATGACCATGGCAACTCTATAAAAGAAGCATTTAACTCTTGGCTTAAGAGTTTCAGAGGCTTTGGTTCTTATCATAGAAGATGTCAGTCTGGGGTGATGCTGGAGTAGTGACTGAGAAGTACAACTTCATCCACAGGCAGACACTTTTGTTGAGGCTATGCAGCTTAGTTGGTAGTATGCTAGTAGCATGTACTCTGTCCTGAGTTTGATTCCCAAAAGCACAAATGAGGATAGTAATGTTCAGTGTTAATCTCAGCATGTGGGAGGTAGAAGATTGGAAGTTCAAGGTTATCATCTGCTAAAATAACAAGTTCAAGATCAGAGTGGGGTACAGGATACCATGCCTCAAAAAAAAAGGTGACATAATAAAAACATAAAACTAAAATGATAGCTATTAAAAGTTAGAGGGAGCATTTAGTTTATAAGAATGCTTTTACACATTAGCCCCAAGAAGCAGTGAAATAGGCAACTCTGGGACTAGGTAGGCCCAAGTCATTGGAGACATGGAAAATAAGCTGGGATTGTTTTTTCTTTTGGATCCAATGAGTGGGATTTTTATATGTTATAGAAATTCTCATTATTTGATACAGAGAATAAATGGCTGAGAAATTCTCACCTAAACTTTTAATAAAAATGCTGAAATGAGGAGAAACATTTTCCCAGTGTTTTTGGTAGATAAATGAAATTAGTGGACTCAGATAACCAGCACAGAGATGAGTTTGCTCCTAGAGGAGATAGGAGGTAATTGGTGCTTCCTTTAGAATGATGCCCTCCATCTTAGGTGTCCAGTAGGAGGAGGGGAGGTGGGGTGCTGGGACTCTGGATCTTTCTTTCTCTTTGTCCTCATGGCTGCTTGACTTCTGCAGTTCTCAAGTTTGGGATGACTTCTGTTGATAGAGGTTAAGAAGGGCTACCATTCCATAGCCCAAGAAACACGTTGGCAGTGGTTCAAAGAGAGGTGAAACTAAAAGCCCTTGAGGGTAAGAAACAGCATTCAATGCTCAAGTGTTCTCATAGCTCTTTGCTTGGTTTGGTTGAGATGATAGTTGAGGAGACTTGATAATTTCCACCTTATATGGACATTTGAGATGCCTTCATTGTTGATAATTTTGAGTTGTTTGCATATGGTATAAAAGAGAGGTATTTACTTCAGTAATGGTAATTCCAACCAATACAGTTTTGCTAATCTTCACATCCTATAGCTTAGTAGAGGTTGTGAGCTATAGGGCTAATGTCAGCAGCAGTTTTCTTTGTGTGAGTGTGTGTGTGTGTGTGTGTGTGTGTGTTTCTCTCTTTTTGTGTGTGTGTATGTGTGTGTAAATGAATGCATAGATTTATATGCAGGAGTGAGGGTAAAACAAAGGACAAGTCAGATTGTGTTTTTCAGGCACCGTCCATATAGTTTTAGAGATAATCTCTCTCACCAGCATGGAACTCACCAAGCAGGTTAAGCTGGCTAGACTGCTCAATGAACCCCAGAGATTTGTCTGGCTGCAAGTTTCCAGCCCTGGCATTACCAGCTTGCAACCTGGTATCTGGGGAGAGAACTCAGGTTTTTATGCTTGCAAGACAAGCATTTTATTAACTGATCCATCTCTATAGTTGTTCTTTATATTTTTAACCTAAAAAAGAAAAGAAAAGTGTAGCTTCCTTTCAAAGGATTGTGCTCTAAAGATTGTTAAATTGCTTCAGGAGCCTAGCTTGCCTAGAGGAGAGTCTTAAAAACTGACTGGATTGTGATTATGTGACTAGATTTAAAGCATGAGGAAAACCACACCTGGGCTGATTCTAAAGTTCCCCCAAAGTGGGATATTTATGTTTTGTTTTGTGTTTTCTAAATAAAAGGGTTTTTCTTCTGCTTTTGGTACTTGATTGAATTTCAGAACTTTTGGAAATTCTGTGAGTCACCTGGTTGACCTCTAAGTTCTTCCTACTTGCCAAACTCTCCTAATTTCCCTGATATAAAATACATTGAATTTTTAAGTAGGGATTTTCCAATTTACCCTTAAATTCCCCAATCCTCTCAATCTGGTGACTCCCATTTTAAGATTTCAATTTTAGTGAGATCTTTTCTAAATCACCATATTAACTAATATTACTTTCTTTTAATAATTTGAAGTGGAGAAAATAAAATATAAAGATGGAATGCCGAATGAACACTGGGGGTTTCAGAAGGAAGAGTCAACAATAGCAGTAAATTATAATTATTTTTTGACCAAGAATTTAAACCTTGTTATTAAAATATTATTTCTTATGAAACATTTAGTAATTGATTGTTTTATAGATTTCAGGATATATCATTTAATAAACCACTTAGAAAAAAGAATCTTTGTCTAGATGTTCAGCAGAGACATTTCAACAATGAAAACAGTCTCTACAGCTGGCAGAAGGGCTTAGAAGTCACATAGGAAATGGTGTGGTTTCAGAGGCAGTTATATGAACAGGACATCTCTACCATCCCTAGGCTTGGGACAATAGAATTTGGTATTATCAGAATTCAGAAGGTAGGTTGCCCAGTGAGAGTTGGGATCACAGCAGGAAGGGGATATTTGGTCAGATCTAGTTTATTTGGAGTTACTAATTCCTGGGCAAACTCCAAAAGAGTTTAGGGAATGTGGGTTAGCTGTGATTTTTAAGAAGAGAGGAAAGGGAGTGAATTTATCTGAAAACCTTATGGCAAATGACTGGATTAATGAGAAGCAGTAGTGATGTCAACTGACTCATAGGGATATGTGAGTTCTCAGTCACAGATGAGACAGCTGGCCTATTGTCAGTGTGCAGCTGGATAGCTGCTCCAGAAGGGTGACTGATTGCATGATTACACTTTCCCCGTGGCTTATTTCCTGAAGGTGTACTGTACCCATCCATAATGGGCATGAAGTCATTCAGTGTCTATAGTCAAGGTATGAAACTCAACAATGTGAGATAGCAAGCATCGTGTTCAATGTAGTGATGTTCCCTTCTTCCTGGTAATATGGGATCTGAAGAGCCCATTGAGTATTGAGCACATTCATTCCTGAAAGATGCAGCCCAGGTGGACTCAACAGAAAGGGTTGCAGTGATGTGCATACTCCATTTGTAGGCAAAAAGAAGAAAGGCAGGAGGACAAGGCCCATATTTAGCACTTGGGTGGATCTGGATACTAGTTGGCAAGGAGAGAATGAGCCAGGGCTATACAGATATGTTATTGAAGGCTACAAACTCAAGTATGAACTTTGAGTGATTCTTAACATTAGAACTTGAAATTAAAAACTCTGAGGAAAGAAAGCAGGTTTTGATAACATAAGATTCAGAAGAGTTACTGTGGATGGTTTAGTAAAATGGAGGAAAGGAAAAGGACGGTCTAGGCAAGAATCAGAACACTCACATTTTCCTAAAAGATTCACTAGCTCTCTAAAGGGAAGAGTTGGGAATACAGTACCTGGCCAGTACTATACACTCTATTGTTTGTATATTTAATGTTCTTATTTCACTCAAATGCTCATCATATGTCTACTCTGTGGAAAATATAACAACAAACTTAGCAGATGTGAACCATGCTTCTCAGAGCTTATCATCTGCAAGGATGTATTGACTAGGGCCAGACTCTAGAAGGAGATACATCTGGTAGGACATGAAGGGTCCTAGGAACAAGCATATTTTGGAAGAGTACCTAATTTAATTCATGAAAAAAGAGGGAGTTGAAGACATGAAAACCTATTAAATAGAGCTTGTGTGATAAGCATGTATTTTTCTGGAAAAATACAATTGGGAAAGCTAGCTCAGGCAGAAAAAATATTAGTATACACCAGTTCTTACAGGCAAGGGGGGAATGCTGTTTTCAGACCAGAAATTGATTCATTATGGCTAGAGAGTAGATGGTCGTGTACACAGTGCCAAGATAAGAGGCCAGAGGGGTTAATAGGCTGAAATTCCATATTGTACTCCATAAGCCATATTGAGAAATTTGCGATTAACATATTCCCTGTCTCTTGTCTCCTCTTGACAAGTGGTTTTGAGGTACCTTAGGTACAAGGAGGTACTTTTCACATTGCTGTTGACCAAACACATGGCAAGAATCAATCTAAAGGGAAGAAAGGTTTACTCTGGCTCATGCTTCAGAAGGGTCTATCATAATAGGGAAGGTACGGCTGCAGGAGTAGCCTGCAGTTGTGGTCACAGGAACTTGCTCACAATCCAGTAAGATCAACAGAGAGGGAAGAAGCAGGAACTTGGTTGGCTTTCTCATGTTCCCTTTTGATTCAGCAGAGGTTTCTGATCCATAGGTTCTGCCCATGTGTGTGGTCTCAGAGACCTCATAGAAATGCTCACACAGACACACCCAGATATGTCTCCTGTTAATTGGTGTTTCTTTAATCTGTGTATAGCTGGCAGTTAAAAAATTAGCCATCACAGCCTGTTTTCTGTAGGAGACTGGAATAGATGATAGAGATAAAGACTGATAATAGAATCAGAAAAGCCAGTCATCTAGCATCACAGAACCTAAACTGTAAGTAGAGGGTTAATGCAAATATTCATTCCACTTCATGAAAAGTTCAATCCAGCCCATAAATACTAACAAGTAGCCGCCATGAAAACATCAGTAGAGACACTTAGATTTTTATTAGTGGGAACTGTGGAGGTAGAGAATCAAGGTGGAAAAGCCCTTCCAGAGAATAAGGCATTACGAACTTATTGTTAGTTCAAGACCCATCTGAAGATGCTGAAGGAGAGAAGATAGAAGCAGGGTGCTCTAAACAAGGCAAGAACATGTGCAAAGAGCTAGATAAAAATAAGACACCTCAACTGAAGACAACAAAAAATTTCTCTGTGTCTAAATAAGAAAATGTTTGGAACTGTAGGGTGCTCCCAAGAGCAGTTAGAGTATTTAGAGTCATGGATGTCCAATCTTTTGGCATTACTATATGATTCTGCCATTTACATATATGGACCAGTCATATCCATAGTTATCTTGGGATAATGTAGCCTGAAGCTTGAATACCTGGTAGAGCATTGATTATTGATATAGAAATTTTTTAAAAAAATCAACTGATTCTCTGTCTCTCTGTCTATCTATCTATCTATCTATCTATCTATCTATCTATCTATCTATCTATCTATCTATCTATCTATCTATCTACCTATCTATCTATCATAACATTTAAGTATAATTGAGGAAAAGATTTCAATAATAATGCTTAGGATACAAACAGCTAGTGCACATGAACAGGCAGCAAAGCTCTTACTTGGAGCTATTCTGTAGAACTTGTCTCTTAGTCCAGGGCTGTTTGTACTTGAATAGACTACTTCTAGATACTTCATTCACTGTGTAGTTTGCAACTAATTGAAATGTTTTCTCTCCTTTTGGGCTTCTGAGTCCATTTGTGCTCCAATTACAGAAAGGGAGGTCATTCCTGTCAGTAGCTTCTGAATCATGCAGAGGGAAACATGGCCTCTCTCCATGGATTCCTGCAGCCAGGGTTTTCCTACAACTCTTTGCAAATGGCAGTGATTTCTGAATTTGCTTTAATATTGGTATTGCTAGATCCATTCCCAGCATCCTCTTGCTATTTAAAGTTCTTCACACTCAATATGGAACTCATTTGCTTCCCCAACATTTCAGAATCATTTCAATTCTGCATATATTGTATTGGACAACATAGTGCCATTTTAAAATGCAATTTTCTAATTCTATGGACATGCACTTGGGTTTCACAGTATCCTAGCCACAATGAACACCTATCTATCAGTAAAAGCAAGGTGCATGGAATTCTCAGATGCTCGCTAGTTTAAGAAACTCTCTGTACCTTAGTTAAATGACTGAATATGCTACTTTATGGTATTACCATAATGTTTTTGGGAAAGACATTTATCTGGCTATGTTTAATTTTCTGAGACTGCAGATTCAAGGGAGAAAAAAAGGAAGGAAGGAGGATTTATTTTCTCAGTACTTTGGTGATAGTTTTATTTTGTATTAAACATACATACTACATAAATCCAGGGGCTTTCCATTTTATCATACTTTGGGAATATTTAAAATATCACATTCTATCTGCATTTACATGAAAATTTGTTTACCAGGCTTCTTCCCAAGCTGAGTGAATCTGGATGCTTTCTAACTTGGAACAAATCACACAGACAAAATGAAGATAAAATGCCCCCATCCAGGTAAGGCAAGTAAATATTGTCACGAGTGCCACTGGAATTGAGAAAACAGCTCTAGGCTTCGAGGAAGAAGAACTGGGTTTGCACCACAGCTTTATAATTAGTAGCTGTGGGACCTTAGGTAAACCCAAGCCTTGTTTCTGTCAAACGGCTAGTACAATGGGCTCATTCCTTACTTCCTATTTGATTTGTACATTTATAAAGATATTTACTCATATGTAAGCGTTACCAAGTGCCTATTGTGGGATAGGCATTTCGGTGAGGAACCTCATTGCTCTTTACCTGATAGGTTGCTGTACAAATCACAGCAGACAATTGCACTGTTTTACTCAGTGTTTTATTGCAGTGATGAGAGAGGACCACAGCAGTTCTTATAAAGGAAAGCAGTTAATTGGGGCTAGCTTACAGTTCAGAAGTTTAGTTCATTTTCATCATGGCCGGGAGTGTGGTTGTATTCAGGGAGACTTGGTGTTGGAGTAGTTGAGGGTTTTCTACGTTCAGATCTGCAGGCAGCAGGAAGAGGAAGACCCTGGACCTGGCTCGAGCTTTTGAAACTTTAAAGCTTACCTCTAGAGACAAACTTCCTTAAACAAAGCTACACCTACTTCAGAGGGCTATATTTCCTAATCCTTTCAAATTGTGCCACTCCATGGTGATCAAATATTTGAACCTATGAGCCTAATATGGGCCATTCTTATTTAAACCACCACATGTATTAAGTGCTGTCATTTTCCCAAGGTCACAGGATAGAACCTGGGCTGCTTCTTGTCAGTTCTACTGCATAAGCACCGTGGATTAGTTCACATAGACTTATGTCAGTCTTCTTATGAGCCTGCTCTCAGTACTAATTACTCCTTATATATATGTGGTACAACCAAAGAACATTGAGAAACTCATTCTCTCAATAGCTCAGAACAGTAGTCCCAGATAACTTAGGAGGCTGAGGCAGGAGAATAAAAAATTTAAGACCAACCTGGGCAACTTAGTGAGTACCAGTCTCAAAAGTACAAGAGGGGAAAAAAATACAAGAGGAAAGTGATAGTTATTTCTCTGTTGATGAAATGAACCCATTCAAACAAGATTAGATTATATTAAATTCAGGTTTGTTGGGAAGCTGATCTCAGGAGAGTTCACTGTCCCCAAGGACTGAGGCTAGGGGAGTCTTTATCTGAAGGAGAGAGGGGAGGGGGAAGAGAAAGAGAGAAAAAGCACACAGAGAGAAGAGAAGGAGAAGAAGGAGAAGAAGAAGAAGAAGAAGAAGAAGAAGAAGAAGAAGAAGAAGAAGAAGAAGAAGAAGAAGAAGAAGAAGAAGAAGAAGAAGCAGGAGGAGGAGGAGGAGGAGGAGGGGAGAGAGAGAGAGAGAGAGAGAGAGAGAGAGAGAGAGAGAGAGAGAGAGAGAGAGAGAGAGAGAGAGAGAGCTAAATGTTTGGCGTATATAGGGAGGAGCCTCTGGGGAGGGACAGCCTAGCCCAACCCCTGGGCTGGAAAGATCAGGGTTAGGGTCAGGGTATACCAGGTAGGGACTGAGGGATTCTGGGAGAACCTGGAGGCCAAGTCTGCTTTTGTATGTAAAATATGCACCTCAGAATCTTGTCCCTGGTTCTGAAACCAAACATCAATTGCTTTGATTCACAATTTGAGGAGACAGGCTGTTATGGCAGGGAAGACAGAGTAGCAGGAAGGTCAGAGAGATAGTCTTGTCCATAGCTATAATATATAGAGAAATGAGGCTGGGGCTTAACTTACTTTTCCCCCATCTCCCATTTCTTCTGTCTAGTACCCAGGCCTGTGGCAGAATGTCACCCACATTCTACTTCCTCGGTTAAAGCTCCCTGGAAACACTCTCAGGTGGGTGCAGAAGTATGCTTCCTAGGTGATCCAAGTTTAGTTAACTCGATAATGAAGAGTACTCAGCACAACCAAAGTTACAGTTCAGTGGTAAAACACTTGCTCTGAGTTCTACCCTGATACCATGAAATAAAACATAACAAAATACAAGTCTCATCCAACATTAGATAACATGTAAGATGCATGAATGAGATTTAAATCAAGGAGGAAATCCAGTTCAAAAATCTGATTTTCTTAGGAAAATGTGAAGTTCTTTCTAGCAGGAGAGTCCATATATGAAGAAATATTATCTATAGTTACTGCTCACTTGTGACACTGAAAAAAGCAGACTCAACCCCCAACTAGCAAACTAGCAATGAGTTTAGCTGAGCTTCTGCAGGAATCTCACTAAGATGTTCTTGTTTTCTGGATTGCAGTCTGACACTTCTGCCTCTGGGCATATCTTACTGCAGGTCTTTGCAGGTCATGGCTGGATTGTTGGTAAGCATATTATCTTAAAAGAGGAGAGAAATGGTTTCATTGGAGAATCACTGTGTCAAGAAGGTTGTGTACCTCCCTGATGTTGAAAATGCCAATTTCTCATAAAAAGGCAAAACCCTTCATTTCGAAAGGTTGAATATAATGTTATTTAACTAATTTCAAATGGCTACCTTTAGGTCACAGAATAAGTCTAAATCTAGGAAGAGTCTCTAGAGCCTGTAACATTTTCATTTGATTCAAGAATGGCTAAATTTTAAGTCATTTTAACCTCTTGCCTTTTGATATTTGGTTCCTCTGACAGGAAGAGTCTGTCCACTGCAAGAGATTTGAAGTAAGAGAATGGCTTCCTTAATCAGGAATCAGTTTCCATCACATCCTTGGGAGCTAAGCACCCAGGTACATACACTACTTTGATGGGTTTATTGGAAGGTTTGTGGGCATTGTAAAGATTCTAAGAAAAGTTTACAGAACATTACCATGCCCACTGCTGCCTCATTCAAACTCTCTTTCAAGTTAAACTCCTGCTATGGTGGTTTTTGTTATAAAAGTCTTCTTGGCTTTGGAACATTATACAAATGGCAATAGAAACCTCTACTTTTCATTCACTTGCTGATATGCATGTAAGAGTCACCCATGTCATCCTTGTGAAGCAGAAGTTGGTTCACGTCTGTGGATACATACCATTTTGTTTCATGAAGATATCACAATTGATTCCTTGCTCTCATCCAATTATGCATAGCCATTTGGATTATTCCCAGTTTGCGGTGGTTAAAATAGCTGCTTTTTGAGGCTTGGCAGACAGCTCAGTGGGTCTGAAAAGTTAGAAGTTACCTAGGTGCCTTTCCCATATGTTTTCCTTCCTTCCCTCTCTCCTTCTCTTCTCTTCCTTCTTTTCTCCTTCCCTTCTGCCTCTCCCTCTCTCTCACACACGCACACACACACACACACACACACACACACACACACACACTTGCACACATACATGGGGGGGAGAGAGAGAGAGAGAGAGAGAGAGAGAGAGAGAGAGAGAGAGAGAGAGAGAGAGAGAAGCCATTCATGCCATTATTGAGTTGAAAAACAATTTGCTGTCTAAATTAAAATCATTTTGTAATATGGTCTTCCCATTCCATTCTCTCAGACTAAGTAAAAAATTATTGTTCTGTGTCCCTTAAATGTTGATAAATATTTACCAATAAATCCCTGTGGATTTGGGGATTTTTTTATTTTTGGATAGGTTATGTTTAATTAAAAGACTCAATTTAATTAATAGGTGGGGTTTGTCAAATTCTCTCTCTCTCTCTCTCTCTCTCTCTCTCTCTCTCTCTCTTCCTCCCTCCCTTTCTTGTTTCTTCTTTATATAATCCAGGAGATGCTCTTGTCTTAGCATCCAAGGGCTGAGACTGTAGGTGTAACAGGTGTATATTACCATGTGAGCTCCATTTTTTCACCACCTTTGACATGTTACATTTTTCAGTGACTTCTAAATTTTCAAATTAACCTTCATGAATCTATGCACAGTATTTTACTTTAGAGTTATGATACTTGCAGTGATGCCATTTACACTCCCTTTTGTGATTCCTGCAGTGGCACTGTTTACACTCCAGAGTTTTATAATTTGCCCTCTTTTTTAGATTGATGAATTGGTGAATGTCCTCTCTGCAAAGGTTAATGACTCCATGATACTCAGAGACAGAAGGAGTCTAGCAGGCAAGGGTGTTTCTAATGTCTTTAGTAAAATGGTAAATGCTAAGACCTTCAAGATGGCCCTTAAGGCTTGGGGAAAGAACTCTGAAAACATGAGTTCAAAAATATATAATTTCTCAACAAAGCAAAATAAAAGGATGCAGTATGAATTATATGAGGGGCTTCACAGATCTAAAAGAACAAAGGCAGCTGCACTATGAGCCGGCTTGATATTAAGGAAGGAGATAGAGAGATTTAGGTGATCATAAGACAAGATCCCACCCAGATAAATTTATTGTTTGTGCTTACAAAGGCAGGCAGATTCCTGAGTTCAAGGTCAGCCTGGAATAGAGCTAGTTTAGTCCCAGGCATGGTAGGAATGGCTGCCTCTGAATCAGATCCCACCCAACTAGCTTCTTGTTTGAGTTTACCAAGGCAGGCAGATTTCTGAATTCATTGCTGTTTAAAACAACAACAACAACAACAGCAACAAAAAACATGTACTTGTTGTCTTTTTCTATGACTCCAGGGGCTAAGGTCATAAAATGCTGATTCATGAGATAATCAAAAAGGAGCCTGGGTAAAAGATTAAATTGATACGTAAATAAAAGACTGGACTTTGATCTGCAAGAGCTAAGCTATCTAAATGAACTGTCTGAAGAGCTGTCTTGAGCAGAACACAAGGCTGTCAGCTTATATCTCATGGTTGACTTTGAGTTGTTCTTTTACCATGCTGAAACACATCTGACCAAGCCAAGTCTGGTCCTTGGCATAGTGTAATTATTAAGCATACAAAATCCTCAATTATTAAACATATGGCTATAAAATTATACACACACACACAAAGTAAGTTTACTTTCTTTTTCAATTTAACATTACAAAATGTTTTTCCTTTATAGTGGCCTTTTAAAATCTACTTTGTCTAATATTAGAGTATTTATTGTGCATGGTGTGTGTGTGTGTGTGTGTGTGTGTGTGTGTGTGTGTGTGTGCATCTGTGTCTTCAAGTGTGAGGGTCAGACGTTCATGAGCGTTGTCTTCTACCTACCTTATGTATTGAGGCCATGTTTTTAGCTAAACTGAGAACACTACAATTCAACCAGTCTAGCTAAGACAGCTTGCTCTGCAGATCTCCAGTCTTAACCTCCAGAGTGCTGAGATCCTCAGTAGATCTCCATGATTGTCTGGCTTTTATGAGGATTCTAGAGATAATCCAAACTGTCATCCCCCTGCTTGTGTGGCAAGAATTTTATTAACAAAACCAACTCCCCAGCCCCAGTTATTAGATTTCTAATGTTCATTTTCTTTGGTTCCCATTTACATGGTACACTGGAAACTGTTTTGCATTTTAGCACATTTTCTTGGTTTTGTAGATGGTTCTAAATATTAATGCTTGTTGTAGAACTAATTATACAGAAATAAAATAAAAAATGCTTTCAATCAATCTAAAAATTGTGAGTTTGCACATTAATTGATCTTACATTATTGATCACTCATATTGTTAGTAATCAATACCAGTATGCACTCTAATGAAGTTACTGAGCTTGAAGGCTAAACAGATAAATGGTATCAAAACAAAACTCAAGTCACATACAGTAGGAAAAATACCAAACTGGTATTAGAGAAGGATACTAGTTCCACTCTAGAAGAACATTTGACCCAATAATTTTCACTGGTACAAGTTGCCCTCAAAACATAGCTGGATAAGGAACTTATAAAAACAACAAACTAAATTTAAGTGGATGACATCATCCAGTCAATCAAGAAATGAGTAAGGCATTTTGAATAGGAGAAAATAAGAAATACAAGTTAGGAGCATTTCATTCACTTAAATATGGAACTGAAACTTGAAACAGGGTCTCAGTGGAATGCAATTGCTACAAACATTAACAGAGAGACAATAAGATAGTAGAGTGGTCTGAGACAAAAGGATAGTAAGTGTACTACTATTTCATAACTTAGTATAGTAGACATAAGTAGATTCCATCTAAAATCAAACAACTTAGTTTTGACATTTCCCACAATACTTTTAAATGATTTTAGAGATATTTTCAAAAACAGTGTGCTTTTGATAAAGAAATATCTGGTATTGAGTGATTTTCCTCTTCTTTTGTTTCTACTTTTTACGTATTTAATTCAAGTAGAATAAAAACCAACACTGCAAATATGAGCACAGAGAAATCCTAAAGAATGACTGGTTATTATGGTTATTATACAGAGCTATTCTAGGATGGTTAGTCTGGGGAATGATTTTTAAAATTTTTCACTGTTTGATTTTATCTTTTTAAGTGAGGATGTATTATTGCTTTAGTAAAATCTACAGTTATGTTTTTCTCCCAGGCAGACAGTGGAATAGACTCATCCTTGGCCAGAAACTTTATATTTTATCTTAAAAGAAGCTACTGATTGAATTATTCTTTGTCATGGTGAGCCTAATGTGATCAGGTTTTATTTGGGTTTTGCTAATGAAGAGCGGACTCTTTTCTTAAGCCATTCCTAGCATTCAGTATCGCTCAGTGTAACCTTTCATATCCCAGCCTTCCCCGTTTCAAGTCAGGTCTGTCATCTCTTCTTCTTAGATCTACGAACAGACAGTGTCACCCAAAAGGACACTCTCTGAGGAGAGGATTGGTGGTGGGGTGCTACAGGTTTGAAAGCTCGTCAGATTGACAGGCGTTCTGTGCACTTCGACAGCCTTGAATTAAAATGCATAGTATCCCATTTTGTGGTGGGAGATATGGGCGACTGGAAAAGCTGCCTCACAATTATTGAGCACCTGGTATATGTCAGGCACAGTTGCAGCTACTATCTTATGTATGCAAATCTTTTTTCCATTGTGCATGTTGGGAAATAGAAACTTGGAAAGGTTCCATATGAATGGTCTGTGTGGGTCTAAGGTGTCCACTCTCTTTCTGCTGCCGCCGTGCAACTGAGTGTTCCTATAAGCTTTTATTCACTTTCTAACATGAAATTTTATTTATAATGTGTATGTGCATGTGTGTATGTATAACTGTTTTTTTCCCAAATTTGGGTATATATGTATAGAACCATGAGGTTTAGGTTAAGTCTTCCTCTACCATTCTCTACCTTATTTATTTATTTATTTATTTATTTATTTATTTATTTATTTGAGGTAGGGTCTCTCAGTGAACCGTTCCTCACCTATTTGGGTAGATAAGTTGGCCACCAAGCCCCAGAGTGCTGGGATTACAGACACATTTTGTTTATATTTGGAATAGGGGAGATTGAATTTATATTCTCATGCTGGCAAGGCAATTAAGCTATCTTTTTAGGTATTGTGTGTTTTTGAAACTGAAGCAAAGTCTTGCTGTGGAAATAGCAAGTTCTTGCTACAACCTCTATTCTAAGAATTGCTATAAAGGCAACGGAAACAGATTTATCTACCTAGAATTGAAAGTTAATGGCAAAATGAAATCAAACCCCAAAAGAGTTAATCGTCTAGCACTAATTAAGTGTAGTGTAGTGTGTGTGTGTGTGTGTGTGTGTGTGTGTGTGTGTGTGTGTTTGGAGTGGGGGTGAAGTAGTGCTGCTTTATCCTGGCAAGAAACCTTTAAAAAAAAAAGGGTTGATCTGTCACAGACTCCCAGAACACCATAATTAAGGTCTGAAACATGTTCCAGTCAAAGAACAGGAGTGAACTGTTTAAATAGCATCCCTTGGGAGATAGCATGGCCACTGTGTGTTTTCAGACTGTGTTGATTTTATATCTTACTGTCTGCCTTAAGTATTAGCATTAGAACCTCCGTTAAGAATTGCTTACATCTCCCATCTAGACCCTCTTTGCTTCACACAAATAGGACAGAAGGACTAACACAGTGTGCACATTGTATGGTGTATGTGCCATGGCCAGAGCCTGGCCACAGGGATAATTTTTGCAACAGAGGAGGGATAATGAGCTTGTCTCTTGCTTAACATGTCTAATCTCGAAACCAATCATTTATATGCTCTAAGTAAGAGGCTGTGCTCTCATGGAAGAATACACAAGTAAATGAAAATATGTGCAAAAATATGCTTGCTCACATTTCATGTTTCATTTCCTGAGACTCAGTTAGTTACCACCAGCAGGTAGTGACACCTGGAACTCACACATGGAGGTTTCGTTTAGCAACAGTACATTTCCCTTTGTAAATAATGGCATCACATGAATGCTCCTTCATGTCTTGGTTCATTATTTTCTTTGCTGTCGCCATTAAACAATATTTTAGCTACACTAGGAAATCTACTGCCTAAAAAGCATAGCTAATTAGCAAAAAAGTAGACATTGTCACATTCTGTTTCCATTTTTAATTTTTTAAATTTTGTTTGAGATTATAATATAATTACATCATTTTCTCCTTTTCTTTCCTCCCTCCAAACACTCCCAAATACCTCTCCTTGCTGTCTTTCAAATTCATGGCCCCTTTATTCATTAATTGTTATTCCAAGCATATATGTGTGTGTATATACCTTTATATTTCTAAATATAACCTGCTCAGTCTGCATTCTGTTATTATATTTCCAGGGCAGATCATTTGGTGTTGGATAGCCAGTTAGTGTGTTCTTTCCTGGGGAAGATTATTTCTCCCACTTTCAGCATTCCTTGGTTGCCTGTAGAATTTTATCTAGGGATGGGGCATTATGATGGTTCCCTCTTCTGTTTTAGCTTGTCTATTGGTATTGTCCATGTTTAGGACATATTTAGGCAGTCATGTTGGCGAGACTTCCTGTGTGTAGCTTCTTTTCCCTTTCTTTTTTATGACACTGTGAGATCTACTGTTTTAATCAATTCATCATAATTCCTTCTATTGTTATTATACAATGATTTATTGCTTGTATTGGAGTCAATCTTGGGAATCTGTATGTAGACCCAGAGAGTCCTATGAACAGAAATTTTCAAATTTTATTTTAAAAAAGTGTTTATTACAGCTTCTAGATAAAAATAGTGTCTAATATTTTTAAGACTTTTATTGTTTTCTATAAGGTACTACAGTGTTTTTGAGAGCTATTCTTATTATATTTCAGCAATGCTGTGAAGAATGTTTTGTAACTTTCCTGATTTTATATATGAAAGATCTGAGATCAAGTATGATAACTGGCCCAAAGCTACAAAGAAGAAGGTTTTATACCCAGGTCTCTTAACCACAAATACCAATACCTTTTTCTGCGATGTACCTTATGTCCTCTAAAAAGATATAAATGGTACACTCAAGTGAACACCCCAGAAGACTTCCTAATGACTAGGAAGAAGTGGGGACTTTGATCCTAATATTGTTTTGGCAGTAACAAAGTCACAGTCTCTTGTCTATATGAATAGGATTCTAAATAGCCAGTGAGAGAAACACTTTGGTTTTGTCCTTCTCCCCTGTGCCATTTTAGGTGAACATGGAGCTATTGGGAATGACTCACTTGTGAAATGAGAGAGATGTCATCTTCCTCATCTCATTCCCTCCTGGTTCTACTGCTCTTTAAAAATTTATTTTAAATCTCATCACTCAATCATATTCACCATGGTGCTTGCTCATACTGCCCATTTTCTACTCTAAAAGGTTTCACACATTGTGGACATTGTGGTGGTAAATGGATCAAGATCACTAACTGCCTTATACTTTCTTAGGTGATCCAGAACTCTTTGGAGAAGCTCTGGCCTCTGGTGCAATATTTTCATCCAAAAAAAAGGCTTAGTTTCTTATGATCTCAGTGGTATGTAACAATAAATCTGTTACTAATTTGGCAGAAGCAGGGAGAAATGGATGTCAAGTTCATTAATCACAGATGAAAAAAAAAATCCTGTGTTTAAATGTCAACCAGGCATTAGCTTTGTCTTGCATCTCAAAGTCGAGTCAAATAACCTCCTGATTAGGGCCGGCTTGTTTTTTTTTGTCTGCTGTGAGATATTTTAAAGCAGAAACTGGCCATTCAAGTATCACAATCCTGGTGATACTTTAGGCTGTGGGTAGCTGGGTTTTTGATATAAGGAGAGGCACATCTAATGTTGTACTCATAGCTGGCTGTCTGCTAGACCAAATCACATGCACAATTACTATAAATCCACCTGTTTTGTAAAAGATTTCTGTCCATTAAATAAGAAGTGTTTGAGGGTAATTTCAAACAGTCTGAAAATATCCACTTATGATTGAAGTACTTATTTAATATTGTTTTTTTGGGGGGGGGGTGTTGCATAGAAATAAGCAAAATGGTGTTCACCTCTCATATTCTGGATAATGGGAAGTACTGGGAAAGAAATTGAAATCATAGCTATTAAAAATGATGTGGGTAAGGTGACTGTGTTAGGGATGGAGTACTGTCAACCACTAACCATTTGAAAGTTGTAAATGGCTAGCCTTTTCAGAACTCCTGGTATAAAAGCACAGCTACACCATCAAGTACATTTACAACCTGTGAATCACTAAAGACTTGCGAGGCAGCATCTTGTCCCAGGCAGATGCTGCCTGCATTCCTCTGCTCTCCCAGTGGCTTTCAGAAACATAGCCTGCTTCTTGAGAGAAGGAGAATAAAGACTCCAAAAGGCTGAAATTAGAGTGGCTTTGATATGAAATGCATCTTAAAAATGTACTTTAGTGCTGCTGTAAAATGAGGCTATTGTGGTGTTTGTCATAATTCTGTTAAAAAATGAGGCTATTTCTACAATGATAGAGGCACCGACTGGGGGAGGAGAATGGGGAGCTATTGGGATGTTTGATGATATCCTCTGCCTTCCTAGGCACTGGGAAATTCCACAGTTGTCATTCACATTAGCAGAATGTAGAACATTAGCTGAGCAATGCAAGGTACTCTCAAGGGAGGATTCAGTGCTACTCTGTCCATTTCATTAACCTCCAGAGTGCCATGTTGCTAGAGGAATTAGTGTGCAGGGAGGAAGGTGATGGAGATGCTATGATTGTACAGTGTAAGACAGGCACATCCAAATGACAGGGATCCCAGAAGGCCTCGAGACAGCCTCTCTGGCCTCCTAATTCTGACACCTATAGGGTGTTATATAGGGAAATATTTTTCAAAAATATTACTATTTGAGAATTTCATATATGTATAATATGAAATGTGTTTATAACTCCTTCCCATCTTTTCCTTTCAACTTCACCCTGGATACACCTTCCCCCTAACCCCCTAACCCCCTGCCCCCAACGACTTTTCCTCTTTAGAACTTCAGGATCTCGTCCCATGACCCGTCCAGCAGGTCTAGTTATTCAGGGTCCCGAAGAGGCGCTACCTGAGGGTCAAAAGGGGGGGAGAAAGAAAGGAGACCAAGTGAGGTTCCATTGTCAAGGTCTCGTTTATTGTCACACAGGCAGCACGTTTTAAGCAGTGGGGATGAGGAAGTTGGGAAGGGGAGCTAGGGGGAAGTGAGCTATGGGCCAAGCCCTGAATGAGGAAGTTGGGAGGGGGATAGGGGGAAGTGACCTTTGCAAAATGCAAAGGAGGGAGGGGTCAAGGTGTTCTTGGCAGCAGGAAGCACAAAGGGCATCTGGTGAAGACATCTGGTATCTGCACAAGTAGGGACATTCTGCGGTTAAGGGTGGAGCGATCCGTAGTTACTCTTGGACCGGCAGTTCCTGGGCAGGTCTTTGTTCAACAATCTCATGGTCATAAGACAACCATGCCTGAATGACCTTGTTTGGCTCCCCACAGTCCCATTTAAAAATAACACTTTAGGTTCAACCAGTGCTTCCCATATGTGCATAACTTGCCAGTGCCCACACTGTTGAAGAAGGATAGCTCTACCTCTCTCAGCAACTATCAACTGCCAATAACTCCCCAGGAATGGGTGTGGCCTTGAATGCTCCTTCTTGAGCTGTGCTGGAATTCAGGTTGTTGTGTCTGGAAGACAGTATTGAGCAGCATTTCTCTATTCTCCAGCTCTTACATTCTTCCTCATCCTCTTACTTGATGTTCCCTGAGTCTTGGTGAAGTAGGAATGGGTAGATGGTAAAGAAGCCCTGTCCTGTTTATTCTTGTTGTTGTTGTTGTTATGTTGTCTCCCTAGGCCAGAGCTCTACCACTGACCTAAATCCCCAACTCCAAGATGTCCCATTTAGGGCCAAGCACCTACTATCACTTCGCTTAGTCTCAACACTTTGGCTAACAATTTTCGTTTCTTGCTTTGTATATGCCAATGCAAATATGGCTACTTTAAACACAGCCTGGCCTCCCAACCACTCTCAGCCCTCACCTCCACATCCATCCTTGGAAGAAATGTTCAGAAGGAGAGAGGCTGAAAAGGCCCGCTTGTTCATAGCTGGCCCTGGTCTTATCAGTGCCTCCAGTAAACAGATTCTTTCTCTCATCAATCTTAACCTCTATTTTGTTCAGAAGCCTATTTTAAAATTCTAAGGTTTAATTCTACACCTAAAATCCCCAGGCTTGAACATGAGTGTTATACCTATGAATATATCTTATAGGACATGCTATAGTCCTATATTTACTTAAAAATAGGTCATGTCAAATAACTACAAAATTGGTTTGCACATTGAATCCTAGAGGACACTGACATTTTAATTACTTGTATCACTATTTTTTTTTCCTGTCGAAGTGACTTGGGGACATTTTACTATCCAGTAGCAGCAATAGGTAGGATTGTCTTCAGGAACAGGAGACCTTGTTGAGAGTGGGTGACAACACCATGTGACATCCCAATGACCATTCATGAAGCAGGAGGCTGCTCAGGGGAGAAGGGCTCAGCCTGAAACCGGGTCCACACCATTCTCCAAGGCACATCATTCCAGGGAGATGGCTGCGGCAAACACCTTCTGCTTTGTCTCAGGTTTGAACTTTATATAAATAGGTTTTTATTACTGAAAAACAATTTTGTTATCCTTCTATTTGTATAAGTAAAGAGAAGCTTAGAGTGGGAATCATCCTAGTCAGTATTTGGCAGAAACCTGCTGTGATTGATGTTGAAGCCACTGAGCTAACTTTCCCCTAAATCACACATGTGTTCATATATATGCACATATGTGTATGTGCATATGAAGGCCAGATTCAACCTCAGCTGTGGCTTGGTTCTATCCACATTAGTTTTTGTGTGTGTGTGTGTGGGGGGGGTGAGGTTGGGGGGAGGATGAGGTGGGGTGCATCTCTCATGAGGTTGAGACTGTATCTTTCACTAGCCTGGAGTTCACCAAATAAGCTTGTCTGGTTAGCCAGAGGGCATGTGAGATCTCTCTACTACCCACCCAGCATGAGCATTGAAAGCCTCTCATCACTACGTTTGCCTTTATTTATGTTGGATCTGGGAGCTGAACCCAGGTCCTCATGCTTGCAAGATAAGCGCTTTATTCACTGAGTCATTCCTCCAGCCCTTCCCTAAATCTTTAACAACAACAACAACAACAGCATCAACAAAAATCTCTAATTTTGAATTTCAAGGAAACCACAAATACAGAGTCAAGAACAATATCAGAACTGTTGAGGTGGTGGTAGGCATTTCAAAGACAGGCTTGTGGAGACTCTGCCACTGACGCAGTGTTCCACAGATAACAGCCGGCTTACGAGTCCCAGTGCTGAAAGCCTTTTGGCATGATGCCTGATGCCAAAATTGCGCCATTTTGGATAATGTCTGCCCCATTGTGCGCTGAGTATAGCCAGAGACCTGGAAGGGCCTGAGGGTCTGCTGGTGCTGGTGATGACCTCAGGTGCTGGGGAGACCCAAGGACATGCCATTGAGTCTCCCCATCCTTTGCCTACTTGTCTTTTCAGCCTGTTTCCTTAGTCATGACTCATGGTGATGAAAATTTCTCATAAGAATCATTTTCCATTTGGGTTCCAATTGTGTAGTGACACGAGGATCATTAAACAATGCACTCATTAGAGAAAACCAAAATATGGTCGTCATGGGTTACTGCATCCATTTCACATGCTGCCAAGGGCGGCCCTGGGCTGATTCAAAGGGTGCAGACTTTCCTTGTCATTTTTGTTGGCATCACTAATGGCACATAAGAAGAATCTGGACATCCCCTGAACTGAAAACAAGTGCCAGGAGCTGGCTATGATCTGAGAAAGGATGGACGGAGCAGATCTTCCATTCTAGAGAAAAGCTGTCGTAGCCCAGCAGTGATTTCCTTCATTGTGAATCTAGTCTCCAGTCAGGTTTTCATTGTGGAGCTTTTTTCTTTTTTCTTTTTTTTTTTTTATATCCTGATAGAAGCATTTTGTGGAGCAACCACAATAAAGTCGTTCATTTTGATGGAAAGCTGATGACTGACTTGAGGGATCCTAGCCACCACCCCTTCCAGCTTAATATCTATACTGATAAACTGTTAATGAAAGCCGGCAGCAGCCTCTCTTTTGCCTTTCTCCTGCACTGAATGACAAGCCTTTTTTATTCTTACCAACTTGCGAATGCTGTCTTATTTTATAGCAGGCTTTGTGTGTAGTACGATTTTCAGGTAAATTGAAATCTCTTTTTCAATAAGGCCTCTCATGCATGTGTGCAGGCACGTGTGTCTGTAAGTGCACACACACAGGCACCCCTGAATTAATATTAAAGGGAGACCACTGCTCTGCATGTCATTTGTCCTGCAGAGAGACCTGACCACTAAAGGAAGATGGAGACTCTTCTGACCCCAGTGCTTCTTGTTATTTGATTTCATAAATTAATTTTTTATTTGTAATCTCAGGTTTTGTTGACCTTCGAGAACCCTTTGAAAGAGCAGTCACAGAGATGATTCTAGTGTGTAGACAGGCCTATGGAGAATAAGAAATAATAACTTAGTCTGATAAGCCAAATTTTACATTCATATTTTAAAGGTCAGAAGGGCAAATTCCATTAAATTTGGACTTATGGTAAAACTTATTTTGTCTTCTCCCATCTTTAGTTCAGAAACATGTAAGATTATTTTGGATTCAGAAAATTTTGCAGGCAAGAGGAGAAAAAAAAACCAAACCTGAGTTGTAAGATCAAATATAACAGCCATGCTTCGAACAAGATTTTATTCATTAAGTCTCCATTTATTCACTGCAAAACAAGTTATGTCCAGAAGTGAACAGAAACATTTGTGATTCAAAAATTACTCATTTCGGGAAAAAAAAACCCAACTTAATATTGAGAACAGTATTTCTGTGAACCTCTTGAGGTTTCAAAGTGGTTCAGTTTGGTATAAACTCAAGGATGTGGGAGTGAGTTGGCTTGGATAATGGAGGATGGAGGGTAGACAACATGTGGGACTGCATGTGCTTCTTCCATGGGCTATGACTTCTATGTCCTCACTTTCCTGGCTCCCATCAGCTGTGGACTAAGGGATATTTGGGTGAGTCCTGTTTATACCTATCCAATGAAATACATGCTCCCTGAATTCTGCCCTTCTTTGGTCCTAGATGAATTGATGAATAGACATCTTAGTTTCCTCCGAAGCCTGGTAATTCATTCCAGGCTAGCCAGAAAATGAATGAATGGCTGAGGCAGGTGGAGCTGATTCTTAAAGTCCTGTAGTAGTGGATAGAGTATGTCCTAGGTAAGACTATATTCTAGGTAAGACTCGTCAAAAGGCTTCATTATCCTGCATATAGACGTGACTACCAGAAGATTCTGTCTTGACTTCAATGACAACTGATGTTCTCTAAATGACCTTCCACACTGAACTCTGCAGATAGCCCCACAGCTTTGCTCCTATGGCACTGCTTTCTGAGGACACAATCAGGAAGAAGATACAAGTCCCATTCTACTTCACATGCTCAGGAGTCAATGAGATCGAAACTTTTTATCCCAGATCAATGTCCTTGAACTAGTAAGGTGTGTACTTGAACTCATTGTTTGACTTGCAGTAGATTGGGATGAGGATAAGAGAAATCCAAGTGTCCCCTGAGACTGTCTACTCTAATGAAGCCTCGGCACTCAAAACACATATTGTCGCAGAGATGCAGGCTTCATTTCCCCAGGGCTCTCTCTTTTATCTCTCTTTACTCAAGGCAGGGTGACCTCATTCTGTTGTTACCATTCTTCTGTCTACAGAGGAATCTTTGACTAGAGCAGAAAGGTCACTTGGGTTATTGTACACTATCAGATGACATTGAAAACCAAAGATCAGACCTTTGCTTTTACTGGTCATGGTACAAGAGCCTCTATATTATTAAATGCAATGTTCCACGTCTCTGTCTGAAATATGTATGATGTATATGGATGTGAATGTATAAGACGTATATGAATTTAGGTGATTTTATGAAGCATAGGTTTATTGCTTCTCTTTTAATCAAGAAAATTATTTCACAAGACTTCAGTTGAAATTTTTGAATCTAAGTAGGTCTTTGTTGTTTATGTTTCTTTTTTAACTTTATGTGTATGGATATTTCACCTGCATGTACTTCTGTATATCACATGAAGGACTGGTTCTCAGAGAGACCATAAGAGGGCATTGGATTCACCTGGAACTGAGGTTAAAGATAGTAACAAGCCATCATATAGGTGCTGGGAATCAACTCAGGTCCTCTGGAAGAGTGGTCAGTGGTTTTACCATCCCTCCAGAGTCTGTTTAATGTTCTTTTAATGCTATATATAAACTTAAAAGTCTGGAGCAATTAAATTTAAATGAACGATATATAGGAGTTACCTATGTGAGAAAAAAAATGTCACCTAGTATCCTATGTTGGCATTAGAAAGACAGCTCTCTTTTCAAACAGGATGAGATATTTTATTTTGTAGCCAAATATGAGTGACCATGTTCCAAAGTGGAAACAGTTTGATGAAGGTTTCCTTTTTTTTTTTTAACATATAAACAGAATAAAGAAACTCTCATAAATCAAGATACTTTTTAAATACATTGCTGGAAACATCAGGTAGACAGTAGCTGTAGGGAAGAGTTGAGACCTCAGATGTAGACCTCAGATGTTACCTGGCAACATTTTCATTACTTTGGTTTGTAGAAGTGAGTGGATCTATGTCTTAGTTTGGGTTTCTATTGCTGTGAAGAGACACTATAACCAAGGCAAGTCTTATAAAGATGACATTTAATTGGGACTCAGTTCAGAAGTTCAGTTCATTATCAAGGCAGGAACATGGCAGTGTCCAGGCAGGCATGGTTCGGGAGGAACTGAGAATTCTACATCTTCATCTGAAGGATAAGAGAAGACTGACTTCCTGGCAGCTAGGAGGAAGGTCTTAGAACCTACCCCCACAGTGACACCCTTCCTCCAATGAGGCCACACCCACTAAAACAAGGTCATATATAATAATCATCCCATTCCTTGAGCCAAGCATATTCAAACCACCACAGTCTGTTAATACATTCTAAGGGGTTTCACAAAGGTATTAGGGCTGATACAGAAGTGGGCAAAGAATGGGTACAAAAGGGGCTAAAAATGGCCTCCAAATAAAATGTAATTAGGCTCTGGATTTTCTTTTTCTTTTTTTTTAATAATAAGTTTTTAATTTTTTAATTCTTTTTTTTAAAGATTTATTTATCTATTATATGTAAGTACACGGTAGCTGTCTTCAGACACTCCAGAAGAGGGCATCAGATCTTGTTATGGATGGTTGTGAACCATCATGTGGTTGCTGGGAATTGATCTCAGGACCTTTGGAAGGGCAGTCAGTGCTCTTAACCACTGAGCCATCTCGCCAGCACCAGGATTTTCAACATTCTAATTTTTCCACAACTCTGAAGTCCTAAGCAATTAATAATCAGTCTTTTAGAAGATTCTCCATATGGTGCAGATCTCCTTACCAGACTTTTCATTCACAACTGTTTCCTCCAGGAGGTGGGATTGTGTTCCTGAGTCTTTTGTTTGCCTTATAATCATTGGTAACTTAACAACAAGCCTGCATATGTACACAATGTATGTGTGTGTGTGTGTATGTGTGTATGTGTGTGTGTGTGTGTGTGTGTGTGTGTGTGTGTGTGTGTGGTGTGGTATGTTGAATAGTTACTCTATGTCTGACCTGAAATACACAATGTAGAGTAGGCTGCCTTTGTCCTTGCAGTATTGCTCTACCTCTGCCTCCTAAGTGCTGGGATTACTAGAACTCTCATACGTGGGTCCTTTCCTCATCCCTGCCCCCGACCTTCACTCTTTTTGTTTTCCTTCACCTTCCTTCCCTCCTTCACCCTTCCTTCTTGATGAAAGGGGATGCATAGAAAGAAGATCACAAGAGACTATAAGAGACCCATTGATTGAGGGGACGGGCCAAGAGGGAAGACAAGGAAGGCACAGGCATTGATAGCCATTTGCTTCACAGCATTTCCCCTGAGCTCTTCCTGCCCATTTCTGTACAATGGAGTTTTCAAACATTTGAGTGCATCTGCTGATGCCTGAGAGTACGAGGGGGGCATTCATTCTTCTTTTCCCCACAGATATACTTCTGATGGAACAATTGTTTAAGGTACTAGTACTCATAACCAGGGGTTGGGGTAAAACAATTTATCATATTCAGTTTGTTTCCCTACCACAAAGAACACAGGGAGCTTGTAGTATAAGATAAGGAATTATGAGCAAAATGCAAGCTCTGATTCTTAATTGATCTGCTGGTCTCTGTGGGTTTAAGTTAACCATTATGAAGGAGTCCCCTGCTGTATTGTTTTCTAATTAAGGCATATATATGTCTAATGAGATTTCAGAATAATAAGGCATTTATAATACTTTAATGAAGGGCATTCTTTTCATCTTTATTTACTTAGCAGCATAATCAAGACCAACTGAGAAAGGTTAGCCACGGTCAAAGGAAATTGATGAAGAGTGGTTATTAAGGCATTGAGCATATGTACGCAGAGTATGGTTAAATTACAGTAAGTAGGATGTGTTTATTAAAATGATGCAGGGATTTTTATACCTTCATTCTTGATGTCTCTTAGTACCTGACATTATACTGCTATGGTTTCCATGGAGACGGCACACACTCTTCCTTTCAGCTGACCTGAAGTTCAAGCCCTGCTGTTGCAATAGAAATTCTAAAAAACCACTTCTACCTTTATTAAAAACAAAAATACAAAATCTATGCAAAAAGTAGAAGAGGAAAAAATAGAGAGGATGAGAAAATCTGTTGACTGTAGTGCAGAAGAGGAAAGAGAATGTGTGTTACTTTCATTAAGATGAAATCAAGAAACAACTTACTATGCTGGAGGTTGAGAGCGTCTGTCATTTCTTTCCCCTAAATTACCTTAGAATTGATGCCCCTGAGCCTGCCTTAACATCTGCACCTTTCATTTCTAATTCAATATGCTTTACTATTTTTAGTTTTCTGGAAAGTCTCTCTCTCTCTCTCTCTCTCTCTCTCTCTCTCTCTCTCTCTCTTCAAATTTAAGAACTTGTTTCTATGTGACTTACACACACAAATGTTGACATGGTGTACAAGTTGACTTTAATAAAGGCAGGTTTACTTTGGGGAAGGATTGTCAAGACAAGATATTTTGTAGGACTAAAGGACCAGGAGCTGGATCCGCCATCCACAGTTCTCCTTTGTTTAAGAAATGGAAAATATGATTTCTAAATGTGATTTCTATTCATTGCCTTGCATATCTGAATGGTCCAACATGGCTTGTTCTATCTGTGGATTTGTTCCTCTGGGATTTGTTGCACTCTGACCCTGTGTCTACACAATCCTCAGGTCATCTTCAGTGAAATGTCTAAAGAAGTTACTCAGACCCCATTAGCCTGACATACAAAAAACAAGAAAATAAGGATGATCTTTTCTAGAAGTCCGTACTGACTGGCATTTTGTGCCCCATTACTCTGATTGGGTCAAGGTGATATACTGGTAAGACATAGGCTTATGGGACTGGGGAGATGGTCAGATGATAAACTGCTTGCCCTAAATACCAGAGATTATATTTCTAGAATCCATGCAGCTGTCAGGCTTGTGTAGTGAGTTACCCATAATTCCACTGTGCACAGAGACAAGAGACTTGTGGAGCTAGCCAAATTGGTGACCTCTGGATTCAAATAGCTAGTCTGCAATAATATATAATATATTGATAAGATTGAAGTAGACAAGCCTATGTTAATCCTCTGCCCCTATACCTATACACAGATACAACAGACATAGACATGGACATACTGACACAGACACACATGCACACACACAAGCACACACACACACACACACACACACACACACACACACACACTCACATGACAAGCATGTGGACAAAACCTAGGAAGGTTTTGTCAATTGGCATTAAACTTAAAATATTGTCTTAGTCAATTTTCTATTGCTGTGAAGAGACACCATGACCAAGGCAACTCTTAGAAACATTTAATTGAGGCTAGCTTACAGTTTTAGAGGTTCAGATCATTCTCATCATGACTGGAGAACAGGGGCAGGCAGGCAGACATGGTGCTGGAAAAATAGCTGAAGGTTTGACATCCAGATCCACAGGCAATAGGAAGAGAGAGATACTGGCTTGACCTGGGCTTTTAAAAACTTCAAAGCCCATCCCCATTGACATACTTCCTCCAATAAAGCCATGCCTCCTAATCATTTCAAATAGTGTCATTTGTTAAGCATTTAAATGTATGAACCTATGGCAGGCATTCTTACTCAAATTACCACAGATACATATTAAATTTCTAGTGTAGACCCATACAGTTTCTTCCCATGCATGACAAAGTTGTCTATGGATGTAAAATTCTGAGTAATCACAAGATAGTAATTGATAGATGTTTGGGAAACCACCATTGTTCACTGTAAAATATCTGTTTGTGCCAGAACTATGAATCTCAGGCCAGATTTTCTATGGAGCCCAGCATCAATATTCTTCATTGCATAAATAAGTGAACTTCATGATGTTAAACTTAATGTTGAACTTGAAAAAGAGGTCAGAAAGTGTGGATACTTTGGTCCTTCTTAGAAGGGGGATCAAAATACCCATAGGAAGAGATACAGAGACAAAGAGTGGAGCAGAGACTGAAGGAAAGGCCATCAAGAGACTGCCCCACCTGGGGATCATCCCATATACAGTTACCAAACCCAGACACTATTGTGGATGCCAACAAGTGCTTGCTGACAGGAGCCTGACATAGCTGTCTCTTGAGAGGCTCTGCCAGTGCCTGATAAATACAGAAGTGGATGCTCACAGTCATTCACTGGTTTGAGCACAGGGTCCCCAATGGAGGTGCTAGAGAAAGAGTCCAAGGAGCTGTAGGAGTTTGCAACCCCATAAGAGGAGCAACAATATGAACCAACCAGTATTCCCAGAGCTCCCAAGGGCTAAACCACCAACCAAAGAGTACACATGGAGGGACCCATGGCTCCAGCTGTATATGTAGCAGAGGAGGGCCTTGTTGAACATCAATGAGAGGAGAGGCTTTTGGTCCTGTGAAGGTTTGTTTCCCTAGTGTAGGGGAATGCCAGGACAGGGAAGTGGGAGTGGGTGGGTTAGTGAGCAGGAGGAGGGTGGGATAGGGGGTTTTCAGAAGAGAAATGAGGAAAAGGGATAACATATGAAATGTAAATAAAGAAAATATCTAATAAAAACAAAGAAAAAGAGGTCGGTGAATGTGCAGTTTATCCTTTCTTATGCACAATTCAAACTTGGCAGTTTAACCCTTTTTAAATTTTAGTCTGTTCTTGAAATCACACTGTCTCTTCAGTATCACTTAATACTTTAAATCATATGATAAAATTTGATCTGTGTTGTATTGACTGATAAATTTGTTGTTGGACCACCATCATGAGCCAAAACATATGTTTTTTCTTGTCTAACTTGCCCATTCTGTGTATCGTGATTTTAGCAACAGAAAATAAGCTAATCTAAACTACTGATCTGTCTGATTTAAGCTAGGAGTCCCATAAGGGATTTCTTCTCTAAGTTCTGATTCTGTTCTCCACCAGAGGGCTTGAAAGCAAAGGAATCAAGACCCTTCCCGCTGTAGGATTCCTCCCCAGCTCTGGGCAGAACTCCATCTGCTTGTTCCAAATGATCCCCTGTTGTGGTCTCTTTGGCCTTGAACTTGACATCCAAATGACTTCCAGAAATAACACAGGAATAAATGTTTCTATTGTGCTACATGCATTTCCCAGCCAGAAATCTGTAATGACTGTGTAAAGGATTCTCTTTATGAGATTTTTTTCACCCATCATAATCTTTGACTTTAATTTCAGATATAGCTCCCTATATTGCCCAAAGAGTTTGCTCTGCTTATATGGCTACAGAAAGGATGATCAGCAGCGGGGATGATATTAAAAACACTGACAACCTGTGCAGCCCAGACAACAGGCTGGTAGCTGGACATGTCACCCATGCCTGAGTAAGCTGGGCCATTATCTTCTGTTTCTCGTCACCATCTGTAGATGAAGCGATGCCTGTTCAAAGTCTCCTGGCATTGCCTTAGTTCTTATTCTTCCAGCTGGGAAAACTTCCTCAGGGAAGCAAGTGACTTCCTTAAAGTCACACAAGATTCAAATGTGAGTCAGATCAATTCTGGAGCCCCGTGTATGCAAATACCTTTGTGTTTTATTTCATGCAAAGAAATACAGCTTAAAAGCAAAACTAACCAATACATATCCTGAAATAGTTTTAAGTCTTTTTTGGGATATAACAGGGAGGTAAGAAAATTCTTAAGAGCTAAGGTCACCTCTATTCCTGTTCTTGCTATTCTGCAAGACACTGTGTCCTTCTCATCACTCTTTCTAAATGTGATCCAGAAGCCCCACTGGTTGGGATCTAAGAGTTACTTTCCCTACAAAAAGAAGTACTCTGAGACTTGCTGTAAAGGCATGTCTAGTTCATCTGAGGTAGCTATCCAGCAGAACAGGAAGTTGCATCCTCTTGCTCCACCAACACAGACTCCTAATGCCCTGTGCAACAAAGCACTTGAGCTGGCAAGGATGTGTAGTTTGTCTCCTTGTCTGACCATTTTCCTAGTAAGAAATAATTTTGGGAGGTTGTCCCACTGTACAGACAATCTTTAGGTATTAGAATGGACATCAAACCACTGTGGTTCCCTTGATCTGTGCAAATGAGGAGTGTGCCTGCTTTCTGCCCAGTGCCCAGTAAACACACTATAAATATTTACTGAAGGGATGAATAAACCTGAGAATAAACTGACAAACAATTTAGGAAGAAAATGATGTCAAGAGGAAAAGGAATGGGCAGAAGAAGGAAATCCTTCTTTTTTGTGTGTTTTTTTCCCTCCCTTTTATCTCAGAATATCTGCCTAATCTCAGAATGATTTCAGTTGGCCATTAACATCGAAGAAAGGGATCTATTGACACTTTTGGAGACCTCAGTCGTTTGCCTCTGCACTCCATCTGTTTTCTCTTCCCATCACTTTTCCCTTCTCTCTTTTTCACTGTATGCATGAAAGAGTAATTTTCCATCATGGTGTTATTCCAAAGGTCGCTGACAGGGTGGCAGTAAAGCGACACGGCTAAGTGATACAGATTTTAATGACTTAATGCTCTCGTAATTTCTAATAAAAACATCAGTAGAGACAGAGCGATGTTTCAAAAGACATAAAAAGAGAACATGGATCATAGTAAAAGATGTTTTCATAAAATTTCTGTGTCAGAGAATGGAGCCAGGCAGGACAAAGTTTGTACAGGAAGGTCCATAAAATAGATGCTATTAGTAAGGAGGCAAAGTCACATAAGAAAAATAAAATAATGAAAGTCTGTTAGAAGGAAAAGAAGATGATAAAAGGAAATAAAGGTGGACTGGCTTTTTAACAGGGATAAAGAGCAAATAGGAAATTATGGGAAAGGAAGGAAGGCCTGGCCTGTCTTATGAACCAGGCTTGGACAAAAGGTAATAGCAGAAAGAATACTTAAAGTAATAATAGTCAATGAGGACAGGCAGCGCAGGAAAGCAATATGCCTCCGAATATCCAGAGAAACAGAATCTCTGCAGAACACAAAGGGAGAGGATGGAGGTAGTGCAGGCTGTCTCGCAATTATTTTCCAAACTTCATGGAAGACTATTAGGTTCCTAGGAATTTAAAAAGGGGCAAGGCAGCATGAAATTTTTTATTTTTAAACCATGATGAAAATGTGCTAAAGTAGGTCACAGAAAAGAATGCATGAATTTGGTGGGCTCCCTTGACACCTGGGAAAACCCCAGCAAAATGATCAGAATGGGGGAGTGAGCCTGCCTAGTTTGCCTCTGTTGCTCACATGTGGACCTCTAAAAGCCCTGAGTCAGGTGGATGTCCATTGTTACCCCTGTGCACACACATGCTACCCGCTGGATACCAGCTAATGTTTTCCTACTACTATAATGGCTAGCGTGCACCCTAAGCTTACCTGTGGCATGTGGGAGCAGGAATGTTTCTCCTTCTTCCTTTTGCATGGATACAGGGAGGTCTCTGCTTCCCCATCTTTGCTGGCTTGAATAGTTATGGCCCCCATGGACTCGTGTTTGAATGCTTGGCTCATAGGGAGTACTTGGCACTATTAGGAAATGTGGCCTTGCTGGAGGAAGTATGTCACCATATAGGCAGGCTTTGAGTTCTCATCTATATGCTCAAGTCTGGCCAGTATGATTCAGTCTCCCCCTTCTGGTGCCTTCACATCAAGATGTAGAATTCTCAGCTCCTTCTCCTGCACCATGTCGGCCTATATGCTGCCATGTTTTCCACTATGATGATAATAGACTGAATCTCTGAAACTGTCAGCCAGCCCCAATTAAATGTTTTCCTCTATAAGAGTTGCCATGGTCATGGTGTCTCTTCACAGCAATAGAAACCCTAACTAAGACACCATCCTAGTGCAGAGACTGGAACTTGTTTAAGTAGAAGCATCCACTGGCTGAATTACTTCCCTTCATATTATGTTCTTTCATATCCATAAAAAAATAATATGTTCTTTGAAAATGTGAGCTGAATCTAGGCTTGCATGTCTAGGTTTGCCTTGTTCTAGTTTACTTATCTATCTCCCCCATTTACACTAATTCAGATTACATTGATGCTTTAATTCATTTAAATAATCTGTGGATCCCTCAGCTCTAAAGACTTCTCCACATCTGCCATTGTTGTATTTACTCTGGATAAGTTTCCTTTCATCAGATAAAGTTAGTACCATGCCTTGCAGGAAGCTCTGGGGATAGTTTTCCCTGGTTGTTGTTGTTCTGGCATTTTTGAAGCACTGTGTTGTTCATGTCCCACTCTTATTTCATACACGAAGGAAGCTTCATCACCCTAAATGCTAAGCATTCGCGTCTTGGATGAGACATTGTCTCGATGTATGTCTCAATTTGTTTGAAGAGAATGGAAGAATTAAACCTTATATAAGTCATTAATATTAGATGATAACTGGGAACATCCTTTTCTTATGTCTAGGAAGGGGTGCGCTCTGGTGAGAGGTTGCAGTTTTCCACGTGTTGTGTTGGGGCAGGCCCGAGGACTGTGTTTGGAATATAGTGGTACAATGAGGCAAGCTTGGGGGTAGGCTTGGGTCAGTTTCCTGGCTCATAGTCTGCCAAGGACCTCCTGTGTACCACCTCACTCTGGTATTTGAATAACCCTGGTTTTCTTCGTTTTAGCTGTAAAGAAATCATAGTTTGCTCATGGAAGACACCTTGACTGAGGCTGTAGTCATAGTCTGTGGCATTTCAGAGTTCCTGGTGATGGTCTGTGTAATTGTTGTGCGTCTGCACCTCTAATGGCTTCTTACCTCAGAAACTGGCAGAGGCAGAAGGGCATGGAGGGCCGCAGAGCTTTTTGCCATAGAGACACTGAGAATCCAGTACTCTGTATTTTGCCCGATTTATCAACAGTGAAGGACAACAGTGAAGACATAGAAATACTAAGGCCTTATTCACAGTTGGTTCACCAGGCAATATTAAGACTGGTAGGTGGTGACCATTAGGTCATATGCTCCTTAGTGATCAACTTAACAAAACTTTTGAAAGATTTTTGTGCTAGTGAAGACTTTCTGGAAGAAAGACTATCTGGAGTTCCCAGAGAAACATTACCTAAGGCTGAGCTACTGAAGGTGCAGTTCTGAGCTGGCCTTCACTGTTCACATCTGTAATCACAGAATCTGGGAGGCTGAGGCAAGAAAATCATGAGCTTGAGGCCAATTTGGACTACATGAGTCTGTCTCAAACAAGGAGAAATAAATGCACACACATACATACAGACACACCCCACACAGACCAAAAAAACAACAACAAAAACTAAAGGAGGAGGAGGAGGAGATGAAGAAGAAGAAGAAGAAGAAGAAGAAGAAGAAGAAGAAGAAGAAGAAGAAGAAGAAGAACAACAACAACAACAACAACAACAACAACAACAACAAAAAAAACCCAAACCCAACCAACCAAAAAAACCTAAGGCTCAGTTGTGATTTCAGCACATCTGAGCTTGTCTAAGGCCACCCATGCTAATCTTCAAGACCCTTGTTCTAACTTTATTTCTGCTGCTGTGATAAAGAATCCTGGGGCTGGAGAGATGGCTCAGAGGTTAAGGGCACTGGCTGCTCTTCCAAAGGTCCTGAGTTCAAATCCCAGCCACCACATGGTGGCTCACAACCATCTGTAATGGGAGCTGATGCCCTCTTCTGGTATGTCTGAAGACAGTTACAGTGTACTTACATGTAATAAATAAATAAATCTTTAAAAAAAATGAGTTTAAGAACAATCATTGAAAGCAGACCTTAAAAAAAAAAAGAATCCCAACTTCAAGAGACTTGGGGAAGAAAGTGTTCATTTTAGCAATCCCACATATAGACGCTTATTACATGGGAGTCAAAACAGCAGGAACTTGAAGCTGCTAGTCACATATCCACAGCGAAGACTGGAGAGAAATGAATTGCACAGACGCTCACTTGCTGGTGACTCAGCCTTATTTCTTTACTTTTACACAGTTAAGGATGCCCTGCCAAGGGAATGGCGCTACCCACACTGGACTAGTTTTTCTTTACCTACTACTTAAGAAGATTCTCAAGAGACATGTCCATAGCACAAACCAATGTAGATAATCTCTCATGAAGACTATCTTTCCAGGAAGTTCCAAGTTGTGCCAAGCTGACAAATCTTGCCTTGTCTCATTTTTCCCTGCCTAAACATTAGTATAATAATAATATGTGATGTGTAAGACTATTAAGAAAACTGGGACCATAAATGAACTTCTGGATCATTAGGTTAGAAAAGCTCTAGAAGGTAAAAATCTTGTTAAGAGGCAACCCCTTCTCCACTCCTATCTTCTTCCAAATGAACTTTCTGGGTCTTGACTTGTCTGGCATTTGTCTTCTACTCACTGACTGACAGAACACCACAGTATTAGGTTCTGCTCCACAGACAAAGTGGAACTTAAATGTTTTGTTTTCAAATACTTCGTTTAGAAGTTTTCTCAGAAATTTCAAAGTGGGTGAGTATGATAGGCAACATTGTTACCAGCTTCTTTTACAGTGAGTTAGGACCATGTGTCCATTTCTAGGAAAGGAAGTATGAGTGGTTGGGACATGTATGCTTCTGGATCTGAGAAGTTAAGAGTTACCTAGCTATATTTCCCATTTGTTCTCTCTCTCTCTCTCTCTCTCTCTCTCTCTCTCTCTCTCTCTCTCTCTCTCTCTCTCTCTCTCTCTCTCTCCATCTCTCTCTCTCTTCCTCCGAGACAAAACCATACCTTTCAGATGATATAGCAACAGGATAAAAGATAAAACAGATGTACCCAGGCTACAGAGGATTTTGTATGTGAGGGAAAAAAAAAAGAAAAGAAAAGAAACACTCTCAAAATACTAAGAATTTGGGTAATATATATTTTTCTTAATCAAATGAAGATTAGTCAATTATTTCTCAAATTGTGGCCCAGTAATTCCAAAATGTTCCTCAGGCCTTTGGATGGCATTTACTATTTGAGAGGTATCTTTGGTATCTTCACTACAACTCCTGCTATTCATTTATTCAGAACAATGCAACTCCTATTTTCAAAATAATTCTGTTTCCTCTTTAAACTCTCCCCTCACACTGAAGAAGTTTCCAGATTATACACAACATGTGATGATGTCATCACTCCCATAGGTAGTGGAATGTGTCCTTGGGAATGCTTGTGCTTAAGAGTTTTGTTGTGATTTGTATGCACTTAATACTCGTCGAAACAGTCCATATACATGAAATCATTTTGAGACACTTAAATGAATTTGAATAATGGAATGAAACCTTGAGATTAAAATATTTGAGCATCATTGAAGTGGTCCATCTTGCCTATTGTAAAAATATTATGGACAATTGGAAGTAACATGTGAGATCACTCAGTATCTTTGGTTTCAAAATTAAATTCAAAATGCTTTTTAAATGAAGCAGTACAGAAGTAAAGAATAGGAAATAAATACATTTATAAATCAGTTAAAAAAAACACACCTTTTTTTTCTCAGTGGTGGGATAACTGAAGCAAACTGAAAAAAATTGATGGAAAAATCAAAAAAGTAAGGGCAGAATTTAAAAGCCTGGATCATAGGAGAAGGAATGAGGCAGGACAAATGAATTGTACAGTTGGCACGTTTTACTCCTGAGCATGTTAGTCCAGTGTTTGTTAGTAGTTTTAACTTTACAGCATTGGCAAGTTAAGTAAATGTAAGCAGATTGGTTTAGGAGACTGGAGGTGCTTTGTCTTTTCTAATGAATTATAAAACAAAGGGATTAAGCTTCTATAAGCACCTATTCTCTATCCTTTATATAGAGTTGATAATTATTATTAATTCACACAATCCATAAACATGTCAATTGTAGCTTCCATTTTAAGCCTGAAATTCACATTAACTATCAGAACCTGACTTTTGACTGAGGTATGTTTTACATCCTAAGTTGATCATGTCAGGCTAAACCGAGATGGAATTATCATGGTTTTGAGTGTGGCTGTGGAAATTTTCAGAGATTGCCCCTGTAAGACAGAGTAATCTTTGCATCCCAAAGATCCAGTGTGCACACTGAATGAAGTTTTACTGCTCTGTATACTTGGGAAACATCTCACCTATCTCCAGTGTATTCTGTAACATCCCATTGCTTACAACTGCTTGGGGCTCTTCTTTATCTAATTGATCATGGCTGGGAGTATCCCAGATGTAGCGGTGGACAGAATCCATAGACATCTCTATCTCCTGGAACTTATGTGGCAGAAGGAGATGAGATTAAACAAGATTACTACATAACATATATATGATAGGGATGAAGTTTAAGGAGAAGAAAAAGAGACTTGGGGTAGTGAGATTATAGTGAGAGTGTAGCATAGTATACTATACACATACATACACTATATGTATACATATATATGTATGTTTATATACATATATATATGTATGTATGTCATGGTTTGTATATGCTTGGCCCATGGAGTGGCACTATTTGGAGGTGTGGCCTTGTTGGAGTAGGTGTGTCACTGTGGGTGTGGGATTTAAGATACTCATCCTAGCTGCCTGGAAGAGAGTATTTGGCTAGCAGTCTTCAGATGAAGATGTAGAACTCTCATCTCTGTGGCACCATGCCTGCCTGGACTCTGCCATGCTCCTGCCTTGATGATAATGGACTGAACCTCTGAACTGTAAGCCAGTCTCAATTAAATGTTGTCTTTTATAAGACTTGCATTGGTCATGGTGTCTGTTCACAGCAGTAAAAACCTAACTAAGACAATATTGTATATTAATTTATTTCATATTATAGTATATATACTAATATATAATATATCATATGTAATATGCTAATTATATATTACTAGGCAGAGTGACTAGTACAACCTCAGTGGGAAGAGGACACGTAAGGACGGGCATGGGAATGAGAAGGAGTCTCTTGTGTCTCCAGGGTAGAAAAGGGTAGAAAACCTCTGAGATGAGATGATAAGCACAGAGCCTGTAGACAGGAACTGAAGGGAACCCAAGGGCTACCCCTTGTTGAAAGAGAAGGAATGAAAGCTTAGACAGCCATTTGCAAGGACCTGGAGAGTGAAGCTTTTTAAGGATTTAGAGTAGAGGAAAGACATGATCTATGGAGGTCATTTAGAGAAGCTCAAACAGGTTGAGATTATCTGTTTTGGTTTTTGTTATTAGTTTTTATTATGTTCAGGTATATCTTTAAGGACCTGTGTGTGTGTGTGTGTGTGTGTGTGTGTGTGTGTGTAAGGTGTCTTCCTCTGTCACTCTCCATCCTCATCCTTTGAGACAGGCTCTTTCACTGAACTAGAGGCTCTCCCTTTTAGCTGTGCTGGCTGGCCAAGGACCTCTTGGGCTAGAGAGATCTACCTATCTCTGTCTCCCACTGCTGCTGCTAGAGGTACATGTAGCTATGGCTGGCTTTAAGGACTGCTTTCAATGCTGTTCTTTATTCTGAAGTCTCTGTCATTTCTTTGTACTATCCCAACATAGTTACCCAACCATGTACAGCAAGCAGTTCCTCATACCTTTTGCTGTTGTCCTATGCTATACATACTTGCTACTTCTCTAAACTCTAAGCTTTTGTACATAAGGGCCATATCATCTTGTAGAGTGCCTGATCATGGGCTGTGCCTGATTACATTTCAAAGAACAGCTTCATGGCAGAAGCAGACAGAGATGTAAAGATGCAGTGGATGCCTTTTGCTAAATAAACAGTGCATTTGGATCTAAATATTATATATTACTGTGGAAACAGAGATTTGTTATAGATTCTTAACAGAGAACATAATGATGCAACTGCTTTGGGTGTAGAATGGATTTCACTGCTTTACTATCTTTTCATTTAAAAGTTTTTCTTAACCTCAGGTATTTGAGAAAGAAGAAAAGATCTTATAAATGAGTGATGGTAGTCAAGGATGACCTAGAACTTCTGATTCTCCTTACCTCTACCTCCCAAGTGTTTGAATTGTAGGCATTTGCCCCTGTGCCTAGTTAGTTTATGCTGTTCTGGGGATTGATCCCTGAGCTTCCTGAACATTAAGCAAGCACTATATGAATTGAGCCATATACCCTGGCCAGGAGACACAATTTAGCTATCCATAGACGTATTGCCTCATCTCCTCCAAGAGGTTAGACATAAGTAGTAGGAGCTGCAATGCAAAATGCCCATGCAGACATGAATCTGCTCTGTTGGCAGAGTCCTGTGCCCTCCAGTTTGATGAGAGGCCCACGGTTACTTATTATTTTGTCCAGGGCCACTTTACACACTGACTTTTCTTGCACACTGCCACTGGCATTCCTAGCTTTGTGTATTTATTATTCCCCATCTACCATGGTGAGGATTGTAGCAGGAATGAACGATGCCTCGGAGCCACACAAGGTAACAGGCTATTTGTTTGGCTCAGGAAGGCATATGAGTTTGTGACTTTTGTTCCAGTGAACAATGTAATTGTTTTAATTTTTTTTTTAAATCACGTTTCTACTATTGCTTGGTAAATAATGTATCTTAACTGTAGTTGGGTTAAGAAAGCCACAAGATAGATTTTGACCACATAGGCACACGGCAAAATGAAATAAATAAGAAGGGCAAATATTGTAAAAGTAAAAAAAGAAAAGCCTTTTCAGGAATGAAAGTTCTCATTTTCGTTCTTCGTTATCGATCAGCTTGATTCCCTTGTTTCCAACGTTAGGCTCTTTCTTGCCCTGGAGACTCAATGATTTTATGTCTAGTGGTTCATAAGTTACAAGATATCCGGAATTAGGTGGTAAGTATTTTTCTTTCTTTAGTACAGGCCTATAAAACCTCAGCAGTTTGTATTTTAAGGCAATCAAAACGAAATGGAGTCTTGTGTAATTGGCTGTTCTCTCTAATGTTTCTATAAAAACAGAATACTATAGACAACCCCTGGAAATACGGAGACCTTTTTCTTTCTGAATGTAAATGGAATGGAAACTAGGTTGAGGCCAATCTGTGTGCGTGTACACACATTAAATCAGATGAAAATACTGCATTTAGTTTTTTTACACAGTGCACAGAGTGACTCACCTGTTTATTTGAAGTCTTGGCTTTTCTTATGAAGAAGCCTCACCAAAATCTTTTAGGATAGCTTGAGTTTTCAGAGGACCAAGCTGATGACAGATTGTCACCATTGTGTGAATTCCCTTAAAAAAAAATCTCTAAAAATGGAAGTGATGGGAGATAAGACCAGCAAAGCCTCAGAACTTTTTATTAAATCACCCTTCTTTTCATTTCTCTGTCTTAAGAATAGTCAGCTCTTTTTGCTGCTAGCACAAGATGACCCACAGGACAAATGTACATCGGCTTTTCTCATCCTTTTATTAGAAGAAATATCTCTCTTTCTTTTTCACCTTCTGGGGGCTTTTAGCCCTAGAACTTCTAGAAAACTTGGAAAGAAATTTACCGGAAGGAACAATTGAAGCTGACTTGGCAGATTGGGCCCCTGGCTTGGGCCATAGGCTCTGACATCCAGTTAAGGGATATTATTTTGATGGAAGACATTAGTTTGAGAGTCAGACACAGTGCTTTAGAAGAAATAGAAATGGCATCTCTCTGTTAACATGCTGGCACTCAGAGTTGGCCAGGACAGCAGTCCTAGGAATGGGGCCTGGTGAATGTGCTTGCCAGGGAAATTAACATACGGAGGTTCCCAGTGGAAATGACCTTTCAGGAGGTTCACAGCGAAGACAGCGCATATTCAGGGTAGGAGATTATCCTAAATACAGTGAGCTAGCCCAAATATATCACAGAGAGTTGAGAACATAACGGAAGTTGCTTAGAGCAAGGGATACACTAAGAGAAGGGCTGGCTATGACTGTATGTGAGAGAAAATCTGGAGAAGGGTGAAAGGGAGAATTCACAGAAATTGACAGCTGGAAGAGAAAGTCAGATGGGATTAAGTGAGTAGGGAAAGTAAGTGGAATATTCTGATATAACTACTGCTGCTGGTGTCCAATCTCTATTTTCTGGAATTCTATAAATATGTCTTTGAAGGGACAATATCAATCAGGCTAACTTGGTTAGATATTAGCCAAGAAGAATTGGAATTCCCTATTTGAAAACAGAGTGACAGACATGGGAAGATTGTGCTTCTAAGATACACAGTCTTAAAAAAATAAATTTAGAGCAATTATGAGATGTCTTAATTTTTGAGAAAAAAAATATTTGTAAGGATGTGTTTCTATGCACCACACATGTGCCTACTGCTCTTAGAGGCCAGAAGAGGGCATCGGATCTCCTGGGACTGGAGTTACAGAGAGATATGAATTGCCATGTGGGTGTTGGGAATTGAAATCAGGTTTTCTGAAAGAGCAGTCTGTTCTCCTAATTGCTGAAGGTCTAAAGCCTTTAACTGTGAAGATTGAGAAGAAAATTCTCAAGGAAATGACTAGACTAAGCCCAATTCATCTGAGTTAGATGGCTTGAATGAATATACATACATACATATATATATATATATATATATATATATATATATATATATATATATGAAAGAAGCAAGACAGTTTATGAAATTTCCAAAATAGAAATATTGCTGGGTTAATGACAAAAATTTTCCCATCTGTATTTTGGAGAGAGATTGCCACTATTAGCACGTGAGAAAGGACACAGAATGTGTAACAAAGAAGAAAAACCATGACGTGCAGGTACAGGTATGATTTGACAATTAGGGAAGAATCTGATAAAATCCAATCATCTATCCATCACAGGAAATAATAATGCAGATAGTTACACTTAATTAGTTTAATTTAAAGGGTCAAATGGGCACATAATAACTATAGCACCATTTCTAAAATGAATAAATTTACCTTAATTTCATACATTAACTGGAGAATTTAAAATTCAGCAAGGCATGACTTACCACATTACTCCATTTGCTTATTATATAATGAGTATAAATAGCACCTGTTTAAATAGAGGATGGTTCAAGAACTTGCGAGGCAGGGGACTTGTAGACACTGTATGGCCTTGTGTTAATTTAAATATACCAGGTCATTTATACAGCAGTGTTTTGGAACACCTGCATGTGACATACTTGTAAATCCCTTAGCATTAGAGGACATTTCCCAGCCCCCCCCCAAAAAAACAGTTTAAGGAAATTTCCAGCAAAACTTCATACTGAGAAACAATTAGAACTTAATGCATAGAGTTTTAATGAAATTTTAGGGACCAGAGAGATGGCTCAGCAGCAAGGTCCTTGATGCCAAGCCTCAAGACCTGTATCTGCTCCCTGGGATCCTGGTAGAAGGAAAGATATGGCTCCTATTATGGTATAACCCCTAATAAATATGGTTAAAAACATAGAAAACATATTGTTCATAAGCTGCTGAACGTTTAAGATTTGGATGGTATGTACCCTGAGAAACTGGGAGATGGGAGACAAATGTTTGATCATTCATAGCTCAGTAGAAGATTAATGACATTCCTTGGAACTTTTCATCTTTATTTACTGGCAGTCAAAGTCAACTTTACGCAATGTAAATAATCATTGATTTCTTCTCTAAGTAGGTATTCCCCTTTCACTGTTGTTGTTCTGAGTCATGATGTAACATGATGCACATGTTATTGAAGAGTCAAACATGAACGTTCTCCCCAGTATGGCCATGTTCTGAGCTCACTGGTACTCTTTCTCTTCCTCATAGACCACATGTGACCAAACAAAAACTGGAAGCTAATTCACCTCATTGTGCTTTCTACAGCGAGTGAGGAGACTACTTCACATATTATAAAAGATTAGGTAAACTTTAATCATTGAAGAATGTCACCGAAGTAAGACCCTGGAGAGGATGTAGATCAGCAGACAATCCCCTGCTTTGTCAATCCCAGCTTTCCTGAGCCTTCAAAGCATCCATGTGGTTCTGACCGATTGCTTACTTGTCCTCTATCTATTGTGCTCCCCTTCACCTGACAGTACTGTCTCTGTGTCTCTTTACTCCTTGGTTGTTGTCTCAGGTCTCACTAGAAAGTACAGAAGTCTCTCTCTCTCTCTCTCTCTCTCTCTCTCTCTCTCTCTTTCTCTCTCTCTCTTTCTCTCTCTCTCTCTGTTGGTTGATGTGATTGTGTGTGTGTGTGTGTGTGTGTGTGTGTGTGTGTGTGTGTACATGCCTGGAGGTCACCTCCTTTGAGGCAGAGGTTCTCATTGTTTGGAGCTCACCAATTGGGCTAGACTAGCTGTTCAGTTGGTACCAAGGGTCTTCCTGTCTAGTCCTCCCTGAGGCTGAGGTTACAAACACATACAGCCATGCCTAGCATTTTTATGTGGGTTCTGGGGATTGAACTCAGGTCTTTATTCTTGCAAAGCAGACACTTTACTGACTAGGGGCATTCCCTGCCCCTAGTAATTCTTTCTTGTCTGTGATTCGGCTTTCTGTAATTTCAGCTGCCTTTGATCGACTACCATCCAAAACTGTTAAAAGGAAAATTTTACTATTTGACATGGTTTAAATTGTATACCATCTCACTAGCATCCATCTCGGATATGCTATTTGAACAGGAGCACTGAGGACCAACCTGCCTCTGGTGGCAGTTTGATAAAGACAGCATGGGTGCTAGTGTAGCCAGCTTGGCTTTTTTACAGCCTCCCCTTGTCTCTCAGCTTCTCACCCCAAACTTTGACCAAACTTCTACCAACCACAAACCATGCTTCATCTCCCTCCCTTTATTTTTCCAATGATAGAAAAAAAGCCAACTGTCCACTGAGTTACCAAGCAGCTGTCCAATATCTGTTCATCTTCACTCTTTAATTTAGCCGTGTCTTTAATTGAGCATCAGGGAAAGGCAATATTAAGTATGTTTATATGGAGTTGACCCAACAAAACATAATGTCTCTAGGACATAGTCATATAGCAGTCATTGTGTTTAACAGGTAACATATATTACACTTGATATACAGACAGATACCTCTCTACAGTGATGTTTAAAAAAAGACTCTCTCAAAAAGTTACAGGGCTGGTAAATGGAAGAATCATGGGCCTCTCATGTTCACCACCCAGGACACCTATATGTAGGTTTGTCTTCAGTCACAGCAAGACTTGAAAGAGACAGCATACAAGTAAACACACCATTGAGGAGCCAGGACAGCTAGCATTTGTTATAAAAATGAGCAAAGAGCTGCTCAGTGGGCCCTCACATTCTTATTGATTTCTAGTAGCTTCCATACCATGCCTTAGAATCATTTATGTATTCTCAAATACTGTATGTTCATTATGAACCATGTACCATGCCTGACTCAGGGACACAGTGGTTGTGTTAGAAAGTCTTCTATTGTGACAAACACCTGGGAGAAAGATTCAAGGAGTGAAGACTGATTTGAGGACATGACTGTAGACTCTGCAGGGAAGAGGGTCATTGTAGACGCTGCACTGTTCATAGGTCTTTGGCCCTGTCACTATAGTAAGGCAAGCCATCATGGCAGCAGGAAGGGAGACAGAACAGAACTGTGTACTTCATGGCAACTAGATGCAAAAAGTCGTAACAGAAAATACCAGGCCATGCTTTTTCAAGGATTATTCCCTTGTGGGGCAGTGGACTGTGCCACCAGACAGAAAAACAGATAGGGTTGTAGCAAGTTCAGAACCCTGATCAATCTGATAATTGAGAATGGCAGGAGTTCGAACCAGCTCTCGACTAGGTTCCTGTCTGGGAGCAGGTGACCAGGACACCCCACAAAGAGGACCATGACAATAGTCAGGTAGCATCAAAACCTAGAGTTCTCCATGCTGATGAGGTATCTAGATATGCCCTGAATATTTAGTCAATGAGCTTCCCTTCCTGAGCATTCCTTCCTGCAAAAGGTATTTAATCCTTCATTCACCCTGAGTAAGACATATGCGTCCTCATTCTCCATGAATAAAACAGTTTGGACAAGCAAGCACTGTCTCTTTCATCAATGACTGCAGCATACATTGTGGGTAGGTAGGTGGGTGGGCTTTGTCGTTCAGAGCCACACCTAAGTTTCCTATAGAAGGCCTGCCTTCCACCTCCTATGTAGTTTGACATTTACTCTGAGCTAAGGCTGATTCCACCCCTGTCCTCTACTTATCAGGCCAGCAGACTACCGTTCCAAACTCCTTGAGGTGCCTAGCAGCACTTAGGTACACAGGAGGTACACCATAGTTCTCAATTCTTTGAGGCCCCCAACAGTGTCTGGGTACTCAGGACTTTGAGAATCACAACATCTGCCCTAGACCCCACCGTTTCTCAACCCGAGAAACAGGCTGGGACTGTGTTTTGTCTTCCCTGAGCAGCACGTCTTAGCCCTGTACCTCAACAGCTAGGAAGAAATGAAGCCTAATGTCCCCGTGTTTTCACCTTTCCTGAGCCACGTGTTGGCCCTCTGACATCCCAGCAGCAAGGCAAAAATGCAGAGCGACATTCCCTAGTCCACATAGTCCCTATGTTCCACTGTTATACTTCTCAATCGTCTGTTCGAGTTTTGACTCCTTGGATGGCCTAAACCATTGACAGAGTTAAATCCAATCATCTCTGGAGATACTGTCACAGAGATGTGGTAAACTGATCTTCTAGGTGTCTCTCAACCACTCACCCCCCAGAAAGTTGACACTTAAGATTACCCATCACAGAAGTAAAGAACATAGAACTGTTGGTATTTATACATCTTAGGATCCCACTTCCACCCTATTGGTAAAATAGGTCTTTTGTTTCTAGTTTTTGGTTGTCTCTTGCCATTTACCTAAGGGGCTTATACACATTAATTCCTATGGAAAGAAAACACATACTTAAGTCGTGGGTCTTGGGTGTCTGTTTTGCAGAATTCATCCTCCATTAAAAACTAAAGTAACCATCATAGTTTACAATTACCTTGGTATTAAAGTAAATATACCAGTAGTTTATAATGAAAAATTTTCTTCCATCTCAGAATAAATAACTATATCAGACCATTTTCTTTTTTTTAGAGTTTTTTAAAATTTATTTTATATATGTGAATACACTCTCACTGTCTTCAGACACACCAGAAGAGGATGTCAGATACCATTACAGATGGTTGTGAGCCACCATGTGGTTGCTGGGAATTGAACTCAGGACCTCTGGAAGAGCAGTCAGTGCTCTTAACCACTGAACCATCTCTTCAGCTCCCTATCAGACCATTTTCATGACTTGCACGATGCTCTGAGCTCTGATGCTGTAGCAGGGGTGCCTAATGGTTATATACATTGATTATGGGTCTAGGTACCACATGGCTAAAAGCTATGTCAGGAATGTCAGGAAATGTCCCAACATTCAGGATAACCAGAACGCCAGGAAAAACCCAAAAAGCCAAAAAACCTCCCTGGACCTTTACTCTCCTTGGTGTATTGTGAACTGTCAGTGACTTTTCTCAGAGTTAAAGACTTTAGCTTTTGATTGCTCTAGTTATCACTCAGCTGTCATTGGGTAATTGCTTAATTATATTATGTGATAAGTGAAGTTTTAAGCAACAAACTCTCCCAAACAGCTGTGATTGGATTTGTTTTTGATACTTTATTTAATTTACAATTATATTTGTAAAATCATAATTAGTCTAGTTTTATCTAATGACCCCATCTCAGACTGTAGAATATTTTCCAAGCGTGTTTTTTTTTTAAATTACACATGAACAAACACCATAATTTTAAAAGGGTTCAAGTGAAACGGCCACTCACATAATTTTCACTATGCAATACCAACCAAGTATTTAGAAATCTGCCCCCAACCCCTAGAAAAATATTCTTAACGAATACAGGAATGTTTCTTCCAAAAGGTTGAATTCATATAGTAATTTAGAGACACATCTTTCTCTTCAGAAGCCTTGGAATCTAGCTCTTGACCTTTTCTTCTGTGCTCAGGATAAATAGAATTCTTTGGATAAACCAAATGACGTTAGAACTGGTCCTGAGCAAAAGGTTAAGTTCTTGTAAAGACCACAATTGGATTTTTGCTTAATCTGTAAAAAGTGCCTTTATCTGTTTTGTTTTTTTCCTCTAAATTTTGCTGTCTCTCCTAATTAGCTGTACCTTGCAGGGAATTTCTGTTATTTCTCAGTCTTTTAAGGGGACTGTGTGGGTGACATTTAGAATAATCAGAGTGGGCAAGAGTGAAGCTTTGTTGTCATTTCTACTTGCTAACAATTCCGAGTTCTGAAAAGTCTGGCCCATGCCATGAAAAGTTTGTGTGCTTAGTGAGCTGGTATCCAATTGGGCAATCTTCTAAGTCTTGGGAAATGTCCTAGAAGCTTGGCAAGAAGTTGTCCTCATGAGAACATGAGTGCTGCCAATTTCCAATTGGCCAAGACACATTACATGGACAGCTTTCCCTCTGAGCAAGCAGGCAGTTCCACTCCAACTGGAATCTGCAATGCAAAGATACACAGGGGAGGAAGATTAAACAAACCTTTTCAGATTTCCAGTCCAGGTGAATCTTTCATCCTATCTAGTCTGCTGCAATTTCCTTTTGATCATCAACCATTTAAAATATTAGGGGATAGTGGGCATCTTATGGGTTAGTTTTTAGGATTGATCAAAAGCCAAGGCTCACACCAGATGAGTGAACTCAAATCTCTTTTTATACATATGCAAACTATTGAACCTGCTGGAATGGTTCAAAATTTAGATCTGCTCTGTGAGGCAACCTGCCTGTCAGCTTGGCCCTGGCTCAAATGGTGCCCACCCTTCATGCAGTTTAGGAAAAATGGTGACAGCTGTGTTCTTTGCCTGACTGCTTCCATTTATGAAAACATGAGGGTAAATGGTAGACACTCCCACAGGCCCCTTTACTGTGAATTCTTTTCTAGCCACAGCCAAGAGTAAAAGGTCCTAATAGAACAGAGCAGCAGTCATCTATAGCCTACCTCAAGTAGGTTGAATACAGTTTTTATTTTTAAAAAAGAGTCCAATAAATTAAATATCTAATCTTATCTATCTATCTATCTATCTATCTATCTATCTATCTATCTATCTATCTATCTGTCTATCTATTTTCCTAATTGTAGTTTGTAAACAACAATTTTGTTCTTTTAGTTATTTAGGTGTGTGTGTGTGTGTGTGTGTGTGTGTGTGTGTGTGTGTGTGTGTGCTTCCATTGTTTTTGTGAAACTATATGTGCATATTTGTATGTACACATGTATGGAGATCATCAGTCAACTCAGATGATGTTCTTTGTTTTTTGACAAGAGGCTTCCCATTGGTCTCTCATTATGTCTCATGCTTGTGTAAAAAATACTTGTGTGACTAACGACCTCCACACACACATATATGCAAGTACGCACACATAGCTGCGTACAAATGGGAAAGTGCTCAATTAATAAAGAAAAAAACACCCAAAATTGTCCTTCACAAATTGCAAATAGGCAAACATAATCCTTAAGTGATAGAAATTATCATTTGTCCTCAAGGTTGTCTTAACTCACAATTATCTCTAATTGTACTCATTTCCCTGTGAACCACATGATCCTGTTGTTCTTTCTGGGGGTTTTTCTACAGATTAGTTGTATTGGGTTGAATGATCTTTGGAGGTGAAGGCAGATATATCAGAGATGGGATGGATTTGGGGTGTCAGTTCTGGGTTCTTCACTCTAAGGTGGTTAAAAAAGTGATTTTTTTTTAACTCACAAGAAAGAAAATTCCTTTATGAGAGAACTTAGAGTTGAGTCATAAGAGAGATGACTGAAGGAACTTGTGCTATGCGATTTGGAGAAGGGATAAGTCACAGAACTTTAAACCTTGGAAGGATTTTAATTTGCAAGATGGCTTGGTCCAGAGTATGACACAATGCCCATGGGACCATGTCTTCCACAAGTCAGCCATCAACAGCTAACTAAGACTCTTGCTCCCCCAGCACTGGGGAAGCCTCACCCACTGCTTTATAATGCGCTTTCAGTATTGACTTCTTATGTAGTATACAGTTAAAGTCCCTCCTTACTGATCAACAGAAATGACTGAATAAAACATACAGGAATTTGACTTTAAAAACTCTCCGAGTTGATCCATAAAAGAATGGCTCGCTGACTTGCATTTAAGTTTAAAAGACTTTTTCTAACAAGACAGATTTACAGTAATATACATTATTTACCACATTAAAAAATTAATGTATCTCTTTCTTTTGAAGACTTCCTTTTCCACCCCTACCTTTTCTTACTATAAGAAGGAAAAATGATTGAGAAACAGGAAGGTCTGTGCTATCCCAAGACTAGAGATGACATAGGTCTTTTTTTGAGTCATAATGGTAGCACCCTGGCCAAGCCTCAAGACAGAAGACACCCCAAAAGAAGGTTTAACTCTAAAAGTGGGTTTTTCGTCTTGTCACTATGTTCTATGCAAGGCTCAGAAGGAATGAACGTCATTTTTGTGGATACAACTGGTGGCTTGAGAAACTAGGGTGTTAAGAGATATCTTGGATAGACTGGATTGTAGCAGATCTCATCCCTTAAGCTGTTTCAACTCAAAAGTGACCTTGGAAAAAGAAAGAGGCCCTTAGTAACAATGATGCAAAGTTCCTATGAGGCCCATAGGAACTCAAATTTCATTTAACTTAGGTCAAGCAACAGCATGGCAACAGAAATTTCTTGTGCACACTTATGTATGGTGCTAATTTTTTCTACAACATAGCTAAAACATAGAGCCAATGGCTTGAGGGGATTCAAGCACTAGATGTAGACAGTGAAATTATAAAATCCCTCTCAATTCCCTTGTATGACACCAGGCATTAGAAGTTTCTGTTGCTGTGTTTTTGATCTTAGCCATTCTGACTGGTGTGAGATGGAATCTCAGGGTTGTTTTGATTTGCATTTCCCTAATGACTAAGGATGTTGAACATCTCTTTAGGTACTTCTCAGCCATTAGATATTCTTCAGGTGAGAACTCTTTGTTTAGCTCTGTACCCCATTTTTTAATAGGGTTATTTGGCTGTCTGGAGTCTAACTTCTTGAGTTCTTTGTATATATTGGATATAAGCCCTCTGTCGGATGTAGGGCTGGTAAAGATTATTTCCCAGTTTGTTGGTTGCCACTTTGTCCTTTTGACAGTATCCTTTGCCTTACTGAAACCTTTTAATTTTATGAGGTCCCATTTGCCAATTCTTGATCTTAGAGCATAAGCTATTGGAGTTCTGTTCAGGAAATTCTCCCCTGTGCCCATATGTTCAAGGTTCTTCCCTAGTTTCCCTTCTATTAGTTTCAGTGTGTCTGGTTTTATGTGGAAGTTCTTGATCCACTTGGAATTGAGCTTAGTGCAAGGAGATAAGAATGGATCAATTTGCATTCTTCTGCATGTTGACCTCCAGTTGAACCAGCTTCATTTGTTGAAAAGGCTATCTTTTTTCCACTGGATGGTTTTAGCTCCTTTGTCAAAGATCAAGTGACCATAGGAGTGTGGATTCATTTCTGGGTCTTCAATTAAAACACAAGAGACAGCAGTTGTTGGCGAGGATGTGGAGAAAGAGGAACACTCCTCCACTGCTGGTGGGATTGCAAGCTGGTACAACCACTCTGGAAAGCAGTCTGGCGGTTCCTCAGAAAACTGGGCATGACACTCCTGGAGGATCCTGCTATACCACTCCTGCGCATATACCCAGAGGCTTTACCTGCATGCAATAAGGACACATGCTCCACTATGTTCATAGAAGCCTTATTTATAATAGCCAGAAGCTGGAAAGAACCCAGATGTCCCTCAATGGAGGAATGGATTCAGAAGATGTGGTATATTTACACAATGGAATACTACTCTGCAATTAAAAACAATGAATTCACGAAATTCCTAGGCAAATGGTCAGAACTGGAAAATATCATCCTTAGTGAGGTAACCCAATCACAAAAGAACACACATGGTATGCAGTCACTGATAAGGGGATATTAACCCAGAATCTCAGAATACCCAAGACACAATTCACATATCAATATTTCCAAGAAGATGGAAGGAGAGACCCCTGGTCCTGGAAAGACTGGATGTAGGGGAATGCCCAGACAGAGAAGTGAGAGGGTGTTGAATGGGGAACAGAGGGAGGGAAGGGGGCTTAAGGGACTTTCGGGGAGGGAGGAAATGGGAAAGGGGAAATCATTTGGAATGTAAATAAAAAACTTAGATAATAATAATAATAATAATAATAATAATAAAGTTTCTGTTGCTAATATTTAGGCAGGATAATTCTATTTCCTTCCCTTCAATCCTTTCTCCCTCTCCGTCTCTCTCTACCCACCCCCATCTCCCCCTTTACAAAAGCCTTTAAATCTTACAATAATTTAAACTTATTTCAAATGTATGATTTCCCGCTTCTAACTCTGTAGGTTAGGTGTGGCCTCAATGTCTGCAGCTGTGAATTGTGCCAACTCACAGCACCTGTTCCGGGACAGATGTGCTGTGCAGTTAATGAAGCCTCACCTTTGGGTCCCTCTCACATTCTTTGAGCTTTCTCTTAAGCCCTTGCAGCAAAGTTTCCAGGTGTAGAATAAAAGATATCTAGTTAAATTTGCACGTCAGATTTTTTTTTTTAAAAAAAGAGTATGCTTAGTGTAAGTATGCATCGAATTTTGCATGAGAAAGGCACTAAAATTGTTCATTGTTTATCTGAACCTTCAGTGTTACCGGGAGCTCTATATGTTAGCCTTGCTTCAGAGGTGGCACAGCTATTTGCTTATTTGTTTTCTTCTCAGGAGCCTGGGACAATCTCTATGTCCCCACAAAGACTGGTTTATTTTAGAGGGGGCTCACAGTTCCTTATATTGATTAACATAAGGCACTTGCAATTGTTTAAATTATGATGGAACCTGGAGGGATAGTTCCAGAGGCTAAGAGTATTTCCAGACGAACTGGATTTGGCTACAAACAACTTAACTCCAGCTTCAGGGCTTCTGATGCCTTCTTCTGGACCCTATAGGCATGGTAGTCACATGCACATACCCACGCACATAATTAATGGTAAAAGTATTCAAAATTATTGTTGTTGTCGTTGCTATACAGAATAATCAAATAGGACGAGGAGTACTGCATTTCATGGCTTCTGCTGCTAACATTTATCTTGTGATGAGCCAAGTGTTGAATTGCTTTTTTCTGGGTTAAAAATTTTCATTTACCGTAGGACCTCTTTATTCACAGTATCTTTATTAACCTATGTACTGTTCTGAGCCATGTTTCATGGCCACTGCTTCTCTGATCAAGAGAAAAAGAAAATACATATAGTGCAGAGTCAGAAACCGGTTCTCACTTATGCAAGAAAATATTATTGGACCATTCACAACGGGAACTGAAAAGAAAGGAATTTTATTCTGAGGCAATTGTCTCCGTTGTTTTAGCTCAGTGATTATTTTGTGGGTTCTATATAGTCATAAAGGTCTTTCTTCCTTCTGTGTATCTTGTTCTACTGCCCATGAGTGAGACAGGTATCCTTTAGGTTGTAGCTCCCTGAATCTCTCTTACTGTTAGCCAATGCATCTCCATGTTTCCATGGGAACGGCTCCAATCATGCACCCATGCTCTGTGTTAGACAGGGTTGCACCCATCCCACACTCTCCTATTTTCAAACAACTCAAGTTCTCACCAAAACTTGATGAGCTCCGTCTATACTGGATAGGATTCTGATAACCCGTTAGGAGAGATTGACTCTGTTCTTTTCCACCTGGGTGTTGGGTAGCAATTTCTTCTGAGTTGAAACATTCTATCCTGCATGGAGGCACGTGAGGCTTAGAAAATAAACCTCAAATGTTTGGAAAAGCTGGAACTTAGAATGTTCATTAGGTCCTCTCCTTATAAATCCAGTAAACAACTGCTAAGGGAAGAGATTTGACCAGTCCAGTTACCTGAAAGAGACTCTCTGAACAGCCCAGTTACCTGGAGCAGACTAACTGACTTGTTCAGCTTCTCCAAGGTTGTATAGAGAGATACAGGGTCCCTGCTTTACTAGTTGTCACTTGGGCTGGGGTAAGCTTTTTGGTGATGACCCCTGCCTTTCATCCATACTCCTATGAGTAATTCCAATAAAACTTTGAATTTGTGATTGTTATTTTGGTCTGTCATTGGTTCCCTAGATGGGTTTAAGAGACACTGTGTCATATTCTCCCGGGAAAAGAGACATATAACTCTAGGACATTAAGGACTTTAAATGATAGGATGTCCTTAAGAAGTGAGCATTTTTCCGATCAGTTTTTTGAGGTTGCTGGGGCAAACAACTATAGTGCTGGCTTGTGGTATTTCTCATGCACTAATTGCTAATGGAAAGTCAATGAGCTCGCTACTATTTTGAACAATGAGAAGGATAAGACTTACACTAATGGTCCAGAGAATACGACTTTCCCCAGCCCTGTTGAAACTGCACGCCCCTATCATGGATAATCCTTACTCTGTGTTCACCTTTGAATGGTTTTTCTTTCCCAGCTTGTGTCTTGGCACCACGGTGTCAGCCACTCCTTTGTTCCTATACACCAAGCCCATACTGATAGAAGATTTTAGGGACAATGAGTGCTTGTCTGTCACCGATCACTGTTTCTGAGTTCAGTGAACACATCCACTTGCATAATTCCAACCACGGTCTATGAAAATGAGGAAGCCAAGGCGTACAGATGGTTAGTAAGTTCACCAAGGTTACACAGGGAGTGTGTGGCAGAGCTGTGATAGGAACCCAGGAATTCTGTATGCAGCACCATCTTTATTGCATTGCATTTAGCAGTGTCAGCAAAACACTTAGTGTCATGCACCGCCACATGGTCATCCATCAAACAGGCTCACCATTTAAAATGGAATTCTGTCCCAGACCCTATGCTACGTATTTGGCATGTATTATTTCAGAAAACTGTGATTATCTTGAAGAACCTGATTTTTACAGATGTAATCCTGAATTTAAGTATTAAGTATTTGGTCCATGGTTATATCTCTATCCCAGTGTCATATTCCACGTATGAGGCTATATTGACAAGCAGGTACTTTGTCTTTGGGGGCTCCCCTTCCTCCCAAAACCTGTAGGGTATATTTGCAATCTGCAAGGGTATATTTGATGTTTTTAGGACCAACCACCCCAGACAGTGGAGTGTTTTCCACACAAGCCTATTATGTTTCCCGTGTCTCTCAAATGGCTTCCTCGTAGTCTTTTTGATACTTGTTTAGGTTTGGTTTCATGGAAAATCAATTTCATGATCATGTTTTACTATAACTCCCTTTCTTCCCCTTCTCCTCTCTGTTCAAACACAATCTGTCTCCAATCTCACTGGGACCATTGGGGCGGCAGAGCCACTTCCTGTTTCTGTGTTTTGTTGCACCTCACATTGGGGTGATCTATCAGGCAATCAGCCACAGCAAGATGCTAAATGCCAGATGGTACTCTGTGAGCAAGGATCATCCTCCGAACATCTGTGGCCAGTCCTGAGAGAGGAAATGCCCTACTGTGTAAAGCATCTGGGCTGCAAATTAGTCACAAAGAGTGATGCAAAGAAAGAGAGTTGCTCCTAAAGGAAACTGGTCACATCCTATGAGCTCAACAGTGTTCCCAGTGGGTGGACATGGTGATGTAGGGGGGTGCATTCTCCAAGGAAGAATTGCTTTACCTTGAATCCTTCTTTTGACTTTTTGTAACAATGGTCAAATTTCAGCAGCAACACGGGATTTTCTAGGATTCACTTTGGTTATTTGTTCCTGAGGTATAAATAAATAAAACCAGAATAAATAAAAAATATAAAACACATAAAACAAAGGAGGAAGGAAAGTACTCATTGGGCTTACAGGTTACAGTCTATTATCTAGGGAAGCCTGTGTTGGAAAATTAAGGCAAGGTCTGTAACGGAGACCAGAGAGGAACACTGCCTGCTGACTTGATTCCTCTGGCTTTTTTCTGCTATCTTTCATACAACCTAGATTCATCTGCTCAGGGGTGACATTGCCCATAATAGTATGAGCCCTCCCACATTAATCAGCAATCAAGAAATCTAGCAGACATGACTACAGGGAAATCAGATAGAGGTCCTCAATTTAGAGTTCATCTTCTCAGGTGTTAAATTAACAAAACTATGACTATCTTCCTTCTTTCTATTTTTGTTTGCTGGTTTGTTTTTATGTGTGAACGTATGTGCACCATGTTCATGCAGCACCTACAGAGGCCAGAAGAGAGCACCAGTTTCCCTATAACTGGAGTTACAGGTAGTTGTAAGCCACTAAGTTGGTTCTGTGAACTGAACCTGGGCCTTCTGCAATGGCAGCAAGTGCTCTTAATCATGAGGCATTGCTTTAGTGCCAGCCACGGTCTTTTTAATCAAAAAGTTAAAGCATTTAGTGAAGACTCGCTATGGGAAGCCATATGTTATGTCATATATGCCTTGTATAGGTAATTGTTAGCAGAAGATCATCACCTCTAAAGAGTGCAGGTAAACAATTGAGTCCACATGCTTTTGTTCATTTCAAATGATTTGATTTATTAATTTATTCACTAACTGAAAGTTTTGGTATTGAATACTTAATATATGCTGGATGTCCCAGTATTCCTAGACTAGTACCGAAGTCCCGGAGAATTCTGGAAAGAAATCATGTAGGGGAGTCAATTGTCTTCAGTCTACACTGTAAGGCCGAGGAAGCTGGGGTCTGAAGTCTGCAAGAAGCGGCAGAGGCAGCAGCAGCCACAGAGTTGATGTGCTTGCTAGCACATTGTGAAGGCAAGCAGACAAAAGGCAGAGCCCTTCTTCTGATTGACTTTTATCTAGACACCACAGGCGTTGCCCAGATTTAGAGTAGGTCTTTCCAGTTCAAATAACTGGATCAAGAGCAGCCTTCATAGGTGTGCCCAGCAACCAATCTTTTCTGGATCCAGATAAGTTGACAATGAAGATAAACCATCAAGGTTACAAAGCCCTGGGTCCAAAATGGGGCTAGGTTGTAGCTCAGTTGGTAGAGAGTCTGGCAGTCACTCTGTTGGTAGACTGTCTGGCAGGCATAAGCCCTGAGCTTAATTCTCAGACCATCCTAAGCCAGGCATGGGGATGCACATCTGCAATCTTAGTTCTTGGGAAGAGGACAGAGGGGGAATTGAAAAGTTCAACGTCATCCTTGGCTATCTAGTGAATTTGAGGGTAGCCTGGATTACATTTCATCCTGCCTAAACGAAAATGTCCAAAATAGGTTTTACTGGGCCTGAGTCAAGGAACTGGCAAATCCATGCAGCCACTGGGCTCTGATTGCCAATATGCTTGTCTTGTCAAGATTCCAGAGACCTAGCACATCCCTCGGTGTGTGACTTCTTCTGTCTTGAGAACTAATGCTCACACATCTTTGGGGACCTGGTAAATTTCTCTTAGACTCAGGCTTTCTGTTCTCATTGTTGAATTGCCTGTCCTTTATGACTCTGATTCTCCTGCCTTGCCCTCTTGCAGGACCCTACGAGTACTCTAAACCTACCGGACAGGTAAGAATAATCTTCCTACCTCACTATGTTTAATTATACCTGCAAAATAGCTTTTTTTAACCAGGAATATTCTGTTCCAAGAGCTGCTGAAACAAAGCAGGAATGCTTACACCTTGAACTGCCTTCAACTATAGCTATCAGCAAGACCTTTGCTCTGAAGAGTTTCGTCAGAATGCTTTCTGATTCTTCCTAGCTTCTGGTGGTACCTCTATTTGGTGGCACTCTTGGACTCACAGCGACATTGCTCTGCTTATCTCCTTTAGCAATCTCTGCTCTGACATGGCTATTTCTTACATATTGTACTGGCTGGTTTTGTGTGTCAATTTGACACAAGCTGAAGTTATCACAGAGAAAGGAGCCTCCATTGAGGAAATGCCTCCATGAGATCCAGATGTAAGGCATTTTCTCAATTAGTGATCGAGAGGGGGATACCCCATTGTGGGTGGTGCCATCCCTGGGCTGGTAGTTCTGGGTTCTATGAGAAAGTAAGTTGAGCAACCCAGGGGAAGCAAGCCAGTAAGCAGCACCCCTCTATGGCCTCTGCATCAGCTCCTGCCTCCAAGTTCCTACCCTGTGTGAGTTCCTGTCCTGACTTCCTTTGGTGATGAACAGTAATGTGGAAGTGTAAGCTGAATGAACCCTTTCTCTCCCAACTTGCTTCTTGGTCATGATGTTTTGTGCAGGAATAGAAACCTTGACTAAGACACACACACACACACACACACACACACACACACACACACACGTATACACACACAATATATACATTGTATGTATGTATGTATGTATGTATATATTGGCTCTGGACCCACAACAGTGACTCCATCTTTACTTCTGTACCTATGCAGGGAATCTGTTTCCAATAGCATTTAGACCTGTAAAACTTTGTAGACACATCACTGGGTTAGGATTTTAATATACCCTTTGGTGGGGCATAATTCAACTCACAAGACCATGTAAGTTCCTACCATGGGAGATAATCTTAAGTTTCTACCGAATGTAAGTGGCTTTGGTAAGAGAGGACCCAATGACTCATTCTATCCCATATTTATAAATTGCAGATGATAAGATGAAGCGTTACAGAAGCTAAGAGATGAGACAGACTTCAGCATCTACGTCTATTGACTTCCTGTCTTATGTCATTTCTATCTGTGTGGGTAAGTACTAACCCTCATGTCATGTAAAAGAGTACTTGAATGTAAATGGAAATTTGCAGAAATGTCGTTGAAATCAGTGACGTGGCAAAGCTTTAAAATTTTCAATGACTTTTTTTTTTTCAAATCCCTTGGTTTGGCTTTCTGGCTTTGAGGACATCACCTTTTAAATTTGACCCCAGTTCCTCAGCTTTGAATGAAGATTATTATACAAATCCAAAATGAGATTGGCTAATGGCTAATGAAAGGCTCCTCATCAACCACATGAGAGCTGAGAGCCACAGAAGGCACGAACAGTACTTGTGCTAAAAGCTGCCTGGCAGAGCCTGGGTGTGGGTGTGCAGTTGAGAAGAGGACAAAGGTTATTGCTGGCTGCCCTCTGAACTCCTCTTTTACAGGTCTAAATGCTTAAAAGTTAGCTTCTGTTTTGATGATAGCATTCAACATTTAATGCTTGTATTCTTTCTTTAGCACTGATTACTTCAAAGGAAAAAAAAATAGAACTTTGTAGACACATCAGCTTTCCCTGCCCTTTCCCCAGTTTCCACTTGTTTTTAAAACTCTCAATGTTTTTTATTTAAACCATAAAGAATGCATCGAATACTCCATCAAATTCGCATACCCTATACAAAGTCTTTCTTGTTGAGGAAAGGTGGAAAAAGTTAAGACATGGATATCTTTTAAAACCCCATGTAGGTCAGAAGGGCCCAGATTTTAATGAAAGGGTCAAGAAAGCCATCTTATGGAACCAGTGTCTCCACGGAGATGGGAGATTTGCCAACACCTATGTGAATCATGATCAGAACAAAATGGCTGACTTGCTGTTGCTTTAAAAATTTCCATTTTCAATTTAAGCTGTTGCTTAAAACCAGGCAGCAGGCAAGTTTAGAAGTGCAGACTTGGCCTTTTCTATTGCTGGATTATGGCTATCCAGTGAAAGGCACACTGCTATGGAGAAGTCCATGTTCTCTTCAGTATTTTCTGTACAAAAGGGGAGAGCTGTTTTACAGCTTTATGCACCGAGATTTGTGCACTCTGGATTAATCCCATGTAACTCAGCTATTCCTCACTTCTCTGTAGGACTTGGAGATTATATTGGCCCATTTTCACCTTAGACTCCATAGCTATGTATACAAGATGAGAGGTCTTTAAGAAATTCAGCATCATATGAATGTTAAATGAATCATATTCTCATTTGTGCTACACAAGTGCAGGGTCAGCTGCTGAGACTGCCACTTCTCTATGCCTTATGGTTTACTGTAGCTTCGATACAGCCTCGGGTCATATGACCGTATGCTTTGAAAGACAGAGTAGGGAGGAGGTACCTATCTGAATGCCGCAGCGAATGAAGCCCACCTTCAAAATCATTCTTGACAATAAAAGGAATTTTTGTTGTGATTAACTCATAGATAGTAGTTAACAAGTGATGAGACCCTGGCAAAATCTGACCCACAAAGAGCCCAATAAATCCATAATATATTATTACTCCTGGATTCTGACATCTAAAAAGAGTTGAGTAATATACAGGGACAGAATTTGTTCTCTAGAAGACAAATTTCTAGGATTATATAGGGTATGGTGGTGTTTTGTTTGGCATATCAGAAAGCTCATGGCTTGCCACTCAATGTCCAACTCACCTCTTTGAAACTTGGGTCCCAGCCAGACCTTCTTAATCAGAATTCCCATTAAAAAAAAAATCTCCAGATACTTATACACTCCCTGAAGTCCAGGAAGTACTTGCTTAAATGCTACTCTGCCGTAAACAGAAAGCAATTGTTTACTGAATACAATAATAAATCCAAGAGTGGACAGTTCAGAGTCTGTCGGAATCATGCTGTCTTAGTGGTTCAATTGAAAATCCCAAATTTTTGCCACCTTTTCCCCCTACAGTACTAAAAAGGCAAAGCCATTATACCTGGACTCTATAATCACAAAGTAGCTATCAAAAGAATGATTTCATTTGACTCTTCTTTTTCTGGTTTCAATTTGTTGACTGTCATTCTACTCTGTTATTTGGGGCCATGTGAGGCAGAACATGATTGGGGAGGGTGTAGGTAGAGCAAAGTTACCATCTCACAGTGCCTAGGAACCAAAGACAGGTGATTCAGGAAGAAACCAGTTTCCCAGCATCCCCTTCAAAGGACAGAACCCAATGACCTAACTTCCTCCCTTTGGACCTCAGCAGTTCCTGAACTCTACCTCCCAACATCACCTCAGGATGTCAACTTTACTCGATGAGACTTCAGGGAATATTTAGAATCCAGTCTAGAACAGGCAGTCATGAAAAGATAACATAGGGCTTTCTTGTTTATTTTGGAAGTGAACAGACCTCTAGGAATTCTATCCCTGGTCCCTCTTCGCTGTAGCATGGGGCTGAACACAAGGGGGCTGCAGAGTGAAGCATTTGAACTGCACTGTACCACTAAAGGCATAGGGCACAGTCAGTGGATTGATTGTTTTTGTTAATACATTTTGATAGAGGAAAAACTTGGGCAAGTAAGGTTGGGAAATAAATCTACATAGATTTCCTCTATTTAAGACTTCTCAAAGTTTTTCATAAAAAGGTGCACGACAAATTTCCCAGAGGGAAATACAATTATAGTGTTTCCACTGACTAGATCACAGAATCTCCTGTTTCAGGAACTGGTGTTCCTTTTGAATCAAATGACATCATTTTTTTTTAAAAGTAGAATGATGTAGTGTCTCTGTCATTTATTCAACTCTTGTTGGATTTCTAATGCCTAGAATAATATATAAAGGATTCATTTGGCCTTTTGTAGACCAGATTTTGTCAATGGGCTATAACTTGTTGGTCATTGTTTTTTGAGTTAATCACATCAAAAAAATTAACATAACAATAATAATATCTACTGATAGTTGTCTGGCATCCTTCTATAAAAATTCATGGATTTCTGTATTTTATATTTAATAAAACGTATTTATCTACAATATAAAACATATGCATATATAGACAAACACATGTTATCTTCTGATCCAATGACATTATTGTATTGTTTTCTAAAAATCTACAGTGCCATGTTATGAAATTCCCTGAGAAATGGAAATCATAACCAGGGCAGGGATACACGGTAAGTATATAACTGGATAACCTAGTCTGTAGCTGTGTTAGTCAGGATTCTCTAGAAGAAACAAGCCAATAGAATAGATACATCTGCATATGTGAATACATATATATATATGTACATATATATACACATATTAAAAGACAGTTTATTAGAGTGGCTTATCAGCTACAGTGTGGCTAGTTCAACAATGGTTGTCTACCCATGGAAAGGCCAAGAATACAGTAGTTGTTCAGTCACGAGGCTGGATATGTGAGGTGGTTTTGCTCTGTGTTGGAATCCTGAAGAAGCAGGTTCTAACAACGCTGAAGAGATGCCTCAGCAGCAGGAGAGATGGACTTGCCAGCCAGAGAGGAGGCAAACTGGCCAAAGCAGAGAGCAAAGAACTGCCTTCATCCGCTTTCTTTTATGTGGGCTGTCACAAAAAGGCATGACCCAGACTTAATATGGGCCTCTCAACCTCAGATGGCCCAGTCAAGAACATCCTCTAAGTTCTACCCAGCTGCTTGGCTTTTTGTTGATTCCAAATCTCAAGTTGATAACCAAGATTAGCCATACCTAGTAGCTCATTTAATAAACATCTTAATGCTTTTCTTTACGGTCTTTTTTTTTTTTTCAAGATGCCTTGAGAATTCCTTAATTTAATCATCATGTTTATTTGGGTGTATGTGTATGTCCGTATGGGGATGGGGGTGGGGCCCACATGCCTGGCCGAGGCCACAGGTAAACTTACAATTTCTCTGTGCATGTCCCATCCACCTCATTCATGTTGAGACAGTCTTTCGGTGGCCTGGAGTTTGCCCACGATGCTCGCCTGTCTGTCCAGTGAGTCCCAGGGCTCCCTCTGTCTCTGTGTCTGCAGTGATCAAAAGGATTAAAAGCGTATCACCAAGTTTGACTTCGTTGCATGGATTTGGGCATCCAAACTGAGGTCCTCGTGTTTTCACAGTAAGTACTGTACTGACTGAACCACATCCCTAGCACTTCAGCACATACATCTTTTAATTTAAAAGACATATTTAATGCAATTTAATTTATGCCCCTTTTCCTTAGGGACAATAAGCCAACGGCGGAGCTTTGTCCATGCCTGCTGTCCGTGTATTCACGGTGGGTGTGGCCGTGCACAGGGGACAGTAGTGGATGCTGTTGAGGAAGGCTCTCTGTTATTAGAGAGGATAGCAGCAGAGAGAGGGGCAGCAGAGTAACTAACTAGCCTCTGGCTGATAGGGTACCGGGGTCAGCATCCTCTGTGCTCACAGGCACACTGTCTCTGACAGTTCAGGGAGCCATTCATTGTGTCTCTGCTGGCATTTTCTGTCCGGCCACTGCAATGAGAACAGATCCCAAGGCGACCACAGTGATGTACCTGTGGATTGAGTTCAGGCCGTTAAATGGCCATCATGCGACCTATCTAATGTCATTATAGTCTGACTTCAGCAAAGCAGAGAAATAGAAGGGGAAAAATGACACAATTACCAATGTGCGTGTCCTCGGACTCTGAAAGAGCCTGAAGGAAGAAGTGTCTGTAAGAGAGGATAAGTGCACATGCGTGCACACACACACACACACACACACACACACACACACACACACGCAGTCACACACTGAGAGCTGCCCATTGGCAATGAACACTGTACACTGTACAAAGAGGGGTCAGGAAACTGAGGTTCCAACTGGAGGAGGCCTGGGTGCACTCTCTATAGGCTCATCTACAGCCAAGCCCTTATTATTCTTATTTATTTTTCTAGAGTCCTGTGGAAGAAATTCCACAAACCCAGAAAGGGAAGTGTTAGAAATCTCAGGTCTTCTGCTACCCTGTAGAAGACAGTCTGTAACTTACGCTTCTTGTATTTTACTTAGGCATTAAAAAGAAGGAAAAGAATCCCGTTGGGCCATAAACTGGGCTAAAACACACATTCGATAAAGCAGAATAGACCTGTGTATGGGTTTGTTTTTGCAGCACTGAGCGCTGAACCATGCGTCTCACATACAAGACAAATACTCTACCATGAAGTTATATCTACTTATCCTTTTTACTTTCATTTTGAGACAGGGTCTCACTAAGTTACCCAGGCTGACCTCACAGTCATCTACAGTTCAGTCTGGCTTTGAATTTGTAATCTTCTTGCTTCAGTCTCTCTGGTAGCTGTGATTACAGAACTCAAGCTCTGTGTCACAGAACTCAAGTCTCTGAATGACTTACTGAGCTGAGCCTGTTCACTATACAGCGATTCGCTATAATGTTCTGATAGTTTTTCTTAGAATATTTCCCCTAAAAAGGTGCTTTAGGGATTTTCAAATAATTTCTTACCTCTGTAGGCTTCCCAGGTAACACGTTGCCTGATTCATCCTGATGATTGCATTTCTTAGCATTTATGTAATTTTCACTTCTTCATTTCATTGGCAGAATAATTGTATAAGAAGACTTGTGCAAAATGCCCACCTCCAACTTGTCATAATTATATTACTCATTCTTGTTACCTACTCTTAAAAATAGGCTTGGGTGTGTGGAGTGGTTCAGCACACTGCTCTTCTGATGGACCCAGGTTCAATTTCCAGCACCCACATGGCTGCTTACAACTGTCTTTGTAATTCCAGTTCTAGGGGATCTCACAGATATATATGCAATAAAAAAATAAATAAATCATTAAAAAATAGGCTCGGGGACTTTGGGCAACCCTATGCCTTATTACTATTTTTAAAATGCCTCTCATCTCCGCTCTAATTAGCCGCAATCAGGAAGGCTAGTTGGTGGACACATGGTGTCATAGCTCTGTGAAAAGCTGCCTGATGGCTATAAACCCGGCCATATGTTCTCTCTGAAACGTGATTGTGATCACCTGCGACAGGGACAGCTGATCTGTTTCTTCCTCCTGCGGGTACTTGAGAAGCTGAGAGGCGCACATTGCCCCAGTCTTTTCCGCTAACCAGGGCTGCTTCTGCTAACTGCCTTTAGCATGTTAGCTTCAGTTCTGCCCTAGTGTATACTTGAAGCTGCAGTCGTTTACAGAGTAGATTCACGGCTTTGCCCTTTAACGATGCGGCTCTTTAATTGGACGGCCTGCTTTGGAAGGCAGGAGGCATGCAGGTGGCGCAGGTTTCTAAAACTAAGTCGTTATCAAGAAAGAGGATAAAACCATCAAAAATTTCACAGTGCATGTACAAGAATTTCTCAGCAAAGTTCAATAGATTTGCCCTGAACTGGTACAGCTTATAAAACCCTTGAGCCTAATTGCTTTCTTGCATTTTGGCAAGAAAAATAGCTGACTAGCACCAGAGTAGAAAGAAAGGGATGGGAGAAAGTGTCTTTTAAAGAAAAGCTTCTAGTGAAATTTTCAATCAATATTTTTAATCCCATAAGATGAGATAAAATATGATGTTGTGTTTTGGCAATGAGAGATTGCGGACAGGAGAACATTTCGGGAGCCAAGTTGATGGAAGGCCTAACCACCCAGGTTCAGCCTGGGCGTGCTGTGGGCTTCATGACTGGGCTGTGAGGTACCCACCCGTATCTGACTTTCCCATTCAAGTATGAGAGAGAGAGAGAGAGAGAAGAGGCACGTGTGAGATACATAATGTACTTCCTGTCTATCCACTTAGCATCTCTTGACTGTTCATTAAAGCGACCGGAAGAGGAAAATTGGGTGAAGGCACCAATCCACGTTCACATTTAAAAGGCTTTGTGTTAATCATCTTGGTACCAAGTTTTCTATCTCTGATTCATATATATGTATGCGCCTGTATATGTCTGACATCATATATGTAAGAGTGAAAGCTTATTTTATTACCTTTTCAGTGCTTGGGGGGGCTTGTTTAAAACAGGTCTCTCACCCTTTATCCTTATTTTTTTTTTTTGCTTCCCCCCCCCCCCCGCCACAGACACCTTGTATGCAGCACACACAGGCTATTAAACCGTGAGCTGGCTGGTGATTGATCTCTTTAATAAAAGCAACTTCTTTAGTAAGCAAAGAGTGATAAAGATAAACAAATGTACTGGTTTGTCCAGAGCTTTGGAGATTATGGCAACACAGGGCACCAAGAAAGCCTATTAACAGATAACTCAGATGAAACCCATCAATTCTGATTTCAGGAAGTCGGGGACCGTTCGCTGTAAGTTAATTTTAGCCATGTTTGCTCTTCATTTGTAATACTTTGTAGGTTTTAACAGAAAAATATTTAATAGTGTACTGTGTAGTCCATAGATAAACGATGGGGGCAATTTCTCCACCTAACTGCCTGTCAGGCCCTTTAGCAAGGTACACGCTGCCCGGCAGTTTATCATCTCGATTTCTAGATTGTTGTGGAAGATCACTGAGAGGCCTGAGACTTCCCAGAGGACTGTGCTCTAATCCTGTCATTTTTATTTTTTTTTAAATGCTGGAAAGTGTAAGGTTCCATGGGAAGATGATTTTACATAAGGCTTTTCTTTAGCTCGTCACAATAGCGCTTGCTTTCCATGGTAACCACTGTTTCCATGGTACAGGCTGCAGCAACTCCGGAGCTGCTGAGGGGCTTTCTGAAGATGCTTACCCACCCACGCGTGCGAGAACACACTTCCTCCCTCTCGTCTCTCCTCCCTCTCCTCTCTCCTCCCTCTCCTCCTCTCCCCTCCTAGACTCTCCCTCTCCTTCACATCCTTCCTTTCCCCTCTCCTCTTCTTCTCTAACCTAGCTCTTAGTGTGAATTTCTGACAGGCATTCACTAAACACAGCAAAGCTCATTTTTCAAATGAAGTCTGATTTCCTCCCCCTCATTCGATCAGATAAATAACCGACGGGGTCGTCTGGGATGATCCAGAAATATAACAAAAGCTAGTGCTCCTCAGTGACGTGGGTTAACAGGATAAAATCTTGAAGAGAAAATTTGACAAGGAAAATAGTTCTAGACCAGATTTTCTAAATTTATTCCTATTCCTTAAACTAAGCTAAGTGTGTAGCTCAGCTTTCTGTTAGATTCGGAGACACCTGAGGGACGCTTACACTTACAAGGACCTTGGATACATCTTGGATATTCGAGAGAGTATGATTCAGCTATGCAATAATTAGTAAGCATTTTAATACAATACTCAAAACTCATTGTTAATACAGAATCACTCCAATAGTTTTAGGTTAATACTAAATCATGCATTCAGTGTTCTGTGCCCCTTTATTTTTATTATTCTTAGGGCTGGGAGCATTTACACATTTCAGGAAGGTCAAGAGCATATAATGAAGAATGACTCTAGGTACCATCTGCTTAGTTTTCAAAGACAAGCAACTATGTCATTCTTTGTTTCTGCTTCTGTATTTGCTGTCTTTTTCTTTCTCATCATGGACAGTCACTTCTGAAATGAACTTCCAAATGTTTTAAATCACACACACACACGCACACACACACAGACACGGATTGTAATTTCTGTATTAATAAATTCATTTAAATTATTGATATTTCATTTAAAAATTTAAAAGTGTATTTTGTGTATTATCTATCTATCTATCTATCTATCTATCTATCTATCTATCTATCTATCATCTATCTGTTTTGGTGTGTGTGTGTGTGTGTGTGTGTGTGTGTGTGTGTGTGTATTGTTTGCTCATGAACAAGCATGTGGACCTCAGAGGGCAAGTAGTAAGAGTTTGTTCTCTCTACCATGTGAGTCTTAAGGATCAGACTCCAGTGATCTTATTTGGAGATAAATGTCTTTATTTAGTGAATCATCTCTCTGCACAGGATACTTCATTTTGATTAGCACCATGACCTTTGCTAAATTAGCTAACCTAACCTTGGAACTAGGCATAAAGCTGCTTTGATAGGAGGCATATATATTTCTATTGGGGCGGTCCCTGTGGCAGTCCCCTGATGTGCTGGGTGAAGAGTGGCTTACTGACACATTTATCCAACCAGTGGGCATTCCGTTTAACAATGCTTCCTTCATTATCTTGATATTGCAGCTACAACAGGATTGATTTTTGGCTCCATGGTATTTGGAATTCACACACTGAAACAGCAACACTCCACGACACGTGATTCATCAGACAGGGAGGCTCAAGGATGCAGGGTGGTTTTTCTTCCTTTTTGCTTGTTGCTTTGTCAAAAGTTTTCAAAACAAGACCTGCACTGGGCAGGCATTTATCAAAAAATGCCTTGTGATAAGATAAACTTAAACAGGAATGTAATTTGCAGAGGATATAACGAAATACTAGCCAGAAGAAGAAGTGACAGGTATAATTGCTCTCGAATGTGACTGAGGTAGCCTGGACCAAGCAGGGCATATTTCTGTGTTCATATGGGAGACTCACTTCACAGTGGTTCTGGTACGTTCTCATCATTGCTCTTTGTATTTTTGACAAATTGATGTGTAAAAAAATTTTTTTTTACTTTATGTGCAAACTGAAATTAGTTATTGAAGCTAACATTAACTCCTTTATTCTTGGCTATCCTGAGATTTCTCTGGCAAGAGTCCCAAATACTTGTCTTCATCATGTACCCACTCAATTTATTCAGCTGCCCCTGCCAGTTAGATATTAGCCAGATACCATGATGGGAGCAAATTTTAGTTAGTAGACATCAAGTCTGTCCTTAAAGGATTCAGTTGCTGAAAACATTGGTTTGTGATGACAGTGGGTTTTCTAAAAACCAGGATGGCTTTGTCCAGTTAGCCAGCAGCTAGTTACTCTGGCATAAAATCTGTGGAAATCAGCAGGCTACCCATCCAGTTCTCTCTTTCCCACCCGAGGGCGACTCTTGGTAATTGTTTTTGGTAAAGAGAAATGTAAGTAGTCATACCCAATCCATCATTTCATTTTCAAGGAACATTTATTATCTTGCCAAACGTGTCCAGTGCTTTTCATAAAGTCTTTTCATCTTTTTGTGGCCAGAAAAAAAAATAAGATAGCTGTGTGAAGCGACCAAGGAAGAGCTGAAGCCTAGAGGTCTGCCTGGAGAGGCCCAGTAATGAAGATGAAAATCACAGATCAGAAGGAATTCAAGGAAATTTATAAAAGTGCTCTGAGTTAGGTTACACCTCAAGGCAACAACATTTAACAACCATGGTGGCACAATGTCTATCTAGGGTCAAAGAAGGGAGGACGCTGTGATGGAACCTGTGTGTACCAAAGATAAAGACAAATAAGTGAAATGTATAAAACCAAAGTATTCTAGGATTTCCCACATGTGAAACGTGCCGAGCCTACAAGTGGGTGGTGGCATCACAAAGTGGGGCTCAAGGTGGACATTAAGGCCAACTGCACATGGTCACGAAGAACAGACCTTTATTTAGCTTTATTATTTTCACCTCTGTGTGTGTATTTGTAAGTAAGTATGTTCATGTGAGTGCAGGTAACTTCTGGGGGGACTCTCCTGGAGCTGGAGTTATTGGTGGCTGCAAACTGCCTGATATGAGTGCTAGGAGCTACTTGGGTATTCTGTAAGACTACACTATCTGCTAAACTGTGGGGCTATCTCATCTCTCCATCCTCCACTCATTTTAAGATTGTAATTGTGTATGTGTGTTTCCATGTACACAAACATCACATGGATGCGGGTACCCAAGAAGACAGAAGAGGTCATTGGATATCCTCAAGCTTGAGTTACAGGTAGGTATAAGTCATCTGACATGGATGCTGGGACCTAAACTCCAATCCTCTAGAGGAGCAAGAAGTGCTCTTAACCAGTGAGCAATGTCTCCAGCCCCCAAGGAGACAGTTTCAAGTTGATGGAAATATTCTAAACCTGGATTGTGATAATGATTGTACAATTTACTAAAAACCAAAACCAAACCAACCAACCAAACAAACAAAACAAAAGAAGCAAACCAAAACAAAACAAGGATTTAGTTTATGTATTAAAAATCAGTGAATGATATGCTTTTTAAACATATGGATCTCATGGCATATAATTCTAATCTTAAAAAAATGTTAGACACAACAACAAAATGCAAGAAGTAAAGGACAGAAGGAAATCAGTATGGTTATAGGAGTTCTGCTAGTACATCATTAAATAAATTGACCAAAATCTTGTAGCCTGAAGGAAATAGAACATGCATTTTAGTAAGACAGTGTTTGGCTCCAAGATAAGACTGGATAAATGCAGGGGTATCAGTTGGGGGACAATAGTAGATTAATGAGAAGGGAATGCTTTTTATTTGAAAAACTTCCAGTAATGTTTTTGATTCCTTTCTTAGAAAAGGAGCATGATGGAAGGTAGCAATTTTGAAAGCTTAATTTAGTGACGGAGTGACAGATGGAATCTTTCAAAAAGGCCAGATGGAGGAATGAGTGTGATTATGCCGGTAGGGCTGGTCCAGGTTGGAGGTATGGAAGAGGAAGAGAAGGGGAGACATGGAAGGCAAAAGAGTCATGCCTTAATGAGTGACCCCCATTTATTCAAAAGTACTTTGTGCCTTTACAAAGCAACTTCTTCACAGAAGTCTATAAGGATCATACATTCTCCCAAGCACAATCCAAGGCTTATATTTATATATTTAGTGATACTGAAGATTGAACTCATAGTTTCATGTAGGCTAGGCAAGCCCTCAACCACTGAGCTATAGCTCCAGTTCAAGAGTACCATGTATTTCACTGTCCTATTGGGCCCAATAGAAAGTAGTCATCAGATCAGTGGAGAAACTCAGGATGTTATGGGTAAGAGTGGAAAACACTTCAGATGGAACTGTGAGGAGAGAAGGGAGACATTCTTCTGGGAAGGTGTCAAGTCTCATCTGAACCCCAGGAATGCTAGTGGCACACCTCACACACATGTGGCATACTGTGTTCTAGGATTCAGCAATGTGGTAGTCAGAGGTCTCAGTCTTAGGTGACGGAAAACCAGCACAAACAAATCTGAGATAAACTGGAATGGGTTGTCTTGTAATAGCAGGGGTCGTGGGATTTGTGTATTTAAGCAGTGCTATTTAAACCTCTTAGCTTTACTCTTTTCTATCAACCATTTTCTAGTTTGTCTCTCCCTCTGTAGCAAATATTCCACTGAAAACTCCATATTACATGTTCCTGGTAGAGGATAATCCCAGGAATTATGGGATTGATTTTTTTTATAACTAACAGAAGAGTCTGGAGTGGAGCACACTTGTATAATGTCCATGACCAACTCTTGGGGTCAAGGGCATCTGTTTTCATATTTATTGCAGCCAACCCTTGGACCCATCCCATGGGAACTGTTCTAGGTTGGATGTGGAATGTCTACCAAAGGCCCATGGTGTTGAAGATGTTGTGGGGGTCTCTTATGTTTTCAGCAAAGGGACAGAAGCAAATCCAAGGAAATCAAGCACTTCAGAGAGAGACTGGAGTGAGCCAGCCTAAGGTGGTCTGTGTAACCCAGATTTTAAAGAAGTTTAAATGAGCGCTTATGAAACAGGTGACATATTCATGAAGTCAGGTGACCCCTTTTCCGTCTTAAATCATGGTATACCAGATCTTCCTTTAAAGACATTTCCTCCCATGATGCCAACAGCGCAAGTGTTATTATGATAATCAGGTCTTCTGCAGCCTTGGCCCATTTGTATTGGCATTTGGGAGAATGCCTTGGTACCTTGGTTTCCAATACAGTGAGGTCAGCTTAATTTAAATTTCAAGGATGTCTAACCACATGAGGTATTCTGATGGTCAATAGGCACAGTTACTGAGATGTAACTGCATTTTTCCCAGGCTACCTCATATTTGATTTATTGCCTTTTAGCAAATCTGTAGTGGTCCCCTCGGGTAGGCAGATGCTTTCTTAAAAGCTATTCTTACAATTTAGCCTGCTGTTATTAAATGCATTAGATATAACATGTGATGGCACTGCTTTGTGTACCTTCCTGGGGACAGTGGCATGGCGTTGCTTCGTGGATGCCATTTGGAGGCAGCCACAACTATCATTTTTGTTTTTCCCAGAGCCTCACTCTCCCTCTTTTCTGGTCAACTTCATTATCTCATACCAAACTGCATGGTTTCATTTTGCATCCTTCCTGTTCCTGACTTTGAAATCTCAATCCTAAAATTTGTTTCCACAGCAACAGTGTGTTAAAGACTTGGTAAACAGCTTGTGTTTGTTGGGTGTGTTAGAAGCTGTGGCTCTTGAGATCTAGTGAGAGAAAGTGGGGCCATCGGGTGAAGGCACACCCTTGAAGTGGGTAGCAGGATGCTAATCTTTCCCTTCCACAATTTGTTTCCTGATGGTTAACTCCTTTGTCACATTCACATCCATAATCAACTATGCATTTAAGACAAAGAAGCATGTGGTTTTACTAACAGAAGACAGAGATAGGACCAATATAATTTCAATAATGTACCTACCTAAAACTGTGTGTGGTGTGTATTGTTGGAATCTAATGAGCTCTCTCTAATCAGGTTTAGTGGGCTAATTTTAGAGATGTGGAAACTAATCCTCTGAATGGTTAGGTTACCCAATAGTATGTACCCAAATATAAAATCATAAGGGTGATGTGCCCAGGGGTGGTAAACCTGGGTCCTCAGGTAGAACTATTTCCAATTTTCTGAGGAACCACAAGACTGATTTCCAGAGTGGTTGTACCAGTTTGCAGTCCCACCAGCAGTGGAGGAGTGTTCCTCTTTCTTCACATCCTCACCAGCATCTGCTGTTTTCTGAGTTTTTGATCTTAGTCATTCTGATTGGTGTGAGGTAGAATATCATGGCTGTTTTAATTTGCATTTCCCTGATGACTGAAGATGTTGAACATTTCTTTAAGTGCTTCTCAGCCATTTGAGATTCCTCAGCTGAGAATTCTCTGTTTAGTTCTTTCCCCCCCCCCTTTTAAAATAGGGTTATTTGGTTCTCTGGAGTCTAACTTCTTAAGTTCTTTGTATATTTTGGATATTAGCCCTTTATCGGATGTAGGGTTGGTAAAGATCTTTCCCCAATCTATGAATTGCCATTTTGTCCTATTGACAGTGTCCTTTGCCTTACAGAAGCTTTTCAATTTTATGAGGTCCCATTTGTCAATTCTTGATCTTAGAGCATAACCTATTGGTGTTCTGTTCAGGAAATTTTCCCCTGTGCCAGTAGTTTGTTCGAGGTTCTTTCCTGCTTTTTCTTCTATTAGATTTATATGGTTTTCTGTGGAGGTCCTTGATCCACTTGGACTTGAGCTTTGTACAAGGAAATAAGAATGGGTCAATTTGCATTCTTCTACATGCTGACCACCAGTTGAACCAGCACCATGTATTGAAAATGCTGTCTTTTTTCCACGGGATGGTTTTGGCTCTTTTGTCAAAGATCAAGTGACCATAGGTGTGTGGGTTCATATCTGGGTCTTCAATTCTATTCCATTGATTTACCTGCTTGTCTCTGTACCAATATCATTCACTATTTCTCTGTAGTAGAGCTTGAGGTCAGGATGGTGATTCTCCCCTCCCCCCCAGAAGTTCTTTTATTGTTGAGAATGGTATTTCATATTGTGGGGTTTTTGTTATTCTAGATATATTTGAGAATTGCTCTTTTTTTTTCCAGTGGATAGGTACGACCTCCAGTTGAGGGATGGGGCCACCCACCCAGCTCAAAAATATTAATCCAGAATTCCTCCTATCAAAAGGAAATGCAGGGACTAAGAGTGGAACAGAAGCTGAAGGAAAGGACATCCAGAGACTGTCCCACATAGGGATCCATCCCATCTGATGACACCAAACCCAGACACTATTGCTGACACCAAGAAGTGCTTACTGACAGGAACTGATATAGCTGTTCCCTGAGAGGCTCTGCCAGAGCTAGATCAATACAGATGCGAATGTACACAGCTAAATATTGGACTGACTATGGGGACCCCAATGGAGAAGTTAAGGCAAGGACTGTAGGAGCTGAAGGGGTTTGCAACCGCATTGGAAGAACAACAATATCAACCAACCAGAACCCCCAAAGCTCCCAGGAACTAAACCACCAACCAAAGAGTACACAGGGGTTACCCATGGCTCCAGCTGAATATGTAGCAGAGGATGGCCTTACTTGGCATCACTGGGAGAGGAACCCCTTGGACTTGATGACCCAGGATAAGAGAATGCTAGAGCACTGAGGCAGGAATGGATATGAGGGTGGCAAGTACCCTCATAGAAACAGGGGGGAGGGAGGAGGGAGGAGGGAGCTTGTGAAGGGGAAACTGGGAAGGGGGATGACTTTGAAATGTAAATAAATAAAATAACCAATAAAAAATGAAAAAAATCATAAAGATGAGAAATGTTTTCATGTCTATTGGTCTCAAGCTTCTTTCTCTTGAAGAGAATAGATTTTAAAGCCTGTAAACTCTGAAATGACAAGAGAAGATATGGTTATTTTCTCTGGAGTTTAAATATATGCACATCTGCTTAAATTCACTGGAAGTTGAGTAGGGAGAAGGGAATTGAGAATTATGTGGAAGAAAGGAGAAGGAAGTGGTTGCTCAGATCTGAGGAGATCTGGGGCACCTTATGCAGGCTAACAGCCAGAGTTTCTTTCTTTTTCTTTTTTACTTTTCAAATTACTTGTATTTCGTCTTTAATATTTTTACATCCCAACTGCAATTTCTCCTCCTTCCATTCCTCCAAGCTATCCCTCTCCCCTCTCTCCAAGATCCATCCCTCTTCCATTTTTTTTAATGGAAAAAGCAGGTCTCCAAGAGAAGACAGAAAGACAGAAGAAAACAAGATACAATAAGCCAGACTAAAGCCTTTGTATTGAGGCTGGACAAGGCAACCCGATAGGAGGAAACAAGCCCCAGGAGCAGGCAAAAGAGGCAGAGACACCCAGCTCCCACTGTTAGGAGTCCCACTGTGGGGAGGTGGTCTGTGCACAGGCAGCCTGGTTCTCAGGTAGAGCAAGGACATTGAATCCCGGGGACCTGGTAGGGGGTGGCTTCTACCTACAATCTTGTGGGCGGAGCTTCCACCTGCATGGGACGGGAGGTGTTCAGTCACCGCCCCCTGGAACCTAGCTCCTGGTGCAGTTGCAGCCCCCCCAGGAGAGATGTGTGGCTACCAGTCACATAGTTGCAGCCCCAAGCCCTCCCCACATGTAAATAAGGTTTCCCCAAACTCTCAATCCAAGCCAATGAGAAGTACCTGCTGCCAAACCCCGGAGCATCCCCAAATCATATATAAATCCCAACCTGGATCCTATAGAAGAATAAAGAGTGTTTGAAGATTACTCTGCCGTCTGGGAGGTTTTATCACAAAGAGCTGTAACACACGGGGAAGAGGTTCTCTCTCCCGGAACACAGTCAGCCGCTCCGTCGTCGTAACCTTTCCCGGCTAGGTGGTCTTCGCCAGCCTCAGACCGGATCGGGCACAGAGCAGCGTGGGCAAATCCCCGCACCCGCTTTCAGTGGGGCCTCTGCATGGAGGCCTGCAGCTAGCGACAGCAGCGGCAACAATGGCGAGGCAGGCGGCAAGAGTGGGCCCCCTCCTCCGGAACCCTCACACCGGCTTTCGGCGGGGCAGGCCCACATCCCACAAAAACACCAAGTAGACATATATATATATATATATATATAGTGTGTGTGTGTGTGTGTGTGTGTGTGTGTGTGTGTGTGTGTGTATGCAGCCTACCTGGTTCAGGCCCATAGAGGCCCCATGACTGGCATTTCAGTATCTGTGAGTCCATATGAGCCTTGATTAATTAATCCTCCATCCTCTCTGACTCCTACAGAGAACCCAGAGTTTCTATAAGAGGTAATAAAGTAGGTGAAAGCCAAATTGAATCTGGAGAACAAGATCTTACTGTTGTTTGAGTTGCAAGCTTTTTTCGTGAAGCACACTGTTGCCTGGGACTGAAGCAGAGTCAGTGGATACTTTAAAAGCACAATTCAGCCAGCAGCTCCACCAGGAAAGTGCCAGGGGCATAGCTCTATACACACCGCCAAAGCTAGGGGAAGAAATGGCAGGTACCACGAGGTCCATGCTATGAGACAGGGTGAGCCATGTTTGTACAACTGGCTGAACACACACTGGGCACAGATGCTGGAGAAGGCAGATCTGAAATAAATGGGCAGTCACTATAGTAAGACAATGAGTATCTACCAAGATGCTACTAATGGTGAACAGGGGCTTGTGCTCAGAGAGTGGCTGAGGAAGGAGAGGGGAGTGAGGACTTGGACACAAGTGGAAAGACAAGTCAAACCAACCTGCCTAAGTGGAGGAGTATAAAATGGGGTAAAATGAGAGGTGGAAACAAGCCAGGTCTTTCCCCATGTAAGAGTACAGACAAATTCTGATCACTACTGCTGTCTTCTGGCCTCCTGTGATACATGAGGTAGGAGAGAAAACCAAGACATCACAGATAGCAAGCAGTCTCACTGAATGTTTAGATACCACTTCCTGGTTGTACAACCCTGGGCAAGGTACTCATCTGAATGTGGATAAACTCAAGTTTGAAGACAAGCATACTTACAGGGCAATTGTCAAAAATATTTTGCATGGTTTTATACACATTTGTGCATATCTATCTATCTATCTATCTATCTATCTATCTATCTATCTATCTATCTTCATCATCCTATCTATCTATCTATCTATCTATCTATCTATCTATCTATCTATCTATATATCTATCTCTACCATCTTCCTTCCTCTCTCCTCCCTCTCTCTCCCTCCCTCCTTCCTTCCCTCCCTCCCTTCATTTCTTCCCTCCCTCGTTTTCTTCCTTTGTAATGTATAATTAAAATGACAGAGACAGAACACTTAGCATATTCAGACACTACATAAATGGTAGCTTATGATCAAAACACCAAACTGGCATAGTTTACCCATTAAGATTTACTCTATAGCTAGACAATAAAATCCCAAGTTTAGGTTCAGTCTGGGGGACCAAAAGGATCATTAATCACATTCATTGACCCATTTTAAAATCACTTTTTTCTTAACTAAATTGTACAAAGTGAATATTTGATATAGCAAGAACCATACGTGTTATCTTTCACCTATAGAATCTAAAATTGTATGGATTGATCCAGAAGTCTCTAGTCAGTACTTTAACTTGGATTTTATTTCACTGTCTGGATCTTTCAACTTTAAATCCACCTGGGCTCTGCTAGTAATGTATAAAATAAATCCTCTATGCATTGAATTTTGTGATCTCTAAGTGAGTGTTCAACCATTCTTTGAATTATCCATATCTCCTGAGGTTTGATCACTGATGCACTATGAACTTTATAGTTTTGCTTGAGATCTTTAGGTAATACATTATACCCACTATATGTTTAAACAATATGATTCTCATTCGTATGAAAGCAACATTCATTGATATTCATTTGTAAAATGCTCACTCATTCACTTAACAAAAATTATTTGAAGTTTTCTATATGCAAAATACCAAAAAGATTTAAAGAGACACACATGGGAAGAATATATATTTCTAGCCTCAAGGAGCTTATGTCTAAACATAATACCTATAGAATAGTAGACTTTGTATAGCAATTAGACAAACATCTTTCCCTCTAAAAGGTCTCTGCTGTGGAATAGTCCTAATAGTACTTTTCTTTATCAACTAGAGAGGAGGAAAAGTCAAGGAGGCCTTCCTCTCCCTTCTTTGATATTTGAGCTGTTCCTGGAATGATATTTCATTGCCCTTTGGTAGACTAGCTCACAAAAGCCAAATAATACTTTGTGCAAACTGCAGATATCACTAAAAGGGTGTGTTTGAAATTCTTGACTCAGCTAACTTTTTGTTAAGTGACATCCTCAGGATTAAGAAGGCATTGGAGTGTCTGCAGAAAACTCAGCTTCAGTTTTTATAAGTCATGGAGGGATTAAAGGAAATTAGTTGTTGTCAACAAGACTGTGGTTGCTTTCACTTGTGAAATGTAGGTCCCAGATTGATTTGTTCTTATTTGCAGTGGCTAATATTCACCCACCTTCTGCACTGCCAGCTTCTACCTGCTACTGGGATGAGGCCTCAGCTGTAAATGGTTTCAAATCATCAGGAACTTATTAAAAAGCAAGGAGTTTAAGCTCCCCAAGAGTTCTCCCTCCTTTATCAGTGGCAGAAGCTGTGACTGGAAGAAAACCAAAGACCAGAGTAAAGTCACCAGCCAGTGGCGCTGCCCAGACATAAAACCACACTTCCTGGCTCTTTCTATCTAGCGTTCTAGAACCCGGCTATTTGTAGTTTATGATTCGAATTGTGCCCTCTGATCCTAAAAGCAGAATGATATTCTCTATTCTCCTGCTTGGCCACAAGTCATAATTAGTGTAGATTGATTTGAAAATTGTATTTCTAAGAGCTTAGTTTAAGTTTCTTTCTAATCCTCCCCAGTTCCTTTCAGCCCTTCCTGTGGAGTCCAGATATCGTAACAGTGCAAAGCAAGTCCTGCATTTGTGTCCTGTAAAATTTCACCTTCTTTACCTGCTGCTATGGGAGCTATATTTTTTCCATTACAGTGGAGCTGAGTTTGGCTATGTAATTTTCTTTGTTCAGAGTTACCAAACAGAACACCAATGTTAAATAGACTTGGCTTGATTTGGTCTTGTGTGTTTATTTCTCACTAGCCTTGAGAAAAGCATGTCCCAGATAGCTGCTGGTGTGAGGATTTCTTGAGAAAAGTTAAATTCAATCTGCAGCTTGGGGTGAACCTCATCTATAGTCTAGAACCCAGGAAAGTGAATCCAGATCAGTTCACCACACCAAGCTATAAGCATGTGAGGGTGTTGTTACTGCATTTTGTTGTTGTTGTGGGGATTATTTGTTATACAGCAGCCTCACAGCAATTGTTTAGATGTTCTCTGTGCTTCAAATTTCTGATCTGTTCATTGGATGATATTTGCACAATAGTTATTTCCACAGTGTTAGGAAAATTCATTAAGTTGTTACATGTAGCATATTTAGAATATCATTATAGTAAAAAGAACAGAGTCAACTATTATGTTATTTATGTTATTTTATATACCTGGCAAACTATATACTTCAAATAGAACTACATAAAGCAGGTCAGCATACTTATATCACTTCAGTATGAGGTATCAAAACTTACCTAAGAAGGAGGTAATCATTGTGCAAAAGGTTAACTCATTACCACTAAATTACTTTTGTCCAAGATCATCAAATCCTTGCAGTGGTGATAGACAAGATGTATCCCTATGTGGTCATGTGTCTCAGTCTACACTCTTGTGTCTATGCCTTTTATCTCTAAAGTAGATTAAAGATATTGTATTGATGACTTGAGCCGATGCTGCAGATGTTTTTGGTGTCCAAGAGATTCCCTTAGACACTTGGGCATCTCTGTAGCTCAGCACAACATCTTCCTCTATGTGAGTGATGCTTATGCAGCATCTGAATATGGAAACCATGGACACTCCAAGGTCTTGAGAGAAGAAAGGTGATAGATCAAACCTTCCATTCCACCAATGAAACAACATTCCATTTGGGTTTAGGTAAAACTGGACCCCAGTTTCCTGCCATGGTAACTTGTAGGGAAATATAACACTAACACATGTATATAAGGAAATAAACTATCTTCTCTACTCAAAACATTCTTTTTTTTTGATCTTAAGCTTTTTTCTTTTATTTGAAAATATAACATTTTCTCATACAATATATACTGATTATATAGTTTCCCCTCCCTTTGCTCCTCCCAGTTCCTCATTACTTCCTCTCCCATCCTGATCCATCCCCTTTGTGTCAACCCTTACAAAGGAACAGCCTTGTAGAAGATAACAACCAAACATGACAAAATATAAGATGAAGAAAAAACTTTCATATTGAAGTTGGAAACAGCAACCCAACAGTAGGAAAAGAATCCCAGGAGTAGGCAGAAGAATTAGAGATCCACTTGTTCTCATAGTTAGGGTCCTGTAAAAATGCTAAGCTAATATCTATAATATATATGCAACATACCTGATTTTGACTCATGTGGGTCCTGTGCTTGCTGCTCCAGTCTCTGTGAGCTCTTGTGTGCCTTGCTTAGTTGGTTCAGAGGGCTGTGCTCTCCTGGTGTCCTCTATCCCCTCTGACTCTTACAACATTTGCACCTCCTCTTCTGTGGAATTCCCTGAGCTCTGACAGGAGGAGGGATTTGATTTCGACCTCCAGTTTAGACTCTCTCCCGCACAGTGTCTGGTGGTGGATCTCTGCATCTGTTTCCATCTGCTGCTTTGGGAAGGTTCACTGATGATGACTAAATAAGGCACTGATCTATGATAGCAGCATATCATTAGGAATCTCTTAATTGCTTTTTTAAAAGACCAATTATATTTGGTTTTACTCTAGGTCTCTAGGCTATCTAGTCTCTGATTTGTGGTTACCCAAGCAGTGTTGGATATGAGTTCCTACTTATGGAGTGAGTTTTAGATCAAATCAGACATTGCATGGCTAGCCCCACAAGTTCTGTACCTCCATCGCTCTAGTATATTTTGCAGGTAGGACAAAGCATAGCTCAAAAGTTTTGTAGCTGTGTTGGTGTCCACTTTTCTTTTTCCGTAGCCTACATAATACCTTCCAACATCAAAGAGACTAGAACACAGAAGTGAAGGCTCTATGTAGGCACCCACTCAGCTTCTCCATGTTCAAAGAGTCGTGTGGATGTTGTCCTCAGTAATGGGGCCCACTGTTAGCTGGTGACTAGGCATCTGTGTTTGAGGTGATTATAGGTCTAGGTGTTGATTTCTGGGTTGGTCTTTGTTGGGTGGGTGTTTTGTTCTTTGGTTTCTATTTCTTCTTTGGAGTTTTAGAGCATGTAATGATTGTGTATTGCCTGTTTGACTGGCCATCTCAGCTGGTGTGGTCACAGGGAATTCCTACTGGTGTTGAAGACTGGGATGCAACAATAAGTGGTGGGAGGGAGATCAGGAGGGGAAGATCTGTTGAAGCCATAGAAAATGTGCATAGAGGGAAGGGAAGCTGTAGCTGTCCATCTGTCGCAGTGCTAGAGATGAGACTGAGGGATTGTGTTTTGGGGAACACACACACACACACACATGCACACACACACACACGCGCACACACACACACATGCACACACACACACACACACACAGAGAGAGAGAGAGAGAGAGAGAGAGAGAGAGAGAGAGAGAGAGAATATCAGCAGGCAGCAGAATGGTAAATCTTATTTTCACACTCATTCTTGTTAGCCTGTATCTTTTTATTGAGGAGTTAACACTATTGATATTGAGAGATATCAATGATCAATAATTGTTGATTCCTATTGTTTTTGGTGGTGGTAGTTGTGTGTGTGCATGTGTGTGTGTTTGTATGTGTACATTCCGTTTTGTTTTGCTGGTGTGAGATTATTTTCTGTGTTTTCATGGGTGGAGTTAATCTCTTAATGTTGGGGTTTTCCTTCTAAGAACTTTTGTAGGACCATATTTGTAGATAAATGTTTAAATTTGACTTTATCATGGAAGATCTTATTTTCCCCATTTATTAATTGAAAGTTTTACTGGGTATAGTGGTTTGGGCTGGCACCTGTGTTCTCAAAGTCTTCAGTACACATGTCCAAGCCATTTTGACTTTTAGAGTCTCTATTGAGAAGACAAGTGTAATTCTAATGGGTCTGCCTTTATGTTACTTGGTCTTTTTCCCTTGCAGGTTTTAATATTCTTTTTTTGTTCTGTATGTTTAGTGTTTTGATTATTATGTAGCAAGGAGACTTTCTTTTCTGGTCCAATCTATTTGGTGTCTGTATACTTCCTGTACCTTTATAGGCTGCTGCTTCTTTTGCTCCTCCTCCTCTTCCTCCTCTCCTTCCTCCTTATTCTTTTATAAATTCCTCTGTTTTATTTAGTCTTATTTATTTGTTTGTTTGTTTATTTATTTATTTAATGCATGACTGCTCTGCTGTATGTGCACCCCAATGCCAGAAGAGGACATCAGATCCCCTTATAGATGGCTGTGAGCCACCATGTGGTTGCTGGGATTTGAACTCAAGACCTCTGGAAGAGCAGTCAGTGCTCTAAACTGATGACCCCCTTCTTTAGGTTAGAAGTCATTTCTTCTATGATTTTGTTGAAGATATTTTTCTGGGCCTTTGAGGTAGGGGGGAGAGAGAGAGAGAGAGAGAGAGAGAGAGAGAGAGAGAGAGAGAGAGAGAGAGAGAGAGAGAAGGGGGAGGGGAGGGGGAGGGAGGAGACGAGGTCTGTGGTCAGACTATCTGGTTTTCTGGCAGGCATGGTCTGTGACTTAGTAGGGGTACCTGCTGGAGTTGGAGGATGGGATCCTCATACCATTTTAAACATTTAATTTCTAATAGCAGATTACATCCCCATACCACACAAATTCATAACAGTATCTAGGTTCCTTAACATTTAACTCAGTCTGATTCTCTCTACATTGAGAAAGCATCAGATGTCACAGGCTAAAGGCTCAGTTCCTTGAGACTTCACCCACTTCTAGATGCCAATTACAAGTTGCAAGGCCCCAGGTCATGCACAACTTGCATGCAAATGGACTTAGAACGGAGCTTCCCACAGGTTTCTCCCTGGGCTTGATACTTTACTAGAGCAATTCAAAGATCCCAAGGCAGTTTTCTTACCACTGTTGCTTTATTACAAGGGCTATTTCAAAGAATGTAAGTAAAGATATACAATTGGTTAGTGTCTTCTAGGAGATGTCATACATTACCATATGTGTTGTTGTTTACTTGCCAAGAGGCTCCTGAACCTTGTAGTTTGGACTTTCATGGAGGCTAGTGGAACTGATAACTCTATTTCCATTCCTTACCCCCATCTCTAGAGAACGGGGCCTAAAACTAGAAGTTCTGAGTTTTTAATCATGATCTGTCCTCTGGTGAACAGGCCCCATTCAGGAGCCTGTCAAGTGTTGCTTCTTTAGAATTAAAGATCAGTCAGGAATTCCAAGGAGTTTACAGGATTTGCACTGGGAACTGAGACTCGAGAGCAGGCCAGCCACATTTCATTTATTTTCATTCATTCTGAGAAATTGGATTCTAGTTGACATTTATCATATGATCATCATAGAATGTTCTTTGTACAAATCTGGATGGGAGGCAGTGACCACATGGTGACTGTCTCGGCCAGCATCCTGTTGCTGTGAAGAGACACCATGACCCTGAAAACTCTTATAAAAAGAAAGCATTTAACTGATTCTTGCTTTCAGTTTCAGAGGTGTAGTCCATTATCAGCACGGCAGGAATCATGGCTGCATATAGCCAGACATGGTGCTGGAGGAGCTCATGTTTCTATATACAGATCCACAGGCATCAGGTAGAAGAGAGACAATGGAACTGGCTTGAGTATTTGAAACCCCGAAGCCTAACCCCCAGTGACACACTTCCTTCAGCAAGGTTACACCAGGTCACTCCTCCTAACCCCTGTCAAGTAGCTCTACTCCCTAATGACCAAAAATTCAAATATATGGGTGCTCCTTTTATTGAAACCACCACTGTGACTTGACGGCGTCAAAGATCATACGATATATCTGAGACTGCTGGTGGTATGCCATAGAATACTGTCTAATGTTAAGCATCTTTATAACACTCTGAAGTAATAAGGATAGTAAATATATAGACCAGAAACACAGCTATTATCATTATGCTTAGTATGCACTTAGTTTGTGTGATTGGCAGTGCTGTGGGTTCATTGATATCAACGTCATCATAAGCACACTCAAGTGATATGTTGTGTTACATTGTGAAGATGTCTATGGCATTATATGGGAATAAGAATATCTCAGTTCCATTACAATGTTATATAACCGATGGTATATATGTGGTCTTCTGTTGACCTTCCTACATGCATGCTTATATTAAGAAAAAAAAAAGGTTCTCCTAGCAACCCTAGTCCCAATATTTCTATAAGCCCTGTTAATATAGAGCAGCAGAGATTCATGAACATATTTGTATTATTCCACAGCAGTGTTCACTAGCTTCTCTTCTCATTTCCCTGCTTTGTCATCTCTCTTTCCCCTACCCTCATTTGTTCGTCCTAAAAGTCCACCCTGAGGAAACATCCTAAATAAACTACTCCTTTGATAGGGATTGCCTTTGGCTGTACCAATCTCAGACAGAGGCAAAACCCACCATTCCTTGTATCACTTGCTGTGCCTCTTATTTGGCAAGGGGCCATGGTATACTGACAGTAAGTTTTTACATACATTGCCTTCAGTTCTGTAGAATTGGAAATCAGTTCTTTAGTTAGCAAGAGTTATTGCTTTGGCAGAAGGGAGCTGCCTCACCTTAAGTCTCAGCGCCCTTGCCAGGATCTAATAACTGCAGACACAGAGCTTCAATGCTTCGCCTGCCTCGATCCATATAAACCTCAAGTGGATTCGTAGCTTCAGAGTCACCTGTGGAGTGGGAATCATCTGAGATGTCTCTTAAAATTTTATCAGAGATGTCTTTCACTCCTTTGTGTCTTCCTTTCCCAGAGCCATTATTCCAAAAAATTGTTTTCCAGCAGACCCCTGGTAGATAACTCTGTGGCTCATCATGTCCAGGAACCAGCAGGAGTGTCCTGAGAGGGCAACCCTAAAATGGAACTTTGGAACTGACTCCTGTGGCTGGTGATAACTGCATGTCATGGCAGGTGATAACTTTAGAGAGTTTTGTGTTTCTGGCTTTTAATGTAGTGGATTGCTAGGATACGTGAGAGTTGGGTGGGATGTCAGTACCCCGGAATGCCAGTGTTGGTGCAGAGATTCAGAGGCTAGGAGAGAAATAGTTATTGTAGACTTTGAAAGAAGGTAACTCTTGCCTCACACTGCTCCTGGTTAATCAGTGGAACAGAATAGAGACATCAAAAATAGACATGCTAATACACAACTGATTTTCAGGGAGAGATGTTAGAGCAATTCCATGGGGGATAGATATTTATGGCTCAAGGGCTCATGACAACCCAAGTGGATAGCAATCGCTTGTCTGTGTATCTCGTGTTGGACTCAACAGTGAACTCCGTATGAGTCTTAGACTTCAATACAAACTCTAAAACCACAAGGCTTCTATATTATAGGAGAGTAACTGGGTGGGTGTTTTAGTGACTTCACACCTCAGTAGCAGATGCTCAGGTCTGGGTGACTTACAAAGGACAGAAAGTTGTTTCTCACAGTTCTGGAAGCTGAGCAGGTCAAGATTATAGCACTTTCAGTTGGTATTTGGTGAGAGGCTTTTAGTCACATTCTCTCACATGGCAGGAAATGAGAGGGCAAACCCAAACTCAAACAGCAACAGCTACAGCAGCAGCAGCAGCAGTAGCAACAATGACAACAATAAAATAAAGCAAAAACAAAAAGCATGGAATCTCTTTGGTAAGCTGTGTCATAAAACGACATAACCACAGTGTGACTTACGTTTCAAGAACTACAATTGTCAACACCATTATATTGGGGATTAAGCTCCAATATAAATTGGGGGAGGCCACTCGACCCAACTCAGTGGAAAAGATGTCTGAAATAGGATTAACAAGAATAATTTCTAAAAAAAACAAGTCTGTTGCATGTTCTCGGGATTAGACACACCTGCTTACAATTACACATAAGAACATAACTGGAAAATGAAAATAATGAACTGTGATAAAATATAAGTGTACATTAAACACGGGCCTGAATCTTTTTCAGAGGACTTTTACTCAAGAGTAAACAGTTCTCGGTCAAATTTCAGATATTTAAGACACTTTAATAAGCACAAAACAAACCTGCTTGACACATTAATCTCCAGGGAAGTAAAAATGTAAAGCCATAGTTAGATGCCATAGTTAGACTCTTGCCACTAGAAGGGCTAAAATAAAGAGGAATGTAAGTTCAAAAGGCTGCTGAGCACATCAAGTAGTTAAAACCTATCATTGCAGAGAGAGGAGAATGGGCAGATCACCTAGAATATGGTTGGTTGGTTTCTTACACAGAGAAATGTAACTTCTATGATTTACAAATTATACAGTTCAGTTTTGCCCAAGGAAAATGAATGGGTAAATCCAAAGTGACTTGACAGCGGCTTCCTAGCAGTTCCATTCACAATAGCCAAAAGCTGAAAACAAGCCAGCTTTTTATCAGCAGGAGAGTGGACAGACCTATTTTAGTTTGTTTGTCTAGAACCTTTCTATAATGCAAATGAATTTAGCATTGTTCTGTGGATGGATGAGTCAGTCCCACAACCACCATGGTGAGGGAAAGCAGGCGGGCAGGTGAAACCACACTGCATAGAAATCTAGAAGAACATGACACAGTGAGAGGGCACAGTAGCCAACTCTTCCTGGAGTGGAGTTTCTATGTATTGATATGGGTGTGTCTGTGTGTCTATGGTCATTTGTCAGCTCATTGAGCTGTTATAGTAAAAACTAGAGCATTTCAATATCTGTGAGTTTTATATGTCAACTCAGTAACAGTTTATAAAATACAGTAAGGATACCCAGGACTTTAGCATAAGAGGGGAATACAGTCTATTTTCAACTTTATGAGCTTCCACATTCTTCTTATTATTATTGTATTATTTCTTCCAGAAATGATTATATCAATGAGTATAGCAATAGGAATAAATTAATGTTAGAAATTCCTAGTCCAGGGGTTGGAAAGATAGCTCTTCAGTAAAGAAGATGCACTGCTTGTTTAGGACTTGAGTTCAGTTCCTACCACTCACAGTTGGATGACTCAGAATCTGTAAATCCAGCTCCAGGGCATCTGATTATTTCTTCGGGCCCCCTAGGCACAGCACCCACAACTACATGAACCCCCACAAAGACACAGGGACACAGACACATAATTAAACATAAATCATAAAAGAATGAGTACTTAAGTTCATTCAGATAATACAGTTAGAAGAACAAACCAAAATGAGCATGCAAAGTTGTTCATTATAGTTATAGTTATACTAAAAAAAAAATCCAAAAATGCTCAGAAAAATTACAGCTCACTCTTGTGTGAATTATAGCACAGCTACAAATTAGATGACATATCATGAGGGAATGCTAATAATCAATAAACACCATTTAATATTGTAGACTATAGAATGGTATGAATGTCCTTGTCAGCCATGCAAATAAATGAGAAACTTCACAATATGCACATATTGCTGATGGTGGTAGTTTCTGGGATTGCGCATGACTTTTGATGTTCTTATATTTTTTATGTTTCTACTGTTATCATCTGAAATAAATTACGTGAGCATTACGAAATTTTATATTAAATCGAAAGTCACATGGTCCATATCTGAACTTGCTTACTCTTTTGTTTTTTTTAACATGCTTATAATTTTTGAAATGAAAGCATAATCACAGCATTTTCCTCTTCCCTTTCTTCCCTCCAACCCTTCCCACTAACGTACCATCCCTCTCCTCCCCCCTTCAAGTTGTTTAGAAGTGCAAGAGAAACCCACCGAGTCTTGGAAATCAGCTACTTAGTTGTCGAAGGGAGCGGATACTGAATTAGATTATTTTTCCTACCTGATAAAAACCAGTCCCTCTTTCTCCTTCTGGCTTTCTCAGCCATCTCTCTTCTCTATCCCGCTCCAATTCTGCTCAAGTCTGTGAACCATGAAGAGCAGCGATGCTCTTTAGGAGATGGCAGGCAAAGGCTGGTATCACTAACACCCAGGCCATCATGGGAACACATTTCATTTGGCTCCGTTTTCTAGTCTGCAAACTTGCTTTAATCAAAATTGAAATCAGTGCGATAAGAAGTCAGGTACATCTCAGTCTCCCTGTTTGATATTTTACTAAAATTAAGTGAGCTCAGGATCCCATAAGCGATCACAGGCCTGATGCGCCTGATGCGTTTGGGTGCGATCACAGGCAGGCACTGGCTCGGTGGTTACTGTAGAGAAACAATCTATTGCATTTGATCGGCTAATGAGAACCAGAGCAATGAATAATTACATATAGAAAGAGTTGCGGGAGAGTGAAGGAAGAGATGTCAAAACTATTTCCACCGAGTTTTATTTTATTTACCCAAAAGCAAATTCAAAGGTTGTTACAGGACAGTGCACAGAAAACTGCACTGCCAAGGGAATCTCCTATAGAAAAGGCTGCTTCGCTGGCTTTGCAGGCTTTGAGGCGGTTGAGCCCACAGTAGAAACGCATTCAATTCCACACAGTAATAGTGCTTTAATAACAGATGAAAATATGTTTTATGGTGTGTGTTGATAACTAAATGCTTATCCTATATATAGAAATTCAAATAATTGGAATTTCTCATAGCTAGCATCCAGTTGAGACCACTGGAGAATACCTTGATACAGAAGGTTAAAATCAATAGACTGTGTTTTGGTTATTTTTTCAGAAGATGTCTGCTGTATGGTTAATATACTATATTTGTATTATGGGCTCTGGTTCCTGTAAATCTGAGGTCTCTCTTACTTGAATGAATGAGGAGATAAGCAATTGAATTTGAAAGATACTTTATGCAACAGAAAAGCAATTTTGTTCCTGGTTATCAGAGGGCAAGAAGTGAACTAGCAATTGAATGCAAAATATTTTTAACCCCTGAGAGTGCAGTTTGCTTTGGTCCCACTAAGGATTACATGTTTCAACCCATCTCAGCACATGTGTGATGCTAATGAAATAGTTTGCTTAAATTTCAACATATTTGGAGTAATTGATGGGTATGGAATATAGGAATTTGTTTTTGAATTCCAATATGGACACACACAACACACACACACACATACACACACACACACACACACACATTATAAAATGTTGTATTGCTCCAATTTGGGGACTTTGTAATAGATTGTTGATTCATAATTGTCTATGAAGTTCTTGATGTTGACATGAGAAGGCTAGCAACTTCCCATGACATTTTAAGCTGAGACTATGTCTGTACAATTCCATTCTTCTTCCTAAATACCTTTAAAAATAATCATGACTCAGGGGCAGGGCAGAGGGGTCAGTGGGTAAGGCAATTTCCATGCAAGGGTGAGGACCTTTAGCTCCTGTACTTGCTAGGCAAGTATAGAGGTCTCTCATCATCCCAGGACTCAAAGGATGGAGAGAACAATTCCCAAGACAAGCTGTCCTAAGAGACTGGCTGGATCAGCAAGCTCTGGGTTCAAGAGACAGACTCTACCTCAGATGGAATAAGAGATTTGATGTCGTATTCTGGCCTTCATATACACAGCAGTAAGCATGTATATAAGCACCCTATACAGCTACACCCACACATATGTGAACATGCCTATATACACATGTATAAGCCACACACACATTTATGTGCCTAAAATATTCTGTATTGATTATTCAAGGATATAACTGGCATCACCTTTTATACAGGATTTCAGAAAGTCAGAACATGCCAAAACATGATATACTTGATTACATTAGCCACCGTCTAGGACAGGTGTCACTGATTTTCTTCTTCCGGTGTTGATGTCCCTGAGTGTTTTCCCTCACAGTGTATCTGCATCGGCTTTTATGACAGATTGTATCCTGGAAAAGTAAAAGTGATAGTGTGTGAATACTGAGGCTAGACTGTTTAACACTTTGCTACTGCCTACAATAAAATACCTTGCCCTTGAGGATAGGAAGGAAGAGAACCTGAGTTTGGATTCCCAGCAACCATGTGAAAGCCAAGCATGGCTGTAACCCCAGCACTTGCATGGTGAGGTGGACCCAGAACTATTGGGGTTTGCAGGATGGTAACCAGAAATACTATGAGCTTTAGGTTCAGTGACACATCTTATCTTAAGGGAATAAAGTAGAGGGCAATAGAGATAGGCATATCCTCTGGCTTACTCACACACACACACATGCGCACACACATACACACACACACACACACACACACACACACACACACACACATACACACACACGCGCACGCACACACATACACACACACACACACACACACACACACACACACACACGGGGTGGGGGGAAGTGGGAGGGAGGGGGGGAGGGAAGGAGGGAGAGACGGAGAGAGAGAGGCCTAACTGAATGAATATTATGGGCTCTTTGTCATATGCAATTCCTTCTGCTGTGAATTCCAGTTAATAAAAACACAGATTTGATTTCCTGGATCACACTACTCCCTAAAACTAAGACAAGCAGTCCCGGAGACGTCCCTCTGTCATTCACTCGACTCTTGGAGCACTTTATTCTTTTTCCCATGGAAAACCGTATGTATGGGGACTTGGTCTCAGACCCATGGTGTTCTCACGGGTGTTAGTTTCCAGTGTTTCTCTTCTCTGTCCACTTGGTTCTGTCTTCCAGGAATTCCCTGTTGGAATTTTCTATTATCTACTGGTGATCCTTAATTACTGGTTGGATTCCTTCCTCTTAACTTTTCTATTGTTTATTTAATTCATGGAAGTAAATTCTACTAATAAAACAGGATCTCTACCTTTAAAACAGTGACAGGTGTGAGCCAGGATTGTACAAAAACTCTACATTCTGATTTTTGTATTCCATACACAGTGATTGCCACAGCCAACTTCATTTCCTGTTCTGCCAACACTGGGACTTTCACTGTGGAGAGAGTTCCTAACAAACTCTAGTTTGTTGTGTTAGGATTTTTGTAGTGTGATAAATTGTAGGTGTAGATGGTTGAGAAGGTCTATGTTTTGGCTGGTTTGGGGGTGTTCAATTCATAGCTTTTAGGGCATGATGAGATAGAACACTATAGCACAAAAGCCACTCACTACCACAGATGACAGGAAGAAGAGGGAATGAAAGGCATCAGGGACCAGCTATAACCATCAAAGGCTTACCCACCCCTACCTTTCTTCAGCTAGGCTCCACTCTTCCTCACATAGCTACATCAGCCAAGGGTCAATCACTCACTACATGAATTTATAAAGGACAGTTCACATTAAAATGATTATCCCCACCAATCACAATCCAATCCATCAGGCCCAGTTATTCAAATTTATGTACTTAAATGTTCTCATTCCTGTTTTCATCACCTTATAACCAAGGAGGTAATACTTCATTGGAAAACTCTGGGTAGTTTAAAAACTACAATAGAACAAATTTTAGAAGGCTCAGAGTTAGTTTTATCAAGTAACAACCCAGATATTGATTGTTGTAGTCTGTAGAGGAAGGTTAGATTTCTCATGATGGTTCACCAGGGAAGGCTTTTCATAGAAAATTGTATTTTGAGTTTGATCTTAAATACACAACAAGATTTGGATAGTCCAATAGAGGGAGGAATTTGTACTGCATGCACACAAAAAGGTGGTCTTGGGTAGGGTTTGTCTGTGAGAATGTGAGTTTAGCATGACAGAAGGGTGATTTGAAGACAGTTGTAGGGGTGGAATGTGGTCATCAAATCAAGTAATAGATTCAAAAGAATTTTGTAGGCCTCAACTATCCAAGTTACATGGAAAAGTATTATTACAATACTAGAGACTGTGGTGGTAGCATGAAATAATATTTGATTTGGGGCTTTGTTATTGTTTTCAAAGAAAGGATTTTTTTTTTTGAAGATCATTGCTTTGTTTAAGCTCTCCTCCCTGTTCCATTGCCTGTAGCTATCTTTCTTATTGACATCTTTGCAGCCATCTTGAGTACAAGTGGTGAAACTGAAGAAAAAGCCCCCATGCTTTGCTCTCACTTTAAAGGTTCCTCTTATAATGGTGTCAACTCAACTCCCAGCAGGCTACCTAGCCTGGAGGTTTGTTTGCCTCTCAGCGGGGGATTTGTTTACCACCTAGTAAGAGCAGAGTCAAGAAGATAAAAGCCAATCATGGAAGTAGAAAGAAAGTACCAGATAGAGAATACCAAGAAAATAAGATTAGAAGCATCAGGGCCCAACCAGGGTTGACTTTAGCAATATGGTGACCCTGGGAAGCCTGCGGAACACATGTGCTGCACTTTATTGTGAAGGTTGTTAGAGATTTGTCACATTTCCTAACATCAGTTGTGTCTGCCAAATACAAGATATTGAACTTTAATGTTTAAAAACTCCCCTTTGATTTCATTTATCTCATGCCCCAAAATATGCTCTCTCATGGCTCCCACTTCAGGTTGACTGTTCAGTCTCAAGGTGGGGAGCTGTCTGACTTGGGTGGATTAAGAGTTAATAAGATACAGTCCGTCTTTCTATGCAGATATAATGGGGTCAATATCTTGTATGGTTTTTCAGTAATTTCAACAATAGGCCAAACTGAAGGCACCGTAAAGCCTTACTCTGACATCTGACTTATTTTTAACAATGTTTTATTCTTTGAGAATTGCTGCTCTGATGATGATGGGGTAGGCTTTGTTAGTTTTCACTAATTAGAATAGCCAAATAGCTAGAAATTCTAGCTTTCAGAGTGTGAAAATGAAAGGTTTCAATGTAGGAGTATTTATAGGCTAATGCATACTGTGTTTTCTAACTTAGGAAAATGATAAAGGTGATTGAATTATTTTGCTCCTGAAGTCACTTAATATCTATTTTTAACCATCTCAGAGTCTCTGAACAGGATACTTCTGATCTTGCTAATTCACTTGAGTACAGAACAAGATAAATGCCAGTGTTTCTCTTCTCTGTCCACTTGGTTCTGTCTTCCAGGAATTCCCTGTTGGAATTATATATATATATATTATTGAACTGCTTGTTTATGACTGGAGGCAATCACTTAGTGGTTAGACAGTTTGTTTATAAATTATACCAAGGAATAAATAGGGTGAATTCTCCAGAATATTTTCAACTGAAATTTGCGATCATGCAACATCATTAAAATATATTAATAAATCCTTCATTCAACAGACATTTATTGACACCTATGAATTTTTAAAAACCATATTGGCCAGAGGTATTTTTCAAATGCTAACATCTAGGAATTAGGTAGAGAATGATGAACCAAATGCTACAGCCTAGCAATAGGTAGGTAATTATCATTGGAGAAAACCAATGTGGTATTTTTTTTGCACTGTTGGAGGAAAACACTTTAGTTTCTTGGGAGTTCCCAATAAATGTCATTCAGGATGGGGAAATCAAGAACAGTCCCTGGAAAACCACAGCGCTCTGAGAACAGGAGGCGCTCCTGGTTAGTGACTGTTTATGACTCTTTTATAAGCTGCTGCTGTATTTGAAAATCTCTAGGCAGACTTTATAGACATTCCAGAGATTCGAGGTAAAACTAGCCTGGCGGAAAGGTGCCTGTATCCTGTGGCATTTGTGGGAGGAGTCTGGGGGATGGTCGGAGTTTATTAGCCACCTTGAGGGACTTCTTCCATATCCTTTTTAGGGACCCAGTCCTGCCCTTTATGTCTCACTAACCTTTTAAACTTCAGCCTTTTCTCGCTTCCAATTAATTTTTAAAATATTTCTACAAGAAACTATACTGCCGAGCTCCTACTTGGACTAAAATATGAAATAACTTCTCTATGCACTGAAGATTGACCTGAGGCATCTTACCTTTTCTCCAACTTATGTTCATTACTTGCTAGTGATTTATACTCCTGTCAAGTGGACAGGGGCTAACTTATCCTCTGCACATTTACTTACTTACTTACTCCTGATTCTAGGGAGTCATGTATTGACCTCACAAGAGTTGTGTTTAGTAACTTGGGTATCATATCGGATGTTGTGCAACAATAAATAGCTAATCCATAAAAGGAACCTAGATCCTAAAGGGATTGTATGCATATAAGGAAATACAAGACAAAAGCAAGTACTGTCAGATGAGGATGGTACACAAGGATGTGGGAGCCCAGAGGAAGGAGTAAGTCTGAGATGCTCAGAAGGCTTTAAATGGCAAATGACCCTGGGAGAGTGTGGGGAAGATAGACATTTGCATGCATGCATGTGCACATGCACACACAATTGTAGTTAAGTGTGATTTGGAAATAGAAAGGATCTTGGTAAAGTTTTAGAGCTTACAGTAAAAAATTAAGCACAAGGAAGGAAATAATCAGAACATATTGAGGCATATTTTTGAATAGATATAAACTGAGAGATTCTCTAGACCAGTGTTCTCAATCTTCCTAAGGCTTTGACCCTTTAATACGGCTCCTCATGTTGTGCTAACCTCCCACTCATAAATGATTTTCATTGCTACTTCATAACTGTAATTTTGCTACTGTTATGAATTATAATGTAAATGGTTGCTGCAACTAATTTGTTGGTTTCCAGTCAAAAGTCTTTGGTATCAAGCCTCATTTTAGAAAACCACATGGGTAGGTGGAGGTATGGTCAGGACAGAAGGTTCTGTCTTTGCTTGGATGAAGATGAGATTACCTTTCATGTCAGCCCTTTTGTGGATGATGATAGCAATACTGTATCACAGACCCAGGTCAGGTAAGAGATTTTTATTTGCTTATTTATTTATTTTACATTTGTTTGTTGTGTGAGCATTAATGGGCACATGCCTGCCTCACATGGGCACATTCTGCACCTAGAAAAGTCAGAGGCCAACTTACCAGAGTTGGGTCTCTCCTACTGCATGTGTTACAGTGATGTAATTCAGATCAGGCTTGCCCTAACCCAACACAACCATCTCACCAACCTGATATGAGTTTTAAGGAAAGCTCCTTTTGGCTCCAGTTTATGGAGGTACCAGATTTAGTGGCTGCATCTCATGATAATATTAATGTCAGGGTCCTAAAGTAGCATAGAGCATTACATTGCTTGTGCCTGTGTGTGTGTGTGTGTGTGTGTGTGTGTGTGTGTGTGTGTGCATGTGTTGATGCTTCCAGGGAATTGCACACGAGCAGGTTTTCTGTGGATGAAGAGCTGTGGAGTGAAACGACGGGAGTCGAGAGAAAAAGAATACACAGAGACATTAGTGCATGGCTGTACAAAATCTTTTTTTTTAAATTTTTTTTATTAGGTATATTTATTTACATTTCAAATGATTTCCCTCTTACTGGTTCCCCCCCTCCCCAAAAGTCCCATATGCCCTCTTCCCTCCCCCTGCTCCCCAATCAACCCACTCCCACCTTCTCTTCCTGGTATTCCCCTACACTGCCACATTAAGCCCTTCCAGGACCAGGTGCTTCTCCTTCTTTCTTCTTGGTATCCTTTGATATCAAGAATTGTTCCTTGAGTATTCCAAGCTTCTGGGCTAATGTCCGTTTATCAGTGAGTGTATATCATGTGTGATTTTTTGTGAACAGGTCATCTCACTCAGGATGACATTCTCCAGTTCCACCCACTTGCCTAAGAATTTCATGAATTCATTGTTTTTAATAGCTGAGTAATACTCCATAGTATAAATATACCAAAATCTTTTTTTACTTGGGGGATAAGAGTGACAATATATGCGCTCTGGGCGTGACCCTCCCTCCCAAGGTTGCAGAGTCTTTTCAGCGCTTCTCAGCAGGCCCTGGGTGCCACTGTTCCTCGAAGAAGTTGACCCTATAGGGTCTGTTGCTCTGTGGGAAGCTGAGGTGTGACAAAAGGCTTGTTCCTGGAGTTCTGCCAGCTCCGCCAGGTGGGGGGAGGTGTGGCTGGAATTCCTTAGCTCGGAATGCTGCGGAGTGGATGATGAATGCAGGCAGCTGAATTATGACTATCAGGCTATACAGCACTTTGATATGACTCTCTACAGTGTGTGACAGAGAGAGAGAGAGAGAGAGAGAGAGAGAGAGAGAGAGAGAGAGAGAGAGAGAGAGAGAGAGAACTTTTTCCTTCATCCTCTGAAGCTTTCAAGAATGGGAGTACCACTTCAATGACTTTAATTTTAATCCCACCCCAACACTCCACCTCAGAATACCATCTGGGACCAAGTTTCCTCTCTTAAGATCCAGTGTGAGTTTGGTGTCAAGACATATTCAAACAGTAGCACTGTTCTGCCATTTGAAATCTGAATATCTACAGGTTGCTGGTCAACTCTCCGGTTCCTTGAGTTTCTGTGCAGATTTTTGTTGCAAGATTATTCCCACTTGGTTCATTTCTCTCCTTTAAAGTGCAAATTCCTTACCATCCTGGTTTTCTGGTATCTTCATTTTCTTTAACACACATATCCCTTGCCTTTCTAGGGCTGCTTATTAAATGTGCTTTCATATTTATTTTCTAACTTTCCTGAAATGTTTTTGTAAGGGCAGAGGGGTGAACATATATGTTTAGTCAGCTCTAAACTATTTGTTTTATCATCTATTTCATACCCACCATGCCTTTGTAACACAAGGAAAGCATTATTTCTTAAGGTTGCTTCACAGCCACATATTGAAGGTTTATTAGATTGTAAAGTTAGAAGCTGTTGTAGGTTTAGTAACTATTCTAAGGATAGAGACTGTTGTTTTATGACCTACCTGGTGTTTAAGGCTGGTATTGGTCCCTCAGAAATACACTCAGAACTATCATTTTGTGCCTTTGTCTAAAAAGATTCCAGTTGCAATAATGTTCCACACTCCTATCCCCATCATCTGGTGAGGTACCTTTATTGACCATAAGTTAGAAGCAATGCTGTCACCATAGCAAAGGAAGGACTTTCTTCAAAGTCTAGCAGATAAGTTTGATTTGTGTGGCCATGTGATAGTGTTTAAATGCCTTTTTTTTTCTATTTAAGTCTAAAGAAAAACACAGAAAAGATTCGGAGACACTACTTAGAAATCTTTATTAATGGATCTTGAGATCTAGAATCCTGGTATATCTGATTTCAAGTCAAAAGGAAAGAAATTTCTATAGATAAGATTAAAGTAGCCTATGGCAGCAGAGGAATAGGGTGCTCCAGTTAGTGACCAGATAGGGGATAAATAGTAGAAATGTGGAGTCATTTGTTTAAAAGAGTCCATGCCTCAACTTCTTGAAAACACTGAAGAGACTTAAATCAGGGAGTCTGCTCTGCTGTGTTCTCTTCAAATGCAGAAGCTGCTGAGGTAGAGCTGAGAGCAAGAGCTCACAGGAGAGACAGTGCCCATACTCAATGGTCCAGCTGAGTGCGGAGAAGAGAAATTGTCCAACATCTGCCAGTTCAAGAACAACTGCATATGCCATGACTCCAAGGTGAGCTTCGTTTCTTATGCACTTTCACCCACAGTCTCCACAGAGTGGCGAACTCTACCCAGGCAAGCAGAGACATCATCCACACCCTCTTCCTTGACTACCTGCCACTGCCTAGGATGGGAAGCTGAGAAGATAGGTAGAAGAGGCCTACCGGCAAGGTGGAGCTGCTAACAGTATCTGGTCCTTAGCAAGTTAATTATTGAAAGAAGATAGGTACCCTGAAGATTAATTGCCCAGAGAACATATTAACAGTCAATGTTAAAGAGAGTAGAGCAGGGTGAGCTGGGGATTTTCTTAGTGCGGAGAAAAATCTGTGTTGTAGTCGCTTCACCTTTCTTATTCTCAATGTTTCAAGTTTTCAAAGAAACATTAATAGAAGGGCAGACCACAGTCTCCCCTCAGGCTCATTTACTGTATAACACAACTCTGTCCACCGCTCTCTATGGCATATGTGCTTAGATGGAGTCTATAGCTTGATAATCAACAGACTGAGGGTTCCAACTTCACTGCAGCCTGTTGTTTAAAACTGATGTTTTCTCTCATTACTTAAGGATCTTGAGCTCCTTTGTCATCCTTCTAACGGTGAAACACGGGTGTGAATGAAGAGAACGGAGGGCTCTACATCACTAGTGTTTTAAGGTTTCCAGCCTGACATAAGAACTTGCTACAATTTTGTCTTCTCTGATTTAGCAAAAGAAACATCTAGATCTGGGAGCCAGCACCCTGCCTGCACCTTAGTAAGCCCTCTGAATGATTTTAAAGTGTGTTAAACATGAAAAACCCAAGATGAACCATAAAAGCTAATTTTATTAAGCTGTGTATTGGTTAGGGTTTCTATTGCTGTGATAAAATAGCTGACCAAGGCAATTTATAAATGAAAGCGTTTAATTAGGGTCAGTGTAGAAGAATTTTAAACCAGCTTGTTGCTACTCTAGCAAGGTACCATATCCAAAGACCTTCAAGGTCTGTGTGAACCAGTTGGAATGACATACCATTAAAACCTCTGGCTGGAATACAGACATTTCCTTTGTAAGGGTAGCTTGTAGAAGGAAGCAGCCATGTTTGAAAATGACATCTAATTGAGGGGCAAAGTGATAAAGCAGGGAAAGATTTCACAGAATGAATCAGAGACAGGATACACACAACTCTTAGGAGAACAGATGGGAAAGAGAGGCTTCTTAAGAGCAGTGGAGGGAGGGAGGGAGGGAGGGAGGGAGGGAGGGTGGGAGAGAGAGAGAGAGAGACAGAGAGAGAGACAGACAGAGAGAGAGACAGAGACAGAGAGAGAGACAGACAGACAGAGAGAGACAGAGACACAGAGAGAGAGACAGACAGAGAGAGAGACAGAGACAGAGAGAGAGACAGAGACAGAGAGAGACACAGAGAGACAGAGAGAGAGACAGAGACAGAGAGAGACAGAGAGAGAGACAGACAGACAGAGAGAGACAGAGACACAGAGAGAGAGACAGACAGACAGAGAGAGACAGACAGAGAGAGAGACAGACAGAGAGAGACAGTCAGAGAGAGATAGACAGACAGAGAGAGACAGACAGAAACAGAGAGACAGAGAGAGAGAGAACAGTTTTACTAGGACAGTTTTACAGACACTGCAGTTCAGTTGAGACAACACAGTGGGATTCAGTTGAGTGCAGTTCCATTTAGTCCGTTCAGTCAGTGAGGTCAGTGCAGTTTAGTTCATGGAATTCAGAGGTAGTTTTTCCAAGCAGAACAATTCAGTGAGAAGCTAAGAGAAGACAATTTGAATTAGTCAGCTTAGAGAGGAGTTTGAACCAGAACAGCTGAGTTGAATGAGACAGCCAAGGTTCAGAAAGAACTAGAAAGGGTGAACTTATTCAGCAGTAAGCCTCTGAGACAACAATTACATCTGGTGAATAAATGTTACTTTTACACTCATGGTTTCAGAGGGTTAGGGTCCATGAGAGATGAGCAAAGGGATGGGAATAGGGATAAATGATAGCTCACATTTCGAACAGTAAGCAGGAGGCAGAGAGAACAAGGGGAATGGTCCCTCAAAGCTTGCCTCTAGTAATGCGCCTCTGCTAACAATCTAACATCTTCGAATTCTTCCTAAACATTTCCTCCAACTGGAGACCAAGTATTCAAACATATGAGCCTTCTGGGGTACATTCTTATTAAAACCATGACAAACTATATCAAAATTTTGTATTAAAATGCATTTTTGTTGTAGTTGTTGTGCCTTTAAGTATTGGGAGTCTTTGCTGTGCACAAGAGAAATCATTTGGAAAGACTCTATTTTATATGATCCTGTACTCATTTTGCTTGATGTTATTAAAATACCACATGGTCTCCTTGAGAACAGATTGTTAGAAATACATTGCTTAAGCAGAGGTGAATGCTTGACAATCAAAATGTAGCTGAAATATTTCCTAGTGAATAACCTTGAGCCCTGGCAACAGGAAGTCCTTGTTCTGAGTTTTATTTTATGACCTACTAGTTAGATGACCTTGAAGTTGTTTAAAATGTCTAAGCCTCAGTTACATCCATTTTGACATTGGGATGACAATAAGAACCTTGACCTTGTGGAACTTTTGAGAGAGTTTCTAAGAGCTTTATTGCATGCTAATGTAAGCAAAGTACTCAATTCAGCAGCTGACATACATGATTTCTATAGATGGTGACTGCAATTGTTTCTGGGATGTCCTCTACCCAGCTTCATCTGCAACTCCTGTGTCCAGGTCTTTGTGCCATTTTTGTGTTTTATTATGGGGAATAGATCAACATTTGGTTAGACAACCTTCTGGCCTTTGCCAGTAGTTGAGAGCCATGGAGGGGCAGTATGCCCCGATAGCCTGTGATGACAATCATCCCTTAAATATCTTGTTTTCTGCACCAGACTGATAATTTCCCAGATGATAATTGCCATTAACTGAAACATTTAGTTTCTGCTATGAGTTGTACATCTGACTGAGTTCAGAGTTACTACAGAATTTTAGTCTGAAAATAATAATAATAATAATAATAATAATAATAATAATAATAATAATAAATAGTACATTATGCTGAGGTTATTAAGTAGAATGTTTAGGTGATCTTTCTGCAGTTAAAGGGAGTATTTGAATTTCTAGTCCAAGGAAAACGTTTCCCTCAGTTGATGGTTTTTCTGTCTGTCCTGTCAAGGTGGAAAATAGAACAAGGCTAGGATGACCAAGGAATTCACAACAGCAGCTGGAAAAGAACTGTGGTGAAATCCCAGCTGTGCTTCTCCTTGTCCCTGTGATGGTGGGGACATTATGTATCCTTTCTAAACCTTCATTTGCCTTGTCTGTGAATCAAGAGCCTACAGAAAACACCCCAGAATTGTTGTGGGTGGGGCTTGAGAAATAAAAATGAAATGCTTTGTTTGGTGTCCACTAAAATGAAAGGCTGAAATTTTGTTCATTGTGTTTAATCTTCCAAGAAGGAAACCTCAAGGCAGAATTAGACGTGCTCAAGATTAAGTAGAAATGTTTGTGAAGGACAAAGGAAAAATAGAAGGGAAGACTATGAAAGACATCAAAAGTCCTCTCAAGGACGTGGTTCTGATTCCAGAGAAAGAGGAGAAAGAGAAAGAGAGAGAGAGAGAGAGAGAGAGAGAGAGAGAGAGAGAGAGAGAGAGAGAGAGAGAGAGAGAGAGAGAGAGAGAAATGGAGGAAAATGGCTTAGATGAGAAAACTCTAACTCTGTGCATACTGTTCCACTGTTTTTGCTTAGACTCCAGAAACCCACAAGTTATATGTGTATTTTAGAAGCTGGTTCTATTCCATTGTAATGGCCTTGGATTAGAACCCTGATATACCTACCAGCATTGAGGGGACATGTGATTCCAATATGAACATGGTGGTGATTCAAAGGGGAAGTGGCTGAGGCTATCCATCAATTATATTTCCTATAGGACAAGATTGAAGCAGTGCAATTGTATGTCTACCAGGATGCAATAGAGATGCTTTGAATTACTGTCGACTGAACTCCACCCAAGGGAAGTGATTCAGGAACAGAGGTGCCTTGAATCCAGTTCTTTCCTGGTTGCTAAGCTATGCATCCTTGCAAAGTGCAGTGAGGTAAGGCACATGGAAAGTTCCAGAGGAAAGCTTTGTTTTCAACTGTGGGTATGATGCTTCATTTATTTTCAGAAAGAACTGTGCCAAATATTCCTTTGCTGGAAACAATGATTAAAAGCACCATTTCATTTGATTCTTAAAAAAAAAAAAAGGATGTATGCTGCCACCTCCCCCGCCCCTCTTATGCAAACATAAAAGACCAATTGTGCCAGGTTGTTTAATGCTCAAGAAGCAAATGGCCCAATACGACTTCGGCACTTGCTGGTTTTGCAGGAGCATAGACAACTGGTGAAGGTTTGTGTCATCCACCCACACCCTGGTAAGGAATTAGTTAACAGTCTACATAATCTTCATGTGCTGCTCTAAGATTTCAGGTATTTTAAATCTAAATGAAGGCACTTTGCTTATCCTGTGTAAATGGAACTTACAAACAGAACTGCAATTTCATTTAATAGCTATAAACCATTACTCTAATGGTTTGACAAATACCTATGAGGATAGACTGCAATATTTCATCCAAGAAAGGGCTGAATATTAAATAAATGTAACCTCCCAATGGGTTCTACTTTAACCCCCTACTAATTTTGGAGGGAGGACTTAAAAGCTGAAAGCATTTTAGAGTAAATGTTAGGGGGCGGATGCAGCAGGTTTTGAGGTACAGATTAGCACTTTACCCTGGCAATCACAAACCCTTTTCTCACCTCCCATCACTTCAAGCTCATCACCATCATAAAGTGTAGAACTTAACTCAGGAGTTGGGGACACCAGCCCTTCACGGCTGACATTCTGTCAGGGCTTTCAACCATTAGCTAATTCCCCTCTTCCTTGTTCATACTTACCATATTCCTTGGCAAAACAAAACCAATATTTACCATTTATAGATCTCCCCCAAGATGAGAGCAATGCATAACCCAATACCATACAAAATGTGACTCATCTTTCTATGGGGAGAGATTTTATCCAGCGTCTGGAGTCACTGACTAAAGCACCATCAAGGGATTTTTTTTTTTCAAAAATGACAAAGCTCGTAGGTTAGAAACTGTGAAGGTTGTGTGGAACCAGAAAAATGATTTCTATAATTATCTTCTGTAATTAAGGCAAATTTTGATGTTGGCTGATTATAGAGTGGGATAAAAAAAAAAGGGACAGTGCTCCAAGGACGATGTGCTCAAGGAAATGTTGGATGAGACGGAACTGTGTGGGTTTGCATGCTGGGTGGTACATTGCAGACCTACTTTCATGTGATTCATGAACTTTCCCCCACCTGAGGGCATGTCACTTGTAAGTACCACATGTGATTATTTATTCTGATGTAAGGGTGGGGGCCTTTGTGAAGATCAGAAAATTGATCATGTTGGTAATAACCCGGGCAAAATAATAGCAACTGCAAACCCTTTAATTATAACTGGTTTTGAGAAAAAAAAATCTGAAACTGCTTGTAATGGTTGCTTTCATTCTGTAGTTTTGTTTTGTGTTTGACAAGAGGAAAAAAAAAAGTGCTGAAAGCCGCTGATTATCCAGAAGCAATTACCAGGAAAACCAATCAAAAGGCAATTTGGATTTTTAGAAAAGTGTGACTTATCAATTTATCCAATGGAGTTTTTTTCTTTTTTCCCCAATCTCTAGCTAATTGGATGTGTTTAAGAAATCATTTCATAAGAACACTGATTTTTAAAAAAAAATAAAAATACTAAAATGGACCAGTAAACCAGACCAGAGAGACATGTCTGTCACTGTCAGAACGATTGTCCCTGCCACTACACCTATTTATTCCCGGAGACTCTCATGGATTTCCAGGTTTTCTTGTGCTCAGTGGCTGCATCTGCAGCCCTTCATTCAGCAACAAAGCCGGAGCAGGGTGCAGAGATGTGCTGTGCTGAAAAAAAAAATATCCCAGTGAAAATGTTAAATTACATAATATTTCTTCAAACGACAGGAAAAGGATATGAATGCATATAATGAACAGATCTGAGACAGATATTAATCCCCCTTGTAGCATAATGAAGATTTAAAGAAAAATAAACAGTGCATGAAACATGATCTTCTACCCTCTCACCGCCCTGAGCCCCACCAGCATATCCTGGATTCCTGGACATGCCACAAGTGACATGTATATAACATTGGAACAGCAGTAGCTATTAGAAATCACTCAACTCTTGTATATCTCTATCTATCTATCTATCTATCTATCTATCTATCTATCTATCTATCTATCTATCTATCTATCTATCTATCATTTATCTATATGTGATATAAATTCATATATAGATAAAATATCTTTATATTGTATATATATAATAAATATTGCAAATATCATAGCACTTAAATCTTCAAACATTTCCTCCTCCAGACAACTTGAGATTCTTGTGCACATGTGCACATTCATGTAGACACACACATTTCCATGTATTTGAACACACACACACACACACACACACCATACACATACACACACTCACAATCACTTAAACACACAGGCTATTTCAGAGACAGTGTTTCCCTCTTATAATTGGGATAGATAAGTTATAGGCAATTTCCTTTCCATTGTGGCATCCATAGGTACATTTTTGGAAGGTTTTTGTGATACCTGAAAGATGTCTTGTATTAAGGGACAGAAAGAAAAGAGGATGTGGCAGAGAGGGGAGTGGGAAGGAGACAGATGGGGTGTGAGGGGAGAGAAGGAGCAAGGGAAGACAAGGAAGGAAAGGACAGACTGAAGGGAGGATGCCCAGCAACCTTTGTGGTACCGAAACCAGCTTTGCTCTGGAAAGGTCCCGGGGACGCGAGTGTACAACTGCTTGCCTTTCGATATTCTATTTGTGAGAACATCTTTTCATTGATCTCTGTCTGTATGTCCTGGTAGTGTGCCGTGTTAATTTGTTTTTGAGATATAGATCCCATGGTGTTGTCGACACTTGTGCTTAGCATTAAGGTCTTCGTAACGCTGTTTTGATTTCGTTTGTGGCAGACTCACACCTGCTACTGTAGATGGAACTCCAGATAAATCCAAACAAACAAACGAGACATGAAAAGTATTTCCAATGAAGTTGACTTCACAGGGGAGGAGATACATTTTGTTCTGACACGTATGGATGCTTCAGATTTACTAACAAGTTCATGGACTCTTAAAGCTATTTATCATGCTCAAAGGAAAGTGAGATTTTTCACATTTATTTATATCGCTAAAATGAAAAATTAAAGAAAAATTTGAAATTAAGATTTGGCTTATTTATTTATTTAAGCATAAATAAGGTATGATCAGATTTGTTTTTAAGGTTATTATTTTTGAGTACTTCTTACATGCTATTAGTATAAATGTTACTATTTCATTATTTTTATTATGAGTGTATACTGGTGTGTATGAGTATGTGTGTGGGAGGGTGTGTATGCATATGTGTGCATGCACGTGTGCATGTGTGTGTGTGTATGTGTGTGTGTGTGTGTGTGCTCCTTTGAACCTAGAGCTAGGCTGGTAGCTAGCGAGCTCTTCCTCTATCTACTCCCCACATCTCTAAGGCTACAAGCACATGTAGTTATGCTCAGTGTTTTGTGTGGATGCTGGGGAGATTTGAACTCAGCTCCAGTGCTTACGTAAGTGATTTTATCCATTGAGCTACCTCCTTTGTCCACAGTTTATAAAAAATAATGTAAAAATCACATTTTGTTTATGTATTTATGTGTGCTTAAGTGTGTGAATGGGTGTGCACATAGCATGTTGGGCATGCGAAGGTCAGAGGGTAACTTGCTAGAGTCTTTTCTCTTCTTCCATCACCTGACTTCTGGGAATCAAACTTAGGTCATTAGAGTTGGTAGAAGGCCCTATAGCCTCTGAATCATCTTGCTGCCCTCCTCCCGCAAGGAGACTTGGTAAAATCACTTCATGCTTTCTTTTCAATTAGATATCCTTTTCTCATGTCACAGATGAAGTAAGAAAGGTTGAGAGACACCTGATGACCCATCCATGGACCACAGTGCCTGTCAGCTGACTCAGTATTCAGACTAATTCTGAGTGCTCCAGCTAGCATGGGTAGTTATGATCTTAAGTCTCTCTGGGCTGTTGAAGGAAGCAGGAGTTACACTAAATGCTTGTATTACTGTCTCCCAGGTGGAGCCTTATATGCATCACTTATGCCTTTTCTGATATCAACAGGGCTTGCTTTATATTTAGGGTGAGTCAGTTTAATATACATGTATATGGAAGAAAAAGGAAATTAAATCTTTAAAGACTCTTTAGAGAAGGTTAAGGAAGCTATTGTGAATACGCATGTGTGGGTAAAGGAAATGTTAATTAAACTACATTTGAAATTGGAGTCAGGTAGGTCCTTCTCTTGTTCTTCTTTCTGAGGTATTTTTCCATCACTGTTTTTGCTGGGAGTAAAGACATTGATTTAGCTCAACTTCTCAGTGGCCCTGAAGTCCTGGTCACATTAGGGCCAGGTATAAAGCAGGTAATTTATTTAGAGATGCCCAGAGAAGTCTTGTTGTTAGAGAGCATCAGAGATGCTTGATGGATATGTACATGATTCAAGGACAATTTATTTTTTTCTTTTTCTGTCTAGTGAAGTACATCTCAGATTTTCAAAACAAGGTGCTCAGGGAAAACAACACTATTTATAGGTAGCCTCCACCCCCACTCTGCCTTCCCTTAGCTCTTCTGTGCCCTCTCTGCTTGCCCTGATGGCTTGTGGGCACCTGAGGTACATAGAGACCCTTAGCTGGAGTCCACAGCCAAGTGGTTAGGACGCTCCTGCTTTGATTGACAGAGGGCTATTTCTTTTTTTTTTCCGGAAAGCTGTCAAATGAAAACTTGGTCCTTTCCCAAGTCCACCTTTTCGAAGCCTTCCTTTGAATTAACTTCCTGTTCATTCCTTTCACGCCTACAACTAGAAACCTGTCCGCAGAGGGAGTCCTAAACTGCCTCATTGGGTAGACTAGCTCATGGATGCTCAAGGTCGATGAGAAGATGTTAAATGGTGAGGGTAGCATTGCTCAATTCACACTGGATTCTCTTTCTGCACCTTATTAAACAAAACCAGCCTTATGTCTGTCTCAGTGTTTGATCACAGCCTGATATAGTCTGTGTGACTCAGGTTAAGAAAAGAAAGGACCCAGCAACAGCAAGAGAGACATTATCCCTAATCTTTTTTTTTTTTGACATAATTAAGGAAGACTTAGGACTCTGAGCTGTAGAATTTTGACAATAAGGCAGAAGAATGTCTTTGTTTTTTTTTTCCTTATCTTTACCATCATTTAATTAGCTGTTATCTAGAGTCAGAAATAATATCCACACCCCATATTTTGTAAGGGTCAACAATGATTATGTGAGGCCTAGAGTAAGTCATAAAAAGTGAAATCTTCCATGCAACATTTCAGCATTAATTAGAGTGAGGTGATATTACACTGTGTGTAAAATAATAAAATAATTTAGAGGATACTGGACACTTGGCTTGGGGTGGAAGTTTAAAAGCAGAGTGCTTGTCAAGGCCTTGGGTTGAATTCTCCAGATTCTCTCTCTGTCTCTGTCCTTGTCTCTGTCTCTGTCTCTGTCCTTGTCTCTGTCTCTCTCTTCTCTCTCTCTCTGTCTCTCTCTTTCTCTCTCTGTCTCTTTGTCTGTCTCTGTATCTCTCTCTCTGTACACGCATTTGTGTATTAAGGGAGAAATACCCAAACATAAGAGAGACTCCCTTTTTCTTTTATGTTCATTTCTCTGCATATCAACCATATAACTCTAAATGTTCAAGCATTTATACTAGACATGGAGAAAAGACCAACAACTGATATATACAAATGCCATCCAAATGGCAGAAGCATTAAGCATATAAAAATAAGAGGGAGCCACTGAGGACTGTCTTTTGATAAGGGCAAGGATGGAGTCAAACTGACTTGACCTTAATAGATCTCTATTTATAACAATAGCAAAAAGGCCAAGATGCTAGTACAAAATGTTACAAACACCTACTTTTTGGATGACGTGTCTAAGCTCTGGCTTCAATACTATGGAAGATAAGAAATTAGGTAAAAACAACCACAAAACAAAACAAAACAAAATAAAAGACTTACAAACAAAAACCCAAATAAACAAGTCCTGGCATTGATACATGAGCTTGTTTTATTCATTCATTTGTTTTAGTACTATTTGCTATATCTGGCTTATATACTTAAGGTATGATATTTATCAAGTGCCTGGTTTTAGGGTGCACCTTAAAGTTGTGGGGACTAATGTGATGGCTGCCTAAATGTAAATGCTTGGGGCTGGAGAGATGGCTCAGTGAGTAAGAGCACTGACTGCTCTTCTGAAGGTCCTGAGTTCAAATCCCAGCAACCACATGGTGGCTCACAACCATCCGTAATGAGATCTGACGCCCTCTTCTGGTGTGTCTGAAGACAGCTACAGTGTACTTATGTATAATAAATAAATAAATATTTAAAAAAATATAAATGCTTAAACTGAGATTAATTAAACCCAAATAAAATAAAAAAAACCCTGCTAATCATATTATCTACATTTACAGTGTTCAGTAGTCACTGAGGCTAGTGCTCCCCTAATAGATAGACCATCCTTAGATCTAGAATGTTTCCATGACTCTGAAATGTTCCACTAGGTCACCCAGTGAAGAAAGAAAACATGATCCTTATATTTATAATTATAGTTATATACAATTGTTTATGCATTTTAAAAATAAAAAAAAGACATGAGTACCATATACTGCCTTAAAATAGGAGAGAAATGTGGTAAGTATGGAAGACATACTTTAACATGGTAGAGGGGGAAAGACTTCTTTAAAGAGTTCTTAAGCTAAGACTTGAAAGAGATGAGGCTAGATGAGTAAAGGGAGTTTCTTCATGATGTCACCAGGCCATCATCATGGAAATCTATGCTTTGTGCTGGGTCACCTCCCCACATTAGTGTAAGTGAACTGGGTCTGACTCATGGAGAAAATTCAGCTATCTCAACACATCTGAAATATGGCTTCTGAACTCCAGGCTTCAGGTCTAGCATGTATCATCGCTCATGGAGACATCCATCTGACAGAAAGTAGGTTGCAGAGCTGGCACATGCCCTGAGTCTATTGGGCAGCATGGTCTAGTCGCCTCCATAACAAATTCACTACAAATGATCATCTTTTTCCATGAGACAAGTTAGAGGAACAGCTCCTGCAAACCACACACACACACACACACACACACACACACACACACACACACACACACGTGAATGTGTGCACATGTCTCACCCCTTTCTCTCTCCTCCTTGATATGATCTTGAGGCATCAAAACAAAACTGACCACATAAAAGAAAGTATCCAATGGTATTGTATAAGAGAAAGCTACATGTGAGGTTACTTCTAATGATATAAAATGTGATGTAACTGCACACTGATGGGAGTAAAAAGGTACACAGGGAGTGGGAGATTGCTTTCAGCTGAGGTAAGCTTCAATGATTTAATGGGGAAGGTGAGATGTTAAGTGAACTTGTTAACTATAGATAACTAGTACACAAAAACCCATGCCTTGTAGAAGTGCTGCTGAATCAGAAGCTGTTCAACATTGCTCAGGGAAGAAACAAAAGATCCCCCAGAAATACTCACAATGGTCGGAAAAGCCCTTCTCAGCCCCTGAAGAAGCTGGAGTCCAGAAACAGAAACATCCCTTTCTTTAAGAAAGAATCTCTCTGAATTAAAGGGACCAAATCCAAATGATGTAAGACAGGCCTTCATTGATGACTAGTAAAGACTGTGGCCCTTGAAGTTAGGGATAGAAACTGCCGTGTCCAACTTCCCAAGGTTGCAGAACAGAGGTCGCTGAGGGAGATGGTGGTGTCCATGGCATATTCCCAGTCCAAGCCTTCATTGTTTTTACTGTTAAAATACCACAAGAGTTTTCCCAGGTAAATTTTTAGTTCCTTGAAATTTTATTATTTTCCCTTTTCCTCTCAGTATGGCTAATAAACTCAATATCTTTCTAGCTTCAAGTTATAAATGTATAAATGATAGAATTGTGTTTGTGTGTGTGTGTGTGTGTGTGTGTGTGTGTTTGTGCGTGTAAAATGCATCTCTCTGCATTTGTGCAAGGGCATATGCACATACATGTTTATGTGCGTATGTGGAGGCTGGGGGATGACATCGGCCATTTTTCTCTATCTCATTTTGTAAGACAAGGTCTCTCATTGAAGCTGGGGCTCAGTGAGAAGCTAGAATGGCTGGCTAGTGAGTTCCAGGATCCATTCATTTCTATTCCAAACATGTGGGACTTGCAGACATGTGTATCACCATGCCAATGTGTATGTGGGCTTGGGGGATTCACACTCAGGTCCTCATGCTTGTACAGTGGACAGTTTACCAAAAGAATTATCTTTTGAGGCCCCATTCCCTGAGTATATTTTCTCAGAGTAGTCATAAGTTGAAGGGCATTAAGACTTTCTTATTTTATGTCTTGGTTGTTGTAAATAATGCTGCAATGAATGGGAACTGAAATAGGTGCTGATGTCACATTGATATACTTATTCCATATCCTTTGCATAGATCTCAAAAATATGGGTTGCTGTGTCATGTGATGTTTCACTAAAGTCTCAAAATATTTTCTTTAATGCTTTCAAAGGACCTGTGCTTTCCTTCAGTTGAAATAGCCTCAAGGTTCTAAGGACAAAGCCTTCAGATTTAATTAATATAAATATAACTAATTTTAAAATTCAAAATTTTGCTTCTTAATATAATGAAATTTTTTGGGTATGTGCCCAGGAGTGGTATAGCTGGGTCCTTAGGTAGTACTATGTTCAATTTCCTGAGGAACTGCCAGACTGATTTCCAGAGTGGTTGTACCAGCTTGCAATCCCACCAGCAATGGAGGAGTGTTCCTCTTTCTCCACATCCTCACCAGCATCTGTTGCCACCTGAGTTTTGGATCTTAGTCATTCTGACTGGTGTGAGGTGGAATCTCAGGGTTGTTTTGATTTGTATTTCCCTGATGACTAAGGATGTTAAACATTTGTTTAGGTGCTTCTCAGCCATTCAATATTCCTCAGTTGAGAATTCTTTGTTTAGCTCTGTAACACATTTTTAATAGGGTGATTTGATTCTCTGGAGTCTAACTTCTTGAGTTTTTTTATATATTGGATATTAGCCCTCTATTGGATGTAGGATTGGATACTCAAAAGATGCTCCAACATATAACAAGGACACATGCTCTACTATATTCATAGCAGTCTTATTTATAATAGCCAGAAGCTGGAAAGAAACCAGATGTCCCTCAACAGAGGGATATATACACAATGGAGTACTACTCAGCTATTAAAAACAAGCTATTACTTCATGTAATTCTTAAGCAAATGAATGGAACTAAAAAATATCACCCTGAGTGAGGTAACCCAGTCACAAAACAACACACATGGTATTTACTCACTGATAAGTGGATACTAGCCCGAAAGCTCAGAATACCCACAATTCACAGAGCACATGAAGCTCAAGAAGAAGGAAGACCAAAGTGTGGGTGCTTCGGTTCTTCTGAGAAGGGGAACAAAATACTCACAAAAGTAAATGTGGAGATAAAGTGCAGAGCAGAGACTGAAGGAAAGATCATCCAGAGACTGTTCCACCTTGGGATTCATCCCATAGACAGTCACCAAACCCCGGGACTATTGTGGACGCCAAGAAATGCTCCTAAAAGGAGCCTGATATGGCTGTCTCCTGAGAGGCCCCACCAGAGCCTTGCAAATACAGAGGCAGATTCTTGCAGCCAACCATTGGACTGAGCATGGGGTCCCCAATGGAGGAGTTAGAGAAATGACTGAAGGAGCTGAAGGGATTTCCACATAGGAAGAACAATAATATCAACCAACCAGACACCCAGATCTCCCAAGGGAGCAAACCACCAATCAAAGTGTACATATGAAGGGACCCATGGCTCCAATCGCATTTGTAGCAGAGGATGGCCTTGTTGGGCATCGATAGAAGGAGAGGCCTGGGAATGCCTGGGATGCTCGATGCCTCAGTGCAGGGGAATTCCAGGGTGGGGAGGAGGGAGTGGGTGGGTGGGTAGGGTTGTACCCTCATAGAAGCAGGAGTCTGGGATAGGGGGTTTCTGCAGGGGAAACTGGGAAAGGGGATGACATTTGAAATATAAATTAAGAGAATATCTATTAAAAATATATATAATGAAATCTATGGGAAATATTCTCTTTTATGTTATATTTACTTCTGGTGTCCTACATTTCCATCTTTTTATCATATGCTTTCTCTATATAGTCATAAGATCATAGTTTTCATCATGTATAGATACTATATACTACATACATTTCTAGATAGTTTCATTAGACTTATAACACATGTCAGTGTCTTTACAGTGGGTACTTGGTGATGGGGTTTGAAAAAGTAACCCGTTCTTCCACATACAGCATCCTATAATAGACAGAGAAAGGGTGTTGGTTCCTTGCAGATTCATTCCATTACTTATGCATAATTCCACACAAGTAGCTCAGATTCACCCAGAAGATAGAAAATTCATCTTCGATGGAACAATTTTGAAATATCTTGAATCAAAACCACTAAGCTTTGAGAGTTGCTGAAAGTTACAGAAATCTCAAGCAGAGTTTTTTCTATGGCTTATGGATTCTCTAAGACCCAAAGCAAAGTTGCCTTGCCTAAATTTGTAAGTCACTAATTGAAATTGGACTGTAAAAGCTGACTCCCTATTGACAGTTTGTGTTCCTTTTGAATATCTTCATCTATAAATCTCTGTGACGGGTTAGGAGCCTTTCCTAGATAATTCCCTATGCAGACGTGCATATTAAAAATAGGTTGTCAAATCGACTAAGAGGGACACTCCGTGTTGCCTAGTCCATCTCCCTACACAGACACATTTTGACACAGTGTATCTGAGTGCTAATAATGACATTAGAAGATGTTGGAGGGAGATCTAATTCAGCATGCAGAAGGGACTTTGCTGTCATCTCCTATTTTCTGCACAATTGACAGCAGATACTTGGGGCTGAATTTTTATTTCAGGTCAAATTTCCAAGGCATGAGGCTGTCTGTTAGGAACAGATAAGACCAAAACCAATACGAGAGCACTTGTTGGAAGTGTCAGTGGTGCTGAGAATTTGAAAGGGATGCTTCAGTTTTCTGTTTAGGACATGACATAACAACATATGTTTTAGCAGCAAGAAAAACCAACCAGAATCTCCCTGTCATTTTTCCTATGGTTCCTACTGGGGAGACTTCAGAAAGGAAGTCAAATTTCTTTGGGAGAAGAATTGATTTAAAAAAAAAACACTCGAATAGAGCCCTTTCTTTTCATTTTATTTGCCCCAGCCAATATTCTCCAGAATATTCCAAATAAATGCAACTTGCTGGCAATTCTCAAATTTTAACAGAAAGACCAATAAGCCTCAGCATTTCACTTCCACAGGTGAAAAGCTGTGCCAATGTAGATGAAAAATGGTTAGAAATGAAAAGATGCAGGCTCAGAAAATTATTCACATGGGCTTGATCCACCCAACTGAAGGGGAAACTAAGGTGAATTTCAAAGGGTGCCCTGGTGTTCTGGGGTAGCCTCTAGGTGCCTGGTGCTCACCTGGCTGGCAAGCACATGCCTGCTTCCTTCAGCTCAGACATAGCAAGCTGACAGCCACTGGGCTCAATCTGTGCTTGGTCCTGACGTTTGCTCAAAGCCAGGAGGGTTTTCACCGTCTTTTGACACATTAGGTTCATTTTATTTATTAACAGACCAAAAACCTTACCATCAAAGTAAAAATTCTGAACATTTTCACAAACCTAAACCAGAGAAGGTGGTTCTTTCCCTGAGAAAATTCCTAGTACCCAATGCCTTGGTGTGCTTCTGTGAGACTCTGGGCTCTGTTTTTTTTTTTTTTTTTTTTTTTGCCTTCCCTTGACCTGTTTTTTATCACTATCACTATTTAAATACTTCCTGTGGTGTTTGAATTAAAGTCCGCCATCTTATTGTCATTTCTCGTGGTGAAAGAGTGATTTAATGCCTAACCAAGCACATAAAGATATTGTATGATGTATGACTTTCCACCACTCATCATTATAGATGGCTCTTTCTTTGAAGCAGAACCCTTGGGGAACCCTAAATTCCAAACATGAAACTACCTTACAGCAGACCCGATTTGCAGTTTGTAGCACAAGTGAACCCTCATGAACTCATTTATCTCAGGAGACTCATGGCTCACGTGGTTCACATGTTCCTGCAGCCTGGCCTCGGGGATGAGGGCATTACTATTTCTTTTTATACATTTCCTCTTCGTAGTTGGATTTTTTTGTAACATTCTATATAAGCACTAGGTTTTTGCAATGTGGTAGGTTTTACAACATGATCGCCACAAGGTCTTTGTACAAACCCATCTTTAGCAGTCTGTGAAAATATGATTGCTCTTGTCCGTGTTTATTCTACTTGCAAAATTCTTAAAGCTATGGCCGGCCTTCTTCCTTCTAAGTAGGCAACAATTTTCCTCACAAGTGAGTGTTGCATATATATATATATATATATATATATATATATATATATATATATATAGTCTCTTTGGAAATCTATGTACCAATTCCAAGAACTAACCATTGTCCCAACTTTTCTAAAAACTTCTCTGTTTGAATTTTCTTTGGAGCCAGAATACAAATGCAAAGAAAGCACTTCACTGTTTATCTTCCAACTTACTAATTCATAATCAATCAGCATTATTTGTTGACAGTGTTATTAAGTGTCATCATTATTATCTTTTTTCTACCAATGGTCTAGTTATTAGAATTGATTGCAATGATCTTTCAATTCTAAAGAGTAAATAAAACCTTCTACAAAAGGACAAAGAACCACCATACTCAGGGGATGAAATGAAATGAAAAAGTTCCTGTCACCAATATGCACTTTGATTCTGTGATTAAAAGCCTTTTTTTTTAAACTTTTTTTTTTAATAAAAATTTTACGTGTGTGTGTGTGTGTGTGTGTGTGTGTGCATCGTTTTCTTGGGAGGCCAGAAGAGGGCATTGAGTAACAGATGATTATTATCTCAGGTGTGCTGAGAACTGGAGTCAGGTCTTCTGCAACTGCAGCAGGTATGTTTACTTCTGAGTCCCTCTACTTGTTCCTGGAAATCATTGTGCATCTATGAGATTGCCACTAGGCTAGAAACAATATATCCAATAGTTTTCTATTTGATGGGGGGGGGCATAAAATTACGTATATTATCTAGACTTTATTCAGAAATATGCGCCGCAATTTATATACAAGAATTCCCCCCCCCCCGACTGATCATTTTGATTTGTTTTACCTGCGAGTAAACAGTGAGTACCCAGAGCTGCCAGGACATTACAGGTTGTTAGTTTCCTCATTCCATTGGAAGTGTTTTCTATGAATCATTTGCTCGCTAAACAGTCCTGGATGAGCATGCACACTCAGGCATGCACGCACCCAAATACACACACACACACACACACACACACACACACACACACACACACGCACACTGGAAACATTTCTGTTCATTAACAAGCTCATGCATTCCGCCATCTTTGCTCCGGCGACAGAGCAGACAGGGACTCCAGGTTCAGAGATATCCCGAGTATAACATTGCTTGGGACACAGCCAGCCAAGGTGCTGCCTGCACCCAAGAGCTGGGCAGCTCTGTGGTCATTTGTGCGCCAGCTCTGCTGTGGGACATCTGCCCTGCAGAGTGACCTGCGCCTGGAGGGAGTGCAGCAGCCTCCACCATCTTTGCTTCGGTGACAGAACAGACAGAAACTCCAGGTACACAGAAATATCCCGAGTATAACATCTCGGGACTCAGCCAGCCAGGGTTCCACTTGCGCCCAAGAGCGGGGCAGCTCTGTGGTCATCTGGATGCCAGCCTTGCTGTGGGACATCTGCCCTGCCGAGTGACCCATGCCTGGAGGGAGGGCAGCAGCCTCTGCCATCTTTGCTCCGGCGACAGAGTAGGCAGGGACTCCAGGTTCAGAGATATCCCGAGTATAACATTGCTTGAGACACAGCCAGCCAAGGTGCTTCCTGGACCCAAGAGCTGGGCAGCTCTGTGGTGATCTGTGCACCAGCTCTGCTGTGGGACATTTGCCCTGCAGAGTGATCAGCACCTGGAGGGAGTGCCGCAGCCTCTGCCATCTTTGCTCTGGTGATAGACCAGACAGGGACTCCAGCGCACCATCTCCAACTGGCACAGGAAGCCAGCCATCTACCCAGCTGCGGGGAGGAGTCAGGTAGCACAGGAGAGACCTGCACTGCAGAGCAGAGGAGCCATCTTCTGCCACTGGGTACCATAACCAAGGGATACAAGGAGGTAACTAACTACTCAGGAATGCAGAGAGGCACAGTGGTACAATAGGACTGGGACAGGAGTCTTCTGATTACCACCTGCACCCAGAGTTGATCTGGGCCACAGAGGTACGTAACTAATACAACTATAAGAGAGTGGGTCTTGCAGAAGTACTTACATATCAGTGTACACAGAGAGAACAGGTCTCCCAGGAGCACAGAGAAACCACAGTCAGAGACAGCAACACCAGCTAACACCAGAGATAACCATATGGCAAAAGGCAAATGCAAGAACAACACCAATACAAACCAAGGCAACATGGCTCCATCAGAACCAAGTTCTCCAACAACAGCAAGTCCTGGATACCCCAACACAAGAGAAAAACAAGAACTGGATTTAAAAGCACTGCTCATGATGCTGATGGAGGGCTTCAAGAAGGACATAAATAACTCCCTTAAAGAAATACAGGAGACCACAAGAAAACAGGGAGAAGCCCTTGAAGAACTAAGGGAAAACACAACAAAACAGGTGAAGGAATTGAACAAAGCCATCCAAGATCTAAAGATGGAGGTAGAAACAATAAAGAAATCACAAAGGGAAACAACTCTGCACATAGAAAACCTAGGAAAGAAGTCAGGAGTCATGGATCCAAGCATCAACAACAGAATACAAGAGATAGAAGAATCTCAGATGCAGAAGATACCATAGAAAGCATTGATACAACAGTCAAAGAAAATGAAAAATGCAAAAAACTCCTGACCCAAAACATCCAGGAAATCCAGGACAAAATGAGAAGACCAAACCTAAGGCTTATAGGTATAGAAGAGAGTGAAGATTTCCAACTTAGGGGGCCAGTAAATGTCTTCAACAAAATTATAGAAGAAAACTTCCCTAACCTAAAGAAAGAGATACCCATGAACATACAGGAAGCCTACAGAACTCCAAACAGACTGGACCAGAAAAGAAATTCCTCCCATCACATAATAATTAAAACACCAAATGTACTAAACAAAGAAAGAATATTAAAAGCAGTAAGGGAAAAAGGTCAAATAACATATAAAGGTAGATCTATCAGAATTACACCAGACTTCTCACCAGAAACTATGAAAGTCAGAAGAGCCTGGGCAGATGTCATACAGACCCTAAGAGAACACAAATGCCAACCCAGACTGCTATATCCAGCAAATCTCTCAATTACCATAGATGGAGAAACCAAGTTATTTCATGACAGAAACAAATTTACACAGTATCTTTTCACAAATCCAGCCCTTCAAAGGATAATGAATGGAAAACACCAACAAAGGGAGAGAAACTATACACTAGAAAAAGCAAGAAATTAATCTTATTCCAACAAACCCCCCAAAAAAGATAACCACAAAAACATACAAATTATATCAAAAATAGCAGGAAGGAACAATCACTTTTCCTTAATATCTCTTAACATCAATGGGCTCAATTCCCCAATAAAAAGACGTAGGCTAACAAACTGGATACGTAAACAAGACCCAACATTTTGCTGCTTACAGGAAACGCATCTCAGTACCAAAGACAAACACTACCTCAGAGTAAAGGGCTGGAAAACAGTTTTCCAAGCAAATGGTCCCAGGAAACAAGCTGGAGTAGCCATTCTAATATCTGATAAAATTGACTTTCAGCCAAAAGTCATCAAAAAAGACATGGAAGGACACTTTATACACATCAAAGGAAAAATCTACCAGGAAGAACTCTCAATTATGAACATCTATGCTCCAAATACAAGAGCACCATCATTCGTAAAAGAAACCTTACTAAAGCTGAAAGCACACATTGCACCCCACAAATAATTGTGGGTGACTTCAACACCCCACTCTCCTTAATGGACAGATCAGGGAAACACAAACTAAACAGAGACACAGTAAAACTAACAGAAGTTTTGGACCAAATGGATTTAATAGATATCTATAGAACATTTCATCCTAAATCAAAAGACTATACCTTCTTCTCAGCACCTCATGGTACCTTCTCCAAAATTGACCATATAATTGGTCACAAAACAGACCTCAAGAAATACAAAAATATCGAACTAATTCCATGCCTCCTATCAGATCACTATGGAGTAAGGGTGGTCTTCAACAGCAACAAAAACAACAGAAAGCCCACATATACATGGAAGCTGAACAATGCTCTACTCAATGATACCTTGGTCAAGGAAGAAATAAGGAAAGAAATCAAAACCTTTTTAGAGTTTAATGAAAATGAAGGCATAGCATACCCAAATTTATGGGACACATTGAAAGCAGTGCCAAGAGGAAAATTCATAGCCCTGAGTGCCGCCAAAAAGAAGCTGGAGAGAGCATACACTAGCAGCTTAACTGCACACCTGAAAGCTTTAGAACAGAAAGAAGCTAATATACCCAAGAGGAGCAGAAGGCAGGAAATCATCAAGCTCAGGGCTGGAATTAACCAAGTAGAAACAAAAAGAACTATTCAAAGAATCAACAAAACAAGGAGTTGGTTCTTTGAGAAAATCAACAAGATAGATAAACCTTTAGGCAGACTAAGAAGAGGGCACAGAGACAGTATCCAGATTAACAAAATCAGAAATGAAAAGGGAGAAATAACAACAGAAACTGAGGAAATTCAAAAAATCATCAGATCCTACTACAAAAGTCTATACTCAACACAACTGGAAAATCTGGAGGAAATGGACAATTTCCTAGACAGATACCAACTACCAAAGTTTAATCAGGATCAGATAGACTATCTAAACAGCCCCATAACCTCTGAAGAACTAGAAGTGGTCATTGAAAGTCTTCCAACCAAAAAAAGCACAGGACCAGATGGTTTTAGTGCAGAATTCTATCAGACCTTCAAAGAAGACCTAACACCAATACTCTTCAAACTATTCCACAAAATAGAAACAGAGGGAACACTACCCAACTCGTTCTATGAAGCCACAATTTCGCTGATACCAACACCACACAAAGATTCAACAAAGAAAGAGAACTTCAGACTAATTTCCCTTATGAATATAGATGCAAAAATACACAATAAAATTCTTGCCAATAGAATCTAGGAACACATCAAAATGATCATACATCATGATCAAGTAGGCTTCATCCCAGAAATGCAGGGACGGTTCAATATAAGGAAATCCATCAATGTAATCCACTACATAAACAAACTCAAAGAAAAAAACCACATGGTCATTTCATTAGATGCTGAAAAAGCATTTGACAAAATTCAACATCCTTTTATGTTAAAGGTCTTGGAAAGAACAGGAATACAAGACCCATACCTAAACATAGTAAAAGCCATATACAGTAAACCAGTAGCCAACATCAAACTAAATGGAGAGAAACTTGAAGCAATCCCAATAAAATCAGGGACTAGACAAGGCTGCCCTCTCTCTCCATATCTTTTCAATATGGTACTTGAAGTTCTAGCTAGAGCAATTAGACAACACAAGGAGGTCAAAGGGATGCAAACTGGAAAGGAAGAAGTGAAACTATCACCTATTTGCAGATGATATGATAGTATACTTAAGCGACCCAAAGAACTCCACCAGAGAACTCCTACAGCTGATAAACAACTTCAGCAAAGTGGCCGGATATAAAATCAACTCAAGCAAGTCAGTAGCCTTCCTATACTCAAAGGATAAGCAGGCTGAGAATGAAGTAAGAGAAATGATACCCTTCACGATAGCCACAAACCATATAAAGTATTTTGGTATGAATCTAACCAAACAAGTGAAAGATCTGTATGACAAGAACTTCAAGTCTCTGAAGAAAGAAATCAAAGAAGACCTCAGAAGATGGAAAGATCTTCCATGCTCATGGATTGGTAGGATTAATACAGTAAAAATGGCCATCCTGCCAAAAACAATATACAGATTCAATGCAATGCTGATCAAAACCCCAACTCCATTTTTCATAGAGTTAGAAAGAGCAATTATCAAATTCATCTGGAATAACAAAAAACCCAGGATAGCTAAAGCTATTCTCAACAGTAAAAGAACTTCTCGGGGAATCAGTATCCCCGACCTCAAGCAGTACTACAGAACCATAGTGTTAAAAACTGCGTGGTATTGGTACAGTGACAGGCAGTTAGATCAGTGGAACAGAATTGAAGACCCAGATATGAACCCACACACCTATGGTCACTTGATCTTTGACAAGGGAGTTACAACCACCCAGTAGATAAAAGAGAGCCTTTTCAACAGATGGTGCTGGTTCAACTGGAGTTCAGCATGCAGAAGAATGCAAATTGATCCATTCTTATCTCCTTGTACTAAGTTAAATCCAAGTGGATCAAGGACCTCCACATAAAACCAGACACACTGAAACTAATAGAAAAGAAACTGGGGAAGTGCCTTGAGCACATGGGCACAGGGGAAATTTTCCTGAACAGAACACCAATAGCTTATGCTCTAAGATCAAGAATTGACAAATGGGACCTCATAAAATTACAAAGTTTCTGTAAGGCAAAGGACACTGTCAATAGGACAAAATGCCAAACAACAAATTGGGAAAAGATCTTTACCAACCCTACATCTGACAGAGGGCTAATATCCAAGATATACAAAGAACTCAAGAAGGTAGATTCCAGAGAGCCAAATAACCCTATTAAAAAAATGGGGTACAGAGCTAAACAAAAAATTTTCACCTGAGGAATATCGAATGGCTGAGAAACACCTAAAGAAATGTTCAACATCCTTAGTCATCAGGGAAATGCAAATCAAAACAACCCAGAGATTTCACCTCACACCAATCAGAATGGCTAAGATCAAAAACTCAGGAGACAGCAGGTGTTGGCAAGGATGTGGAGAAAGAGGAACACTCTCCACTGCTGGTGGGATTGCAAGCTGGTAAAACCACTCTGGAAATCAGTTTGGCAGTTCCTCATAAAACTCAGCATAATACTACCGGAGGACCCAGCTATACCACTACTGGCATATACCCAGAGGACTCTCCAACATGCAATAAGGACACATGCTCCACTCTGTTCTTAGCAGCCTTATTTATAATAGCCAGAAGCTGGAAAGAACCCAAATGTTCCTCAACGGAGGAATGGATACAGAAAATGTGGTATATTTACACTATGGAGCACTACTCAGCTATTAAAAACAATGAATTCATGAAATTCTTAGGCAAGTGGGTGGAACTGGAGAATGTCATCCTGAGTGAGATGACCTGTTCACAAAAAATCACACATGATATACACTCACTGATAAGCCGACATTAGCCCAGAAGCTTGGAATACCCAAGGAACAATTCACATATCAAAGGATACCAAGAAGGAGGAAGGAGAGGTGCCTGGTCCTGGAAGGACTCAATGTGGCAGTGTAGGGGAAGACCAGGAAGGAGAGGTGGGAATGGGTTGGTTGGGGAGCAGGGGGAGGGAAGAGGGCATATGGGACTTTTGGGGAGGGAGGGAGCCAGTAAGAGGGAAATCATTTGAAATGTAAATAAAGAATATACCTAATAAAAAATTAAAAAAAAAACAAGCTCATGCATTATTAGCAAATTTCTGCATGCTCATGGGGCTAACACCTTGTGTCTTCTATTAGACTTGGCTTTCCTCCCTTTGAGAGGGAATGTCTGAATAGTGGGAAAAGCAGGCAGCAGCCACACAGGGCTTGTTTTTCCATTAGAGGCTTGCTTTTGCAGCTGGAATATTGCTGCAAGATTTGCATGGCAAAACTTTTAAGACATTCTACTCTCTGGGGACCTGTAAAGGTGGTTAACTTGAAGACAGGAGAAACTGTTTTTGAGGGTGGATAGCAAGATGAAAGGACCTTTAGTGAGACACCAGCTTGTAAAGTCTTCTCCAAATAGTTAATAGGCTATTCTTGGGAACATAGCATAATCCAGCATAACCTCCCTCCATCTTTTCCTTCAGCCTGGTGAGTGAGGAAGTGCCAATTAATTATTCATTCTACTCTGTTCCCTCAGTCACAAAGAGGAGCAAACAGCAGACATGTAATTTGCAGGCATCTCCAAGTCATATTCTGACTAAAACACTGGAAGTTTCTGGCCTGTTCTGACATTGCTAAACCAGGCACTAGGTCTGCAGGGCTTTCTGCGTGCCTCTGATTTAATTCTCAGAGACAATGAAAGGCTGAGCCCAGTGAGAAGAGAAACACAGCCATGCAGAGCGAGGTGGAGCATGTAGATAGAAGTCCTTCCTTGCTGCGTACTGTCCATAGCTACAAAGACATTTCTTTGTACTGAGCAAAGTACTGAACACCTTTGGTCTGATATTAGATCCATGAGAAAAACAGATTTAGTTCACAAAACTGTCATCCAGAGACTCTATGAAAGTGTAAACCTTATACAACTGATGCCATTTGTGGCTCTTAACCAGCTATAGTGGTTCCTTTAAAAGTTAATATTTATCTTGCCATAATATTTACCTTCACAGGGTAACTGCTGCTATTTTCCCATGACTGCAATGAAGAATTGTGGTAAGATAAACTCACCCCTATAAGACAAATGTCAGCTGTTTAATGAAAACCACTGCACGAGCATCCCAGGTTTACTTTGAATCTGCTGAGGGTCTAGCCCTCAAGTAAAATTTAACACACACACACACACACACACACACACACACACACACACACACACACACATTTCTTAATAGGAACTAGGAATTACAAGAAATGAATTCTGGGACTGCACATGGTTTAGGGAAAAGATGGCTGGGACGGAGGTATAGAGTATGTGTTCCATGTACTGTTCTGATGATGGCAAGAGAGCGGAGGCTAGAGGTGATCCAAACTTCTATAGCTGCAATATACAGTCTGAGGTTATGGTCAGTAGCAGACTTTGGCATGTTTGTATATTATTTGAGAATCTTGGAATAGACGAGGATCTTTGCATCTCTCTCTCTCTCTCTCTCTCTCTCTCTCTCTCTCTCTCTCTCTCTCTCTCTCTCTCTCTCTCTTCTCTCTGTGTGTGTATATGTGTTTGTGTGCGTGTGACTTTTATATGGATGCTGAATATTCAAACTCGGGTCTCCATGCTTGAGTGCTATATGCTTTACCTACTGAGCTATGTCCCCAGTTCTAATATAATATTTATGATGTACAGTACAATGCTTTAATATGTATTTACATTGTGATCTTATGAATAGGTCTATAGCCTATTCATACTATTTCATGGCAAAAACATTTAACACCTACTTGTTCTGTAGCATTATTTATTATAGTTCCCATTCTCTGTAATAGATCATTAAAGCTTATTTCTCCTTGCCTAATTCAAATTCTGTGTCCTTTGGTTAATATTTCTCATGTCTTCATTCTCTATCCTTCCCCAGTCTCTGATGAGGACCACTCCAATCCCCAGTTTTGTGTTTGATATTTTCAGTTTCCATATATAAGTAAAGATACAACACGCCTGGCTTTTTTCACTTAACTCAGTGGCCTACAGGCCAAATTCATGTTGTCATGAGTGACAGAGTTTGTTTATTAAAGTCTGGGTACTATTGTATTGTGTATGCCCATTAGGTTTTCTTCATCCATTTGTCTAACTGTAGGCAGCGAGGTAGTTTGCTACTCATGACTATTATGAATTGTGATATAGTATACATTGAAATGCAGATGTGTCTTTGGCACACTGAATTATTTCCTTCAAATGTACCCTGAGAAGTGGGATTGTTGTAGTACATGGCAAGCCTAACTTTTGACTTCCTTTATTTTCTTATAAAATGACTTTGGGATTTTAAGAGTTTACATAAAATCTATTGATTTATTTATAAAGAATGAAACCACTAGCAACACATATTCTAATTGAAGGTGAATTATACCTTTTATACTTTTTCATTTATGTGTATGATCGGTTCTTTATTTCATCATTTTAAAGGATTATATCTATAAAGAGTCATTAGTGAAATGATCTCTCTCTTCTTCCTCTGTTAGAATGGGAGTGGGGATGGGATGGGGTCTGGATGAGGTGAGTGAATGACCAAGGACTGCCTGTGAGGGCAGAGTAAGCAATTAATCATCCTCTAGCCAGAAGTGAAGCATCACCAGAAACAGCATTGGCTCAAACCTTGATCTTGGGCTTTCCATTTCCAAGTATGTGAGATAATCTATTTTTCTTGTCTGTAGGATTTTGTTACGGCATCCCGAGCTGACTAAGTGAAGGCACCAAACTGATCCCCAGGAAGGATAAAGCTTTCTTTTTCAATCACCTTCTGGAAATACTGCTTTCTTTAGAGTAATCAGTTTACTATGAAAGACTGGAATAAAAGCAGAATACAACTTCTGTGTCTGCACATGGCATTTCATGCTTTTGAGCATAGCACTAGGGCATCAAGAGTTGACTCTAGGAGCCTAAATTCTGCAGATTAAGAATAGCTTTACAAAAACTATGACACCCCCTTATGACACACATATCAGCTCACCTGGGAAGCTAACCTCTGAGAGAAGTACTGTGCATTCAGAGGCATGTACATGGCATGAGTGCAGAATAGAAAGGAAAAGATCCTGGAACCACAAAGCGCCCAGAGACAGGTGGCAAATATCATTATCATTTTAGAGAGGAGAAAAAGTGAGCTGCGGAAAGGTCAGATGTCTTGTTCAAAGTGACATAGAATGGAGTGGAGCCTGAAATTATTAACTTCTGTTTTCTAATCTAGTGGACTTAAGGTCATCGAATCCAACCGGGAAGGTCAAGGTATCAGTTTATGTCACTCGGCATCATTGCCTCTGCTCTTTTGTCCTCTCACCTGGGAGCCACTTGATGACTTCAGCCACAGCAGCTATCCCCATCCTGGGAAACCAGAATCTGAACCTAGGCACTCTATTAAAAACTAGTGCTGTGACTAACTACAAGATTAAGACTCCTGTCCCTCTAGGATACTCAACAGTTTTTGTTGAACCTTTCTTTTCTTTGATGGCCTGGTAATTTCTTCAGAAGAGTGAAGAGTTTCTGGTGGCTCACTCCTGGAAACTTGCTCCAAGGCTAAATATTAAAATAACTCTCCAGGGTTAAAAAAGCATACATACTACATATTGGTTACTATAGTCTGTGCTGAGACTACAGTTTCTATAATATTGTGCTAATGTGTGGCACAATATTATAGTTCTCTTGTTTGAACAAGAGAACTGACTACCCTTAAAATGGTGTCTCATGACAAAAGCTGTATAGTCACTTAAGTACAATCATTTCTGTTTGCCTCCACAGTATTCCTGCTATTGATCACAACTTCCTCCAGATTCTCATTTTGACTCAAAGACCACTCCCTTGATTTTCTAATACCTATACCTTTTCTTCTTTCATTTCTGTCTACCATCTATCAGATGTAATATGAATTCCAAAACATGGGGCTTTGTGGAAATTTTGAAATGATGTGAGAACAATAAAACTCATATCCTGATACAGGAATTTGTTGTGATTTTGCTATTGAGATAAATTATAGAACATTTATATATAACAGGAGCAGCAATGTAGCTCAGTGGGTAAATGTGTTTGCCTATCATGACTGATGGCTGGGCATCAATCCTAAGGACTCACATGGTAGAAGGAAAGACCCAACCACTGCAAAGTTGGCCTCTTTACATTCACTGTGGCATATCCACACTAATCCCACAACACATACTAAATAAAATGTAAGAAGATAATGTTAAAGATAATATATGACAAATTGGAAACACTTGGAGTATAGTTCTGTTTTAACCTTCAGTTCTTTTTTCTTGTAGATGGTGAGAAACTTTATTTTCTGAGACAAAACAAGGAAGCCATTTTTGTTCTGGCTAATATATATATGGTTATTCTTTTTTTATTGGTAAACATCAACATATTTTAAAGGAATGCGTTGCCTCTCTACTTCAGTGTTTTCATTCTCAGATTCTACACGAGGTGATCCCTAAAAGGTAAGTGAGCATTTCCCAATTATATTCATTACTAGGCTGAAGTCAATTGTGTGTCCTGTTGTTTAATTCACTTCTGAAAGTGTCTGAAGTTGGAGCATACTGCACAAGTGAAGGGCTTGACATCACAGGGCTTTCCACATTTCAGGTGCCAGCTGTTCACATATGTGCAATCCACCTGTATTTCTTCCTGGACAAATAAAGGTTCACTAGACCCATGATCCATTTTTATATGTGATCATTCACCGACATGTGGCACATGCTCACAAAGCTATGCTATGCTTAAAATTATTAATTTATAATGAACTTCAGGTGTAAGAGATGCATTTGGCAAGAAATGAGGTAAAACAAGAGCACAGAGCTTCCATTGTCATGGTTCAAGAGTTCCAATGAAGCTCTTTTTTTTTGTTTGTTTGTTTGTTTGTTTAATTCATTAGGAAGCTGGAGACAGACTATCATGTATCCCAGGCTGGCAACTGAAGCCAAAAATTACCTTGAACTTCTGATCTTCCTTTCTTAGTCTCTTCTGGTGATTGGGTGGATGATCTGAAACTCTAGTCTTCTTCTCCCCAGAAGAGTTCTGTGGTTAAAAGTATTCAGGAACTCAGCTCAATTAACACAAAAGTTTCCTATCAAGCAGGATGCTCTTGCCAGGTCTGGCATGGTGGTGGAAGAGACAGTGTGACATGGTGTGACAGAATCAGCAATACATGATTCTTCTTGAGTAGTGATGGTTGCTGTTGGTATATGTATTCTTTGTATAATAATAAATATATTTTACTTTATGTTCCTCCTTTGGGGAATATTCTTCCTGCCAAGGTGGTCTGGAATGTTCTCCCTGCCAATGTTAATGACTCCATGATAATCAGAAACAGCATGATTCCTGGAACCTGGTCTGTAGACAGACCTTGAAGTCAGAAATGTGCATAGCTCTTTTAGGAAGCAAGAATGTGTCTGGTGCTCTTCAACAATATGGTGGTTGTGACCTTCAGGGCAACACTTAAGGCTGTGGGAAAGAACTCTGTAAACATGAGTTCCAGAATTCCTAAATCAGTGTAATAACTGTTTCTTTACAAGGTTTCTCAACTATGTAAAATATGAGGATGCAATATGAATTGTATGAGGAGCTTCATGGACTTGAAAGAACAGAGGCAGCTACACTAACAAGCCCACTTTGTCAGAAAGATATTAAGGAAGGAGATAAAGGGATTTAGAGAGTAGTGATCTCAGGACAAGATCCCACTCATCTAATCTTATTGTTTGGGTTTTCAGGTAATCAAAGAACAGTTTGAACTTTTAATTGGGATTGAACTACAATCCAGAAATAGAGGGCACACATGTGATCCAGATCTTGAGACTGGAAGACACAGGCTTTGGATCTGAAACTTGAGGAATTGTGGCCATGAAAAACTTAGGCCCAGGCATGGTGGAATGCACCTTTCATCCCAGGACACAAAGGCAAGCAGATTTCTTAGTTTAAAGCCAGCCTGGGACACAGAGCAAGTTCTAGGTGAAGAAAAGTTTAGGTCTAGGCGTGGTGGTACACACCTTTAATTCCAGAATTCAGGAGACAAAGCCCCGCAGATTTCTTAGTTTAAGGCTTGTCTTTAAAGCAAGTTCCAGGATAACTAAGCTTAAACAGTATAAGAGTTAGAAAACAGAAAACTGGTGATAATATAAAAGAACAGTGGGGCCATGTTCCAGCTCCAGCAAGCAGCAGAACTCAGCAGCTTCTACCAGAGTCAAGAGGCTAATACCGTAAGGGAACCTGGGTTAAAGGATTGAATTGATATGCAATTCCTAAGGAAATAGTTTATGTAAGTCTTATAAAAGACTGGGCTTTCGTCTGCAGGATAGAATTATCTTGAGCAGAGAGCTATTGGAAGATTATGTGTGCATATATATAATATATATATATATATATATTTAGAGAGAGAGAGATGGAGAGAGAGAGAGAGAGAGAGAGAGAGAGAGAGAGAGAGAGAGAGAGAGAGAGAGAGAGAGAGAGAGATCTTGAGCAGAGAGCTATCTCGAGTAGAACACAGAGCTGTCAGCTTGCATCCATCATTGACTCCTAGTCTTTTCTCAGCTGCTCCCAAACACCCATTCCTCAGGACCTTCTCCCAAGCTGAGACTTGTCCTCAGCATGTTCTAAGTAATTTTTTTTGAACCCTTGGACTAAGAACCTGACCTGAGGAAACACTGATATATAATGTTAAATCACACTATCAGTTGCTGTTGTTCTTTTCTTTCTTGTGAATACTTTGGTTATTGAGAGGTCTTTTTCCCAATTTATTGATCAGAGATGTCTGATGACATCCAAGTTAGGGTGGTTTACAGTTACAAGCTTAAATACTAGAGAAATTTGGGATACAGATGCACTTTTAAAACTCAATGCAAAATGTTTTTTATTATTATTTTTTATATTTTTTATTTACATTCCAAATGATTTCCCCTTTCATGTTTCCTCTATCCCTGAAAGTCCCATAAGCTCCCTTCCCTCCCAAAATGTTTTTTTTTAATGTAAGAAGTCAGGTGGCTATAGACGTATATCGACTGAGATCCAGAACAATTCAGCATTATGAGGTCAAGGATAAAAGGAGGAGACAGGGTGACTAGAGTATAAGAGCAACACTGAGAAAACCTTGATCCTCTACATATCAGGAGAAAGGAATGGTTTGAGGAGGAAGGGATCATCTCTTTAAATATTTTGTAGTAGGTAGAACAAGGGCAAGTGAAGATCAGATTTAACCACTGGTGAGAGAATGAGGATGTCCTGATAACAAAGATAGAGAAGTATATGTTTCCTATTATAGATTGGCAGGAGAATGTAAGATTGATATGACCTCAAGAAAGACTGAGGGAAAAATAGAGATAAGTAGACACTGTTGTTTTAGTTTGTGCGTGTAGGGTGTGTGTGTGTGTGTGTGTGTGTGTGTGTGTGTGTGTGTGTGTGTGTTTCACAGAGCAGTAGCTATTAGGAAAATTGAAGCAAAATGATTTTATAATAAGAATTGTTTTGAAGATGGGAATAATAGTAGCAAATATATATTGTAGTAATGAGCCAATAGACAGTGGATTCATGATCACAGGCAGAGTAGGGAACTCATACACAAGAAGAACTCAGGATCCTGGGCATCTCCAACAAATATGGCTGCTTTTACTCTTTAGTGATGATAGATGTAGAGTTATCAGAATGAGGAGAGTAAAGGAGGCATGTTGTTTCCAGATAGAAGAGAAAGTATGAAGTAGTCTTTGAGACAAGTGAAGAGTGAATAAACTAGGGGAGTATAACTAGAATATATGTAATAAGATTATATATTCTTATACTTTGTGATGTGGCATACAGCAAATATATAACACAATGTAATATATAGGATGGGGTTGTCTGGCACCATTAAACCACCCACTGGTAATTCACGAATTAGTAGCAGGACCCTCATTTTGGTCTCGTCACATGAGTACTTACTTGAGTGTAGTGGAGAGGGGTGTTGACCTTTACCAGAACTGGTAAGAGCTCACAGCATGAAAAGGAGTCTGCATTATTTCAGAAGGACCAAGTGAATTAAAATGGGTAAAAAGAATGTTAGGGTTGATGGTCAATGGAACATGGCTGAGTAGTCAGGATTATAGGTCCTGCTGGGGTTGAGATACTAATAGGAATGAACTAGAGGGACCAGGTCACTACCTGACTAGGGAAGTGTGGAACTGGGACCTGAGAGGAATTTTACCAGAGTGGGACCATAGAGAGATTGCTGGGTTAGTGTGGAGGACAACTACTGAAAGATCCAAAGTACTGAGAGATAGATGAATTTGAAAGATAATTTGCATATGAACCCAAAAGGCAGGCAGGATAAGGGTGGGTGTGAGCTATGACTGACAAGGTTTGGAAGCAAGTAGAAATGGGTTGCCTGGGAACTTGGGAGGAAGTCACTGGATGACAGTTATAATGAAAAAGGAATAGTGTTACTGTCTCCTGATATATAAAGATGAAAGTTTTTAAAAGAAAATCTTTAGATTTATTAATTTTGAAATTTTTACGTGTATGGGTGTTTTGCTTGCATGTATGTGTCTGTACGTGCATCACATACATGCAGCACCCACCAAGGACAGACGAGGGCACTAGAATCACCCTGGAACTGGAATTACAAACAGAAGTTAGTGGCTATGTGGAGCGTGGGAATCCAACATGGGTATCTGGAAGAACATTCAGTGCTCTTAACTGTGGGCCCATCTTTCCAGCACCCCAAATGGACTTTTTCTTTTTCTTTTTTCTTGAGAGAAGAGGATTATGTGAAAGCGACAGGGAATGCCTGGAGATCACTTAGGGGTGTGGTGTGTGTGTATGTGTGTGTGTGTGTGTGTGTGTGTGTGTGTTTGTGTGTGTGTGTGTGTATGTGTGTGTGTGTGATGTATGTGCCAGCAGAAGCTGCACAGTTCCAAGGCTATCATCCAAAAAATTGCCTATTGTACTTACTATTTTGTCTATATTCATAATACAAATATAAGACAGTATCCTTGGGACATTTTCCTTTTACGCGTTCTGGCTGAAATGGGCCGTGGAAATGCTGTTTATTTAGCAACAATTTTGACTGTGCAAATGATCTTTAACTACTTAATTGGCTTCGATAGATCAAAAGTAGGGAAAGCAATATGCACGCTGGGTTGGGATTTTTATAGGCGTATATATTTGGGAGGTGTTAGCAGGGTGGAAGACTAAAGCCTGTGGATTATTTATTATTACCAAGCTTAGAAATAGGAATTCTGAGGGAGTAATGGCCTTCTAAACTGGGAAGAGTTTTCTGAGTTGTTGAAAATAGTTTACAAATGTGTGGAGCAAAAGGAAATACTAGCTTTGTAAATTGTGTGTATTTGTTTATTTTTGTTAATTTCCTTTGTGTAATAAAATGGCTTTCATTTTGTTAGCCAGTATTTAAAGTTTTAGCTTTCTTCCAATTGATATGCCACAGGCAATAAATTATGCACAGTGCTGCTAAAAACAAACCAGTTTCTTTTTAAAGCAATAATTACCAAAGACCACAATTACAGTCAACATTAAAACAGATAATGCTTGCCTACAGCTCCTTGTCTGCCTCCCTTGCTACCAAAATGCCAATTGGTGTTTGTAAGCTACAAATATTGGTGGTTCCAATATGCTAAGAACCTTGAGGAAGAAGCAATGTTAGGATAGTCTAGAGTAAACTATCCTGCCCCTTCATTGTTTCTTTTCCACTCTAGCCCAAACTTCCAATGCCTTTACTGACACTTTCTTTCATCTCCTGAGTGGACAGCAATACCATCTTCCTCTGTCTAGGATATGTTTAACTCAGTTTCCCTAAGTCCATGTCTCCCTCAAAATTCTTTCCTCCTATTTACATTCTTTGTTTTAAGCTCTCTCTCTCTCTCTCTCTCTGTCCTCTCTCTCTCTCTCCCTCTCTCTCTGTCTCTCTCTCTCTCTGTCTCTCTCTCTCCCTCTCTCTCTCTGTTCCTCTCTCTCCCTCTCTCTCCTCTCTCTCTCTCTCCCTCTCTCTCTGTCTCTCTCTCTCTCTCTCTCTCTCTCTCTCTCTCTCTCTCTCTCTCTCTCTCTCTCTCTCTCCCTCTTCCTCTCTCTGGCATGCAGACAGAGCTCTGTGGTAGATCCCAACTCTACTTCACCTAATAGTCTAAACCAGAGGCAGCTCTTTGGTCCAGTTTGGTTTTCCATTGTGATTAAGGTATTGTTCTTTGCCTCTCACGTATAAATTAAAATTAGAATAAATTTTATAAAATAGAATAATTTTATAGGATAAAATTAGTTCTGTCATCCTATTTTGCCAGGTATAAATACAAGCACATAAAATGATACTCTTGGCACCAGAAATTGAAAAGGTTTGTATCCACTTGGAAATATTTATGGTGAAACACTATGGTGCCAGGGACAACCCAAAGACTATATAAAATCCTCTTAAAGAGAATTGTCAACTTGTCCACAGCCACACATTTCACATTCTCTTTCTTGTACTGGTAAGGGAAATAAAGATGTGTGTGAGAAGGGGCTATGACATTCAGGATCCATTTCCTTGGGGTAAGCTGAGCTTCAGGGCTAACTCTCACGCTTCCAGCGGTACCGGTGAGGTGGCAATCTTTCGAAGATTTTTGTCTTTACAAAATAAAAACTGTTGGATTTCTTCTGGATATTACCTGGATATTACACAGAGAGAACAATAATGTAGCAGACACAGTTATTACTACAAGTTAATGGGAAGTTTAGATCAAATAAGAATCCCATATCAAACCTATAAGATGAAAAAGGTCTTCCCCTCCCATGTTGATTTTGGTCAATGTTTTGTCATAACAGCAAAAGCCAATCAGGAGAGTGACCTACTATGGTTGCACTCAGAGGCCACAGTGTAGTCTTTACCTGGTAACTACTTGTAGCTCAGACTTTTCAGTTTGATATTATGTGCATGTCTTCTCACTGGGGATACTACAGAAGCATAATGCTTTACTCTTTCAAATGGTGTTCACAGTTTCATGTCCCTCAATTGTCAATGAGCGTACAGTATCTCTCTACAGAACAACAGTAGATATGAATAAGTACTTACTACCAAGCTGATGATATGATTCCATCGTTGGGATTCATATGGTGGGAGGAGAGAACTGGCTCCTATAAGTTGTCCTTTGACCTCTGTACATGCACAGTGGTGTGTACAGACTGCCCATCCCTATAAAAAAAGTTTTACAAACTTTAATAAAAGAAAAGAACAGATTTGGTGACAGATGAAAACTCCAAGGGGGAAATGATGTGCTATATTTTGTTAATGTAACTTTATGCAGTTTATCACAATGACAATGAAAATGAACAATTTTAGTAAGTTGTTCCTTCAATTTTCCAAACGTAATTTTGAGACAGAGCTATAAAGTGCATAAATGAGCTTAATCTGATAATTAAACCAAACTATTTTCCATGTATTTAATTTGAATATTCTTGAACACAGATAAGAATTATCATGTGTACACAAAGTGGAATAATCTGACTTCACAATAAGTAAATTGCCAATGGTGTCGTCTTATTCACTACTAGGCATAAATACATATAAATGGTCTTCTTGGTACCAATGAGTTAAAAAAATAAAAAAGACTGGCATTCATCGGGAGATGCTTACTGTGAAATACCATAATGTCAGTAGCTTTCCAATAAGTATCCATGAAGTGCACATTTCTTTTCCTAGATATGATGAGAATCATACAATAAATATAAATTTTGGTTTGTAGTGAAAAGCAGGTCTAGGTGTAATATGTATATATGACACAGATGACCTGCAACTGCAGATGCTAACAGTACCAACATTAGAGAAATATGCCCAAATTATAAAAAAAATAATTAAAATGATGATCTGAATCTGGCAGTCAGGGACAAGGCTTCCATTTTCTCTCTCTGATACATTTCCAGGTAAAGTGATGCATGTCTGTGGACTGCACTGAGTTGGAAGCTCATAGACAAACACTGTCTGATACAAATACAAGTTGAACCAGAAAAATCAGTCACATAGGATATGTCAATCTTCTCATGATCCTATTACAGAGGTTAAAGTTCTATTTTGATTTAATCCAGATATCAAAAAATCATTTAAACCTATAACTAATATAAATTACTAATATATTTTATATTTTTCCTACTTTGCCTTCAAATCCCAACACAATTTTTAAATTTTTTTACATGTATGTTTATATATATATGTATATATGTATATGTATACATTCTCTCTCTCTCTCTCTCTCTTCTATATATATATATATATATATATATATATATATATATATATATGCACACACATACACATACATACTCACTGAAGCTAACAGAGGTCATTGGAGCCTATGGAACTGGAGTTGTAGGCAGTTGTGAGCCACCATGTGGGTGCTGAGAACTAAACTTGGTCTCTCTGAAAGAGCAATATGTACTTTCAACTGCTTAGCCAGGTTCCCCAGTCCCCAGGGTATGTTTTGCAGTCATAGATCATTCTAGTTTAGCCATGTGAAACTAGCTCCTTGGGACTAGATAGACCTGACTGTAAATAATGTGCTCTGTGAAACTGGGCATAGAAAAAGAAGAATCGCCTGGCAGTGGTGGCGCAGGCCTTTAATCCCAGCACTTGGGAGGCAGAGGCAGGCAGATTTTGAGTTCAGGGTCAGTCTGGTCTACAAAGTGAGTTCTAGGACAGTCAGGGCTACACAGAGAAAACCTGTCTCAAAAAAAGAGCAGAGAGAGAGAGAAAGAGAGAGAGAGAGAGAGAGAGAGAGAGAGAGAGAGAGAGAGAGAGAGAGAGAAATCAAAGTCCATAAAGTCCATATAAGAGACCATGAAGATGAGCTAAGATTTGTCACAGTGGAGGCAGAACTGCGTGCCAAATGCCTTCACATGAAAATGAATCCAATGAGCTTTGCTCTTTGGCGAGTTTATTGATATCCAGACTTTGAAACCTGAAAAGATTTATGTCCTAACCAACACGGAGTTGAGCATCTTCCCATTTGGTTTCTATATTGAACTGAGAGTTTGATAGACAAAAAGAAAGAAATGGCATTCAATTTGTTGGTATATTAGAGGCAGATATAGTGTATGCATGCTGTCTTCCTTTAATATACAAATGCAACACTACCCTGCTCTGGACTCAAAAAACTCTTCAATACTTAAAGGATGTCATTGAATCCTGCTTGGTCTTGCTTGAAACTATACAGGTTCCTACCAGATCTGTATAATATCTTGCAAATTTTAGAGTCCATATTTTGAGGGAGAAACTTTTCACAAAGAGTGTTTGATACATCCCTGGTTCTACCAATGAAGATGAAGGTATTGAAATTAAGTGTTCTCCTGGAAATAAGATCATAAATGATAGGAACAAAGGGCCTGGCTCGTAAAAAGACCAATAGGTGACTGTTGTTATGAATATGATGACCTTTTTCAATCTGTATCATCAATGTCATCATGTCAAGATCCTTCAGGCTCCACCTCAGTTAACTGTCACAGTGAAAGTTACGTACTCAAAGGTTTATTTGAGGACCACAGACTAGCCTGTAGCAGTAAAGCTTTCTCTCTCACCCTTCACTCATATTTAGTGCTACTGAAAACTGAATAAATGTTCTCATGAGTCTAAGCACAAAAGACTCCTCTTTCTCTTCTAGAAGTATTTTCTGGATTCCATGACACCCAACCTGACCCATTTGCAAATTCTGCAAAAGGTTTACAATAACAAAGGTCATGTACCTGCAGAAAAATGTACTAATAGTAGCTTTCAACATATAATGTTGGAGGTCTCACTAGTTGCTTCTAGGGGCACGTGCTAAAGATCTGAAGGAAATATAGGTTTTTTTTTTAATATATATTTTAAAACTTTATTTTACGTGTATGAGTGTTTTGTCTCCAAGTCTTTAAGTGTACCACGTATATACTTGTTGCCCATGGAGATCAGAATAGGGTATCAGATCTCTTGATCTGGAGTTAGAGGTGGTTTTGACATTGTATGGGTACTGGAAGCTAATCTGAGTTGTCCATAAGTACAAGTCATCCTTCCAGCCCCATGCATGGAGAGATTATGGACTCTCTCTTTCTTCTTAAGGAACATTAATTCCATTGCAGCCACAGTAATGCCACTATGAGGGACTTTAGTGATTTTGTTTTTTCTATTTTAACACACACCTGGGATGACTTTTTATTATCTGACCTTCCCTCCTTCTTGACCAACTGTGGCTGGTCTGCCATTCCTTACAGACTCCAGACCCACCCTCCCATCTTATATTCTATCCCTCCATCTTACATTCAGCTTCTACCTTTCTGTCTCAGGTTCAGAGCGACTTAGTGTTTGCAATGTTATGAGTCACGGAAGAGAAATTCAAGTCACCTCTTAAATCAGAGAACTACTTGGGGGAAAATAGGAATTTTATACCTCATTGAGGAACTGAGTTACAATAACATCCCTTTTGGTGTACTCCATTGAGTTGCTCTAGGAAATGTCACGAGGACATCAGAAATAGGCAATTCATATGCTCACATGAATGCAATGCCTTTCTTTGGCACTGTTTTTATGCTGTTTCAAGCAAGTGATCCAATGTCACAGCTGCCACCATCTCCCTGAGACCCAGACTGTTTTAATTAACCCTTCACTGGCAAACGATCCGCCTTTCACCTGCCTTCCTGCAAAGTGTTTCTCTGATCAGTGATAGAACTGGTCATTTTGTGCACTGAACGGTCAGGTCAGAGAGTGTACTTCATCCTTCCAGATGTGGCCTGGGATTTCCTCACGCGAGCTCTTTTCTAAAAAAAATAAATAAATTTAAATTGATAATAAATATATTTTCATACAATATAATCTGCTCATAATCTGCTCATGGTTTCTGCTCCCTCATCTCCTCCCATCTTCTTCCATCTCTTCCCTGAGCCCTTACCCTTCCAACTCCAGGAATCCTTTTTCTTTCTCTTTTAAAAACACAGATAGGCAAAGAAAAAAGAGAAGAAAAGCAAGAATAAAACAAAACAAATATACCAATAAACAAGAAAAAAAGAGAAGCAAAGAAAGAGTCCAAGAAATGCATGTACCTGTGGGATTGCTCAGTCATGTATTTGCACACCACCACTCCCACTCCATAAGACCAAAAAGAAAAAAGAAAAAAGACCAGTACATTTTTTTTCTTTTAATTTTTTTTATATTTATTTATTTATTTATTTTGGTTTTTCGAGACAGGGTTTCTCTGTTTAGCCCTGGCTGTCCTGGAACTCCCAGTACATTTTTTTAATGGCCAAACAAAGCAATATGAGACAAAAAAAATCTCCAAAAATATGTTTGAGTTCCTTTTGTGTTGGTCATCTGCTGCTGCACATATGGCGTCCTCTTAAGTGTGGGTTGTATACCCAGTGAGACTTCCTTGCAGAAATTAATTTTTTTCATTTGTGAGTAGTTAGGTTTGGGGGCTTGTGTCTACTCAGCACTGCGACTCCACCTGGTTTGAATCTATGCAGGTCCTACAAATGTTGCTCCAGTCTTTGTAAGTTCATATGTGTGTCAGTCTTGTCATGTTTGGAAGATGCAGCTTTCTTGGTGTTCTCCATCCTTTCTGGCTCGTACAAGCTTTTTCCCTTCTCTTCCACACAACTCCCTGATCCCTGAGGAGAGGGATTTGACAGAGACTTCCCAGTGAGGACTGGGTTCCAAGGTCTCTCACTCTGTGTGCATTATTCAGTTGTGGGTCTCTATAGTAATCCCCATCTACTGTGGAAGGATGCTCCTCAGATGATGGTTGAGTGAGACACTGATCTATGGATGCAGCAGAACACCCTTATGAGTCATTTTATTGTTACATCCCCTTAACAGGACAATAGTATCTGTCTGACTATACTCTTTATTCTTGCTAAGGAGTCTGCCTACCTGCCATTGATTTCCAGCTGACTCACCTCTCCTTCCACTTTCTGATTTTACAGGTCCTGTGTTTGTATAATTGTCCCGAATCATCATGATAAGAACCATTTGGGCTAGTAGTGACAATCCTATGTGTGCCAACAGCCTGTTTCTGTCTTTGGTTTACTTGTGTTATCCAGTATGTACTATTGCATTTTTTAGATCTATATAAAAGCAATGTGGGTTAAGATCAGCTATAAATGAGGAAAACAAAAAGACAAGGATAATTTGTGTCATATTCCTTTTCCAATATTACTTAATTATACAGAGCTCTCCCCACAACATGGAAGATGTAAAGGGAGTAAAGATTCAGCCCTGGCTTTAGGGAGTGACAGGACAGGTCAACAATGGTTGAGCAATTACCAATTAGAATATCCTGAAAGGGAGGTAAAAGACTGTAAATATATACCAGATGGCTATAATTAAAGTAATCATTTGTTTCCTGATTTCCTGTTAAATGTCTAGTATGAGTGGTCAGAGGTGTTTTATATATAGAGAAAATATTATTGGATGGGAGAGGATGCAAGAAGGTACCCCCAGAGTGTCCCTACCCTTTTCCCATTGCCTTCTCTTCCTCTTCTTTCCTCTATCTTACTCAATGCTTTCCCCTCCGTTTCTCTCATTTTGTTTCTCCGTTTCTCAGGGATTGCACATAGATTATATGTTGGGTAGATGTGCTTCTACTGCACTGCATTCCAGACCTAGAGAAGTCTTTGTAAAATGACAATCTGATGGCCTGATGATGCCATCCTACCCTGTAGAACATCCCACCTCCTTTAGAACACTTTCAACGACTGCTCTTCCTTGTCTTTCTTCTTCAGCCTTCTCTCTTAGTCCCCCTTGATACTATTCTAGTCACATGGTCTGTCTTAAAGTTCTACTTTGTATGCTTCACAATTTCATCTTATGACACTTCTTCCTTGACCATTTGAGTTTTGTAGTTTTCTTGTTTTGCCTTGTCTGTTCTCAGAGATTTTAAAAGGCATCCCTTGCTCCTGATATCTAGCTTTAGTGCTTCGCTGGGGCTTCTTGCACCACCTTTAGTGTTAGATCTTTCATTTTCTAATGGTCTCCCCTCAGAAGGCTTAACGCTCCATCAGGAGTGAAGAGCTGCTCGGAACAGTGCTCCATGAAGCATCTCTGAAGGTCTAATAAAGCATGGTGAGATTATCCCAGCTGAAACACTTAGAACAGGACTAGAAGGTTCTTGTGTTTCTCTCTGTATGATTTGAATATGATTTGACTATTCCCCCAGGAGTCCATGTGACTGGAGTCTTGGTTCCCAGTAGTTATGGAGTTGTCAGAATCTTTATGTGAGTCCTAATGGGAGAACCTTAAACCGGAAAGCGTGATGTCATTCTTGCTTGACCTTTGGTAGTTTTCAAGAAAGAGCAAGCCTACCTTCACACTCATTCTCACTTCTTAGCTGAAGATGCTGTTGCTGGCTCCCATATGTCTGCCCATCATGATGGCTGCCCTCTGTGATTCTCACCTTATGACAAATCAGGCTCCCTGATGTTGATCTTTGAGCCTTTAAATCTACGAACTAAATAAACACTATTTCTTCATATATACTCTGCCTCGGATGTTCCATTACCATTTTAAAAGGGTGACAAAGGCACTGTCTTTGGATTGGTATCTGGAGGCAGTAAGTACCTCTTTGTATGACCATATGACCTCTGTCAGGGTAGTGTTCCAACTGGTTGAAAACTGTAATGTTTACTTAACTTGAAATCAAATAGCTATCTAGACACGGTAGTTTCATGCCTATAATACCAGCTGTTAAGAGGCTGAAGCAGGGAGATTGCCTTAGCTTTAGGTCAGTCTGGGCTATGAAATGAGACCCTTTCTTAAAAACAAATGAGTAAAAAGAAAAGAATTGTGTAAATATACCACATCTTCTGTATCCATTCTTCTGTTGAGGGACATCTGAGTTCTTTCCAGCTTTTGGCTATTATAAATAAGGCTGCTATGAACATAGTGGAACATGTGTCCTTATTGCATGCTGGGGAGGCCTCTGGGTATATGCCCAGGAGTGGTATAACAGGGTTCTCTGGGAGTGTCATGCCCAGTTTTCTGAGGAATCACCAGACTGCTTTCTTTTCAGAGTGGTTGTACCAGTTTGCAATCCCACCAGCAGTGGAGGAGTGTTCCTCTTTCTCCACATCCTTGCCAACACCTGCTGTCTCCGGAGATTTTGATCTTAGCCATTCTCACTAGTGTGAGGTGAACTTTCAGGGTTGTTTTGATTTGCATTTCCCTAATGACTAAGGATGTTGAACATTTCCTTAGGTGCTTCTCAGCCATTTGATATTCTTCAGGTGAAAATTCTTTGTTTAGCTCTATACCCCATTTTTTAATAGGGTTATTTGGCTCTCTGGAATCTAACTTCTTGAGTTCATTGTATATATTGGATATTAGCCCTCTGTCAGATGTAGGGTTGGTAAAGATCTTTTCCCAATTTGTTGTTTGGCATTTTGTCCTATTGACAGTGTCCTTTGCCTTACAGAAACTTTGTAATTTTATGAGGTCCCATTTGTCAATTCTTGATCTTAGAGCATAAGCTATTGGTGTTCTGTTCTACTACTCAGCAATTAAAAACAATGAATTCATGAAATTCCTAGGCAAATGGTCAGAACTGGAAAATATTATCCTTAGTGAGGTAACCCAACCACAAAAAAACACACATGGTATGCAGTCACTGATAAGTGGATATTAACCCATCACATATCAATTAGTTTCCAAGAAGAAGGAAGGAGAGGCCCCGGGTCCTGGAAGGACTGGATGTAGCAGTCTAGGGGAATACCAGGACAGAGAAGCGGGAGGGCGTTGACTGGGGAACAGGGGGAGAGAAGAGGGCTTATGAGACTTTTGGGGAGGGGAACCGGAAAAGGGGAAATCATTGGGAATGTAAATAAAGAATATAGAAAATAAAATTTAAAAAAAAGAATTACATTTGGTCAATTGAGAAAGAACAAATGGCCTTAAAGATATATGTCAGAGAATCTTTATATATTTAAAATTTTAGTAATACCATTTCTATAGCAATTGAGTATATTGCTAAGCACTTAGTGTGTGCTGACTCATCGATGTAAACTCCAATGCTATAGGGGACATGCCATAGAAGGCACATCTCACAAACGATGAAATAGGCTCACAGAATCCAATTCGAAATCACCTGGTAAGGGGACCCCAGGAGCTGCCATCGGGTCTGATGTTAAGGACTTAGGCTTGCTGGAGATGGGTCAGTTGCTCATAAACTCAGGTCAGCTGCCAGGATTCCAATCATGATATTTCCACTTTAGGCAACTTCTGGGAGGCTACTTCACCTCTCGGGACATATATGTCTATATTTGTGCTTTTGAGGATCAATTACAAACTCCTCAGTGCAATTTCTGGCATAGATTAAATATGCAGTAAACACTGGCTATTTGCTAATGTTCTGTTAGGAATCACGAGAGCTGTTAGATACTTTCTTTTCCTCTGCCATTGACTCTTTACTGCTTCTTTGACACATCCTAAAGCTTTTCTTTTCTTGGTGGCTTTGTTATTTGATAAAATTTTAAATGAAATTTGATGAAAAATGCTCCAAGGAGTGAGACCCTGCAAGCCTCATTACTCAATTTCGTGGTCAATCACATTTCAAGGGAGATTTCAGAGGCCTTGAATTTTGGTCACAGAGATGGAGAGAGTGAAAACATGTCTTTTCCAATTAGGGAATGTATCACCAAGTCTACATGAAGCCTTAGAAAGAATCTAGACAGTAGCTGCAGGTAGAGAGAACTGAGCAAGGGCCTATGTGTTGCATCCCCACAATTAAATTTTTCACCAGTGGTCATAGATTATTCAGGTAGCTTCATCATCTTGTCTGTGACAATTTGAACATCAGTGTCTTCTAATTCCTGACTTCACTTAATGGGATGTGTTCTGAATCTTTCTGCTTAGTATCAGAGCTATGCATGCAACATCAAGACAAAACACATAAGGCAGCAAAGTTCCAATTCAAAACTGGCCTGCATTGTCCATAAAGGCCTATAACACAATATTAGGGCTTTAAGTGGATTTTATACTTGTTTTATTGTAAGATGTTATAGTTTGGTGCCACATTGATTAGTGAAGCTTTTTGAATTAGAAATAATTAAAATGTATGTGACAGACACTAGTGAGAGTTCTGCTTCTCTCTGATACTGTACATTTGTCTAAGTTCACTGATCTTCTGGGTATCAGTGTTCCCATGGGTAAATGATTGATGTGGACTACATGAGCATCCAGCAAACTAGAGTCCACCACTGCTGTAACACTGTATTCCCACTATTCTAATCTTCTTATATAGTATGCTATTTGCTAATATACTATATATTATATATCTATGGCTCCTTTTATTTACAAGAGCAGAGTTAAACCATTTAAATGCAATTTAGTTCTTGTTGAAATAATGTGTATCTGGCTACAATGTCTAGGTTGCACATGAATACATGGTATTTGGTGATCATTTCTCTACCTCCCTAATAACTGTACCTGATTAAAGTCCTCATCACTGTACCCAACACAAAGCCTGAGGTACACACTTCTACTTTATAAAAAACATTTTGCTGATCCTTGAACTTGATATTAACTAAAATAATTTCTTCTTCCAAGTTAGACCTACTGTCTAACTGAATGACCTTGGGCCAGTCCCTTACTATTTTGAGATCCCAGTGTCTTCATCTTTTTCAGGAAAGGAGACTTTCAGTGAGCTCATTGGGGAGGCTGAGATAACCTATGAATTAACAGAGGATGCAGAGTGATCAGAGCGCATGACAGAATGCTGGCACTGTCACCATTACATTGCTATCATTTTCTATTTCATTAAACAGCATCTATATATCTGTGCTTATGTCTATGTCTATATCTATATCATCTATATCTATATGCATGTCTATATCTATTATCTATATCATTTATATCTATCTATATCTATACCTTCTATATCTATATCTATATCTATCTGTATGTATAGTCACAAACAATACACATGTTATTCTTAGATGATTCCGGGTTCCTATCTCATGGTTACCTTAAGACAATCATTAAGAATGTCTAGGACCAGGTAAGAAAATGCCATTTCCAGTGTCAGTAGTATGTCCTTGTTTCGACAATTCTGCAAGTTCTCCCCATCAGTATGTAAGAATGGAAATGAAGTCTGGTGGTTCATGGAAACAAAAACCTTCCTATGTATTCTTTGCACAAATAAGGCAGAAGAGTATCGTTTTAAACCAATGAGGTATATAGTTAGGATATAAAGAAAAAAAAAGAATGGTATGGATTTGAGCAAGGAAACAGTAAGTTGACAAGACTCATGCACTGTAATTAAACCCATAACCCCTGCAGACAGAGCTGAGCACTACCTGAAGAGTTCTTCCATGTCTTAGCATATTCCCTATACAACAGTTTTTAGCACAGTCAATTTCTGTTCACTTTCTGCCAACACAAAGAAGAGCAGAGAGATTCTCTTCAGTCTTCTGGCTTCTAAACCAAATACAACCAAGGATCTCCAGAGGCAAAGTGTGTTTCCTGAGACAGTCATGGGAGGGGCAGCTCAATTTTATTCCCAAGGAGAAAGCAGCATCCTCCCCATCTCTTCCACTGCGGGTGCACTGCTCAACGCTGGTCAACACTCACCTGCAAAGCAATGCCTGTGTCTGCCCTGGAAGAACCGTGCTTTGCATCAGAGTGACTGCCTGAAGGGGGCATTTATGAACACAGTGTCCTATCCATGACTGTATCTCAGTGTTATTCAGCACAAAGCATCTTGATGGATTCTTAAGGTGAATTTGGACACTGACACTGAGTCTCACAGCTTTTGAAATGCTTTGAACCATTGGGAGTACCAATCGAAGCCACCGGTCTCAAATCTTCATAAAGAGAAAGTGAGAACTGAAACACAGAGGCGCAGGAACCGAGACTCTGGAGGCAACCAGGATTGTGTTCTTGGATTTTTACCGCTATATCATTTTTAATCAGATAAAACAGGTTCTTCGAATGGAAGTCAATATTATTATTTTCCTAACAGCTTTTAAATCATTTGCTACCTTTGTTCTCCTAGCTTCTCTTATTTAATGTCATATTGAGCCATAGTTTGGTTTTTTAAGAAATTTATTTATGCATGGAAGCAAACACGTTGCTGTGAGTAAGTAGATGGTGGATCTTTCTACATACACATGCATGCAATGTACTTATTTGGATTTTTTTGATTTTGAGTCTCACATAGCCCAGGCTGTGTGTGCCATGTAGGCAAGTATGGCCTTGAACTTCTGACTGTCCCTCCTACTGCCACCTCCTGACTATTGATATTACAGACAAGGACCAGCACATCTGATTTTTGTGGTGCTGGAGATAAAACCCAGGGTTTTATACTTGCTAATCAAGTACTCTGCCATCTGAGCTACACCTCAGGCCTCTCCATGTAGAATTTTATTTTCTGTGATATTTTTTCAGTTAAACGAGACCAGAAATGATCAATTCATATATCAGTCAAACAAATGAGCTCCTCCTGGGTGTTTCTTTAGTCTTATTTCTACCATGCATATTTTTTCAAATGTTTTTTGACCTCTTCCACTTACATCAATCTACACGATGGCTAATGATCAGACACTAGACCCTACAATTTTATAAAATCAAAACAAATAACCAGAGTTAGGTAATCATTTTTCTTATTGTTTCTGGTGATAAATTTTTTTTGATCGAAAACTTAATTTAGTCATTCACTCAATCAGTTTTTGATATGACCTATCCAGGGCCCAACATTTTTCTAACTGTTAAAGATACAGTGACAGATTCATTTCCATTTCTTCACTGATTTGACAAGGTAGAAGAAAAGTAAACAGGATTAGATACTTTTTTGATGAAGGAAGGAGACTAAAAACTGAAGTAACTCAAACTGTTATTGTTAGTTTTGTGCAAGTGATTTCTGAAAGACAGGGATAACCTAAATTAATTCAGTGTCTCCTCTCTCCTTTTTCCTGGACTCCACTCTAATACATACCAGGATTCTCTTCTCTCTTTTCAATAGTGGATTTTCTTATACTACCATTTCTGTAGCTTCTATGGTGAGAAGTTTACTGCTTTAGCTATATATTTACCTCTACAAACTCTGTAGAATAGTGAGAGAGGAAGAATCCTAGGTAACATTACTTTTAATTGAGAGTGAACTTCACTTTTCTCAAAATGAGCTTAAATTAGAATGAGAGAAGTTCTATGTGTTGAGGGCATGTGTAGCTTGTGGAGATGTGTGTAGGTAGAGCTCTACTCTGGAGCGTAGCCTTGGGATTGATGTATCTGTTTATATTCTCCTTCCTCTTTACTCTGTATCCCCAGGATTTTCTCTTGAATGACCAAGGCACCAGAAGAATTTCCCCATCTTTCAAGTCTCGTATCTACCCCAAAATTCGTATCTCAGAATGATCTGGATGCTTAGCACATCAGCCTTTACAGTGCGCTCCTCCCCTGTTCAAAATGTTAGGAACCTTAAACCTGTCTTGGGGATAGATATCACTGCCTTCAGGACCTTTCTTTCTCAGCTTGAGTGTCATATGCCAATGGCAACTCCAGTTTTATTCTCATATCTCTTAGAAATAAAGAAATAAATAATAAATCATGCCCAATCTTATTTTTGACAGTTGGATTTGCAGTGTTGGTACAAAGCTGATGCAGCCAGGGCCTTGATCATGAGTCATGGTTGTGATTTCTTAGAATGGATCCAAGATTCCTACAGACAAATGCATTCTGGAAACCAGGTCTAAAACTTGTTGGAAATGGTTGCTAATCTAATTTTCTCATTGTATCCTCCTAAGCAGTTCTACTAAGAGAAAGAATGTATAGAGGTCTTTACCTCAATTACAGCTCAGTTAACTCTACAGATAATTATAATTCCAGAGAAAATATAAGTTGGATGATAGCGGCAATCTTCTGATCAAAGGCCTCTCTCCCAGGACAAATTGTAGGATGTGTCGCAATGCAGGCACTGTTTTTGTTTCTGTTTCACCCCGAGTCACAAAGAAATCTGATTATTATTACTGTTCCTGTCTAGAGAAGCTTTCAGTTGGGGTTTGGGTGGCTCATAGTTTTTTTCATTATGGTACAAAGACAAGAGCACTAGTCGCTTTGAGGGTGGCCTTGCCCCTACAGTGGGCAGACCATGGTGACAATTTCATCTCTCCATGACCTCTGGAAGCTGTTATTTGAAAGTGATTTTTTTTACCAGTCATTTTCGTGTGTATGTGATATCTAAGGGGAGATAAAGTAGGGCAATTTTATATATATATATATATATATATATATATATATATATATATATTTTGCTTTTGTGGATTGTGACCATTAATACTTGGAGTAAATGTTGCCTTATGCCCTGAGCAAAGCACATCTGAACGCGGTACTTGTAGCTTCCTGTCCTTTGCTCTTCATCACTGAGCAGAGCCCCAGGGCCTGAGGCTAGCAGGTCAACAAAAAAGAATAGATGGAATTAATCCTCAAATACCTAAAGCTTCTGACACAGATTTTTTAAAAAAATGTTTGAAAACTCTAAGTCTTAGTATTTCCAGCCTTTGCTGAATCCACCCCCAAAATGTCACTGGCTTGGATGGATGATTGAATTAAACAAGTTGGTAATTCATCTCAAAAGTTAAAGTGACAGGAATAAATCCCAAAGATGTATATAAAGGTAAACTACACACACACACACACACACACACACACACACACACACACACACACACACAGAGTTGTACACATGCATACATATATTTAAACTTCCATCAAATTTCAAAATTTCCAAACAAAAGGGTTAATAAATATACTTTAGTTTTATGCAAATCACAAAACTTAACCAACATGAGAAACTGCTACCATTAATGACGAGAAGAAAATACCTGGCACAAACATGAAGCTAGTGTGACTTGATTTTGTCTGAAAGTGTGAGTCGAAAGCCTTTAACCACAGCAACAACAACCAATTCAGGAGCATTCGAACAACCTATACACGTATAAAAACACAAATGGGGACAAATTAGACTTTTTCATGAAATCATCATGGGACAATTGCTTGCAAATTGGTCTCTGACAGGCTTTGAGACATTGCTTTCTGATTTGAGTCTTTCTGGAGGGGACACTTCGATAGTAATTTGAGGTAATTGTATTTCTTCATTATACCTGCTTTAATGGGAAGATCCCACTCTGTTATACAAACTGGACTTTGCTTAACAGGGATTCGGCTCTTCCCTGCAGACCGATGGGGTGGGACCCTCGCTCCTCTCCACACCCTTTTTATAGCCATTTCTGTTTTCCTTCCTCTCATCCCTTGGACAGTGGCCTTGCTGCCAGTTTGTCAGAACTCTTCTAGTCACGCCTATAAAGGACCTCAGCTTTCTTTTTAGCAACATTTCCTCGGTATTTTGTCTTGATTCTCTCTCAAGAGGCGGGGAGTCCTGAAGTAGAAGCCTTGGGGAGAGCAAGGGCATGGAGATGAGGTAGTACACGCACAGGGCTGAGACTTCGTTCACTTGGCTTTGGAGAGTCCGTGCAGCTGTGTGCTCATCTGTGAAATGGAGATTTTTTAAAAAGGGAAGCTTCTTTTGGGGTTTTGAGGATTAAACGATATTTAAAAATGCACGTAGAATTCCTTGGCTCAGTGCCTGGGAAAGAACCAGAATTTGAGACAGGGGAGCTAAGATGCAGCTCACTTTCCTTCACTACCAGGACCTTTGTGCTACCTGACTTGTTCCCAGCCTTGCCTTTGTACACTCTTGAACCCCTATCCCAGCCTCACATGTCGGGCCCGACCGACCACAGGATCTCTAGACCTGGCAACAGGAAATTGTCTACATCCCTGTTCCTCATTTGGTAAACATCTTTCTTTCTGAGACCGACTTCAAACCAGCGATTCAGTCCGGGACAGAAAAACGAAGCTGCTGACTCAAGAAGCAAATTCCGCAATGGATGCTGGCTCCATGTACCTAAGGGCTTCCCTTGTGACCCAGGCCAATGAGAAGGCCCTTCCTACTCTCTAATACCAGTTCAGTTCCTAAAATATGCACATGCGCTCCCCAGGCAACCTGAGCCAGATGGTTGTTCCCTCAGACTTGGTTGGATCTCTGAGAAGATAGAGGTCTAGAGGCTACCTAGGCAAATCTGCCCTATAGTTCTGTGTTAAGTAGGTGGTAAAGAAGTGATAGAATTGGTTTACAAATTTCCTAGTGAATCTGTTAGCTTCACCTTCTACCATCTTTTCTCATTAACTCCACTTAGGTGAATTTATTGGAGTTTTCAAAAGGTTTCACAAGTTTTAGACACGTACATAGAGAGGGACCTCCCTCCCCGCCAAATAGATACGTTTTGAATCTGTAGGGCCAACAGGAAACCTTACTTTTTATCTTCTGAAGGTTCACAAGGATAATAGTAGCTAAAACAGGAGAAAAGACACAGATGTCGCAACGTGCAAAAACATGGAGCCTTGCACAGTCTGAGATTTGAAAAAAAATCAAACATCTCAAGTTAAATGTCTCTTTATGAGAGAGGGCAGTGGAGATGAAAATCATTTTTAGGAAGAGAGTAAATTAATTTTCGGGTGATGACATTAGCTTGGAAAGAATACAATGACGTGGAACAAAAGCCTGTCTGGCCTTAGAATAGGGAATGGGCTGTAAATTATTCTTTGTGGAATATCAAACAGGGTCGGAACAGAGGGCAATGGCATGTGGTGAGATTTTGTCCAGGAGTATCGACAGACATCTTCTCTTCCTCCTTGGAGTTTAGCCTTGTCTGTTTAATGAAACTTTAGGAGGACGGCGGAAGGCATTCCTCTTTCTTTTTGTCAGATCTGGGAACTACACAGAATTTATTTTTCCTGTGTTGGGAGGAGATGAAGTAAGGGCAAATCAGAAGTGCCTTGATTTTTAGGTTGATCTTTAAGAATTGCGTGTGTGTGTGTGTGTGTGTGTGTGTGTGTATCAGTATGTGTCTCTGTGTGTGTCTCTCTGTGTGTGTCTGTGTGTCTGTCTGTCTGTGTCTCTGTGTATGTTTGTGTATGTCTTTCTCTCTGTGTATGTGTGTATGTCTGTGTGTGTGTGTCTGTCTGTGTATGTTTGTGTATGAGTGTGTGTGTGTGTGTGCCTGCCTGTCTGTCTGTCTCTCTGTGTATGTGTGTGTATGTGTGTATAAGTCTTTCTCTCTCTGTGTATGTGTGTATGAATGTTTCTCTCTCTCTCTCTCTCTCTCTCTCTCTCTCTCTCTCTCTCTCTCTCTCTCTCTCTCTCTCTCTCTGTGTGTGTGTGTGTGTGTGTGTGTGTGTGTGTGTGTATGTCTGGTCAGCCTGCTCCAGGGATTCTCCTGCCTCCATCACTCCAGTGCTGGGATTATAGCCATATGCTGCTTCACACAGCTTTTTACTTTGGTGCTTGGATAGGACTCAGGTCCTCATGCTTCAACAATGAGAACTTTACTAACAGCTTTGTCCCCAGTTGAGTCTTAGGCACTCAAGGCACTGGATTTTAGGAATCATTTTCTGAGGCCTGAGCCCTCCTCTCGATGCTAAGTGAGCATCAGTATGGCCCATCTTGTAGAGTTCCACGGTTGTGCAGAGACCAAGGCCGGGATTACTGAGCTGTGGGTTTCCAGGGCTATCCCATGTAAGCCCCTTGCCACAGTCCCAAATGACTTGCTTCATCCTCATACCTGTGCTCTGCCATCTTGATCTTGTGGGTTTACCTAGGAGCTGAGGCACTTATGATAGCACCCATATGTACAATTATTTGAATCTAATGGAAGCCATCCTGGAATCCCTACTACATGACTTGGAGCAGGGGAGGCTCCAGAGGTTTTTAAATGAGTAAGGCCCACCTGGAGATGAAGGTGATTTTCCCAGTCACATTCCAAGCTGAGCTTTTATATGAAACCTTCCTATCCAGGGCTAGAAACCAGCATAGCACAACAGGCTAGTGGCACAGGAATGAGGAATTCAGTGTGGAGGCCTGACACTCCCCAGAGACTCAAGAGTGAGGATCCCACATAAGGTAGGACCCTGGATTCATCCAAGACTGGAAATCCCATGCATATCACACAGTCTTAGCCTCGCAAGACCAAATGCGACAGAATACAAACCATTCACATCCTCAATTGCATCTGAAGCATCCAGAGATGTCCAGGGTTAACTTTTCACTTACTTCAACTATCACTGAGGTTTAAAATAAAAAAAAATCTTTTGATATTGATTCTTATAATAGACAATGATTTGAAATAAAACAGCTCAGCAAGTACTTGACCCGAATCTACTTTTAAACAGTCATCCTGAATTCCTGAAAGTGGAGACTGAAGGGCTTCCAGATTTAGCTTTTGCTATTGAACCTGGAACAGTCAGACTTCACCATTGCTATTAACGTATGACTTCTCATAAGAATGACATTATATCACTTTAAGGTCTTATCTAAGAAACTAAAAACCCTTTGTACCTTGCTCCTATGCTTTTTTGGCATTCTGACATCTCCACGAGGAACAATTGTTCAATATGTAAAGTCTAAACGACTCTTTTTATTGAATAAAGTATTGTGTTATTGAATGAATCACAAAGCAGCAGTCTCCTTTGCGCATTAACTTTGAATCTGCTGCTTCGAGCAAAATCCTGATTTTTCTTTCAGATGCTAATAACATACTATCCAGGCTAGGCAAGGTTATTCTCTAAAAGGAATTGGTAAGAATTGGTTTGCTTTCATTATTTATCTGCTTGATAATGGTTTCTTAGAGTCACGGAATAAACTTTGTTCCTTATTGTCCATTATGGTAATTTAAGCTCACCTGATGTTTTTCTATCTTTGGTAAGTTATTATTGGTTGTACTAAGTGTGATATTATTAGTTTTTGTTATAGAACAATTTAGTGAAAACTATACTCTTTGATGACTCATGTTGTGTCAATTTTTAGTAAAAAAATGAAATGAATACACTAGATTAAAACTATTAAAATTATTAGCACATATATAATATTTTCTGAGTGATTTACTATCATGGAGAGATTATGAGACTCAAACTAGATAGAGATATCTAAGTGCTTCTGACAACAGATTAGATCTAGCTGTCTTGGAAGGGTCATAGTGCTTGAGTCACTGTAATATTTGTAATCTCCGTTTTCTCACTCGTAAAACATGACGGAAACTCTAATAGGGCCAACATCAGGAACAATTGTGACATTAAGTCCTTGAGAACAGTTTGGTGACTGTACACTGTTCATGCTACAGAACCACACGCACACATAAATTAATATTATCACTTGAACACACATTAACTCACTTTCAGGGAGTGAAAAGAATTGTTTTACCAATTTTGTAAAACAGAGTTTGGAAGAGTGGAGACAAGAGTCCAGAAACTGCAACTTAATAATCAGCTCACATGACTGACTGTATCCTGGCTGCATATACTCTGTTGAGTTGGGGGGAAGGGATGCAGTGACTAGAGCCTATTTAATCTCCATGATCTATGTAGCCAGGATAATGACTTTCTGGACAATGTGTCCAGTGAAGTGAGAGTCAGCCTTGAAGCTCCAGATACTTGAAAGTCCACTGAAAAGCCCTTTTCTTAAGTTCCCTTTCCTTTCCAGGTCATGATGCCACTGTATTATATCCCCAGCATCTCAGGAAACCACAGAAGATGGAAGTAGAGTCCACCTTAGTCACAGGTTTTTACTTTTTCTGCTTAATGACTTAATTACATGCTGATGTTGTCTGGTGAGAAGAACACATCATTCTATTAATAATGAAACTTGGAATGCAGTCATAACTCTGACAATGGTTATGTCTATCTTCCATGTATGCCTTCAGTAAAGATAATGCTTATCCATCCTAGTGGGCCCTTAGCCTCTTCACTCAATGTGCTGAGTCCAAATGTTTTTAGGAGTAGAAGTAACTGAACATTCTTGTCTACTTGTCTTTGAAAACCTTTCTATATGAATCTATGATATGTGTATTGTGTGCTCACATGTACATGTACCCATGTGGGCACGTGCATGCCACAGGGTGCATGTTGCAATCAGAGGACAGCTTCAGGTGTCAGTCCTTGGCTTCCACATCACTTGAGTCAGGGTGTCTTATTATTCACCATTTCATATGTTAGGCTAGCTCAGCATAAACCTTCATGGATTCTTGTGTCTCTGCCTCCTATCTGGCTGTTAAAACTCTGACTGCAGACATGTACTACTGGGTCTGGCCACCCAAACCCAGGTCCTCATGCTTGTACCAAAAACATTTCAGTCACTGGGCCATCTCTGTGGTGTCAGTATATTTTTACAGCTAGAGATATTGCGGTTGAAAGGAATTATGTGTCTCATCCAGGCCCATATTTAGTAGGCTTCTGGAGTTCCTAATTCCTAGGTTGACCCATTCTACGATACCTCACTGCCAGCCAGGATCTGATAGTCATTTCATGCATGTTTGTAGCCAATATGCATATCCATTGGCCTTAGACATCAGTAAGAAATCACAAACAAGTATAAGTATTATATAAACCATGGTGCTAGCTCTATTTTTTTTTTCTAGAAAAAGTTATCAAACCTAAATCTATGACTTTTTGTCTTCCACTGTGCCATGGTTATCATCAGATTCCCATTTTCCATTGGAAATAGAATATTTTGTTGTGTCTCACAAGCTAAGAAAGCAATGTTCATGCTACTAGAACGGAATGAAAGTATAATTTTGATAAATTAGTGCTGGCTGGCCAAACCAATTTCACTACTGTCCAAAATATCACAAAGAATGTGATTGACTGTTTTTATACTTTAGAAAGCATTGCAAGAAACTTTTTCTGTGTTGATATTTTGCCTGTAGTGCTTTTGCGATGTTAATTTAAAATAATTGGTTCTTCTTTTGAATGACTGTGTACGGTAATGATTAATTTGTGGGTCAACTTGACTGGGCTAAAGATATCAAGAAAGTGGGTAGGAGATTATTTCTGGGTTTGTCTGTGCTGATGTTTGAATGTGTTTTAATGTGTGAATATACTGGAAGAGTATCCACACATCAGTAGATAATCAAGAATATGTGTCCCCACCAATGTAGGGTCACATCTTCTCTATTGAAAGCAAGGATGAAAGAAAAGGCGGCATGAAGAATTCTTTCTCATCTTACATCATGGCACCTATCTGTTCCTGTCCTTGAACATCAGAGCTCCTACTTTGAGCATTGGGATTTACAGCATCAACTGTCTCCTGCCACCACTGCATGTTCCTCAGCTTCATGCTCAGGGCTTTAGCCTCATGCTGACGGTATTAGTCAGCTCTTGAGACAGCCTTAGTCCTTTAGACTTCACTGAATTTGAGTGCGTCTCCAGTTTACAGATAACATTCACAAGAGTTCTTTCCCTCCTTAATGGCATAAACTAATTCCCATAACATGTCTCCTTCTTCTGAAACACTTTTTTTTTTTTGGTTTTTCGAGACAGGGTTTCTCTGTATAGCCTTGGCTATCCTGGAACTCACTCTGTAGACCAGGCTGGCCTCGAACTCAGAAATTCACCTGCCTCTGCCTCCCAAGTGCTGGGATTAAAGGCGTGCACCACCACCGCCCGGCATCTCCTTCTTCTGTATGTGTATATATCTGAGTAGTTCTTTGTTTCTGCAGAACCCTAATAAATATACATATTTTCATAAATTCTCAAGGGAATTTTAAAAATGCCAGCATCTGAGTGTCTTCATTTCTTTGTAATTTAACTCAATACTTACTAATTATTTACTTTGTCACAAAAGTTTAATAATTATTTGCAAGCAATAGTGAAACATGAACCAAGTTAGTCATATATTTCTTGCCATATATTATAGTAATATAGACTCCAGTATCAAGACAAGAAAAAAAAAACATTGGGAAGACACAACAAGCTATCAAAGACTGTTCTAGAAAGAAAAACAGGGAGTTCTAAATAAGTGTATAAAAGAAAGAATTGTCTGTGATAATTTCTCAAGCTGGAAGTAAAAAGTCCTGTTTTAAGTAAATATTTAGGTGTCAAATGACCTAGTGACTATTCTTAAGAATTGTTGTTCCCACAAAAATAGTCAGTATAAAATGATAACCTATGGATGCAACAGTGGCAAGTGTATCTTGGCAGTAATCAACAACTTTCTAACAGAACATAAGACCTACTCATCAAGAGAGAAATCATGCCTGGTACTGGTAGCCTAGCTAACTACCCAGAGCTAGTGACAGGACTGATCACCAGTTTACTAAACTAGAATAATACCTAACTACAATCTAAATATTTGTCTTTAGGCACACACATAAGAGTAGGCTCTGGCAGTGCCTGACGAATACAGATGCAGAAGCTTGTAGCCAACCATTGGACTGAGCGCAGGGACCTCAATGGAAGAGTTAGGGGAATGACTGAAGGAGCTGAAGGAATTATCAACCCCATAGGAAGAACAACAGCATCAACTCAACTGATGCCCCAGAGCTCCCAGGGACTAAACCACCAACCAAACAGTATACACGGAGGGACCTATGGCCCCACTGCATATGGAACAAAGGATTGCCTTATTTGGAATCAATGGGAGGGGAGGCCCTTGGTCCTGTGGGGGTTTGATGCCCCAGCATAGAGGGATGCTAGGGTGGTGAGGCGGCAGTGGGTGAGTTGATGGGGGAATAACTTCATAGAGACAGAGGGAATGGGATGAGGGGTTTGTGGAGGGGAAACCAGGAAGGGGGACATTTGAAATGTAAATAAACAAAAAAACCAGAGAGAGAGAGAGAGAGAGAAAGAGAGAGAGAGAGAGAGAGAGAGAGAGAGAGAGAGAGAGAGAGAGAGAGAGAGAGAAAGTGGGCAGGAGAAATAACCATGGAATTTCAACTCTACACACATAACTACAAACCACCCAAGAAGGGTTGAGTAGAGAAAATAGTTTTCTCTAGGTTCTCTAGGGAAAGGCATATCTACTGGTTATTCAATATCAATGGTCAGCCCAGAAAACAGACATACAAGTAATAGTATACACACTGGGCAGGTAACATTGCAGAACCTGTGTGTCTGTATGTGTGTGTGTGTGTGTGTGTGTGTGTGTGTGTGTGTATTTGTGTAATAACAACTAGTAAAAAAGGTCATAAATTTAAAAGAGAGCAAGGAGGGCTCATTATGGGATGATTTGGAAGAAAGAAAATGAAAGGTCTGGCAAATGTAGTTATATAATAGTCTCAAAATAAAAGAAAATATAACACACATTAAAGTGAGAATCGTTCACAAGCAGCAAAGTCCCAGAAGAGAACCAAGGGTAGCATCAGTGTGTAAGTGTGGAGGACCTGAAAGGCTAAGTGGAATCCTGGCCCCCCAGTCAGTGAGTCAGAATTGCTAAAATAACTCAGTTTTGGAGAAGAGAGTCGAGGCTAATGGAGATCAGGTGATCACCTCCAAGAGGCCCGAGATTTGATGGAAAAGCCAATTTTAATCACCACACTAGAAAGGCAAAGGAGAGTTAAATATACAACTATGAATAGCCTTAAGAAAATACTTCAATATAACACATCAAATAAGCACACTGATGGTAATACCAGGTTTGCTGAAGCATGACTGTAATACTCCTTTAGTTTCTAAGAAGCACAAGCAGTTGAAATAAGCTAGGAAGGTTAAGTTATTAGATTTATGAAGATAAAAGATTGTGCATATTACTTGCTTACATGTAATTTTCTTTATTATCCTCAGAGATCTGGGTTTATATTTATAAATCAAAAGCAATCTCTAGCTCTGGTGGGGAAAAGTAATTAAAAAGTAGTTTGTTACATGTGTCTATTGGAATAGATAATTTCAGGCAAGTGATTTTGATTAAAAACCTAGATGATTACAGTTATATACATTGAGGTAAAGGAGAAAATAAATGTTACAATCAGCCCGAACTCGTAAGTGATGGAAATTCTCAAGCACAAAGAGGACGTTTTTGTAACCAGCCTGTTTATATCAGAAATGTTGACCAAACATGTTCAAGAAGAGAAGAAGGAAGTCTTGGATTTTATGTTCTCTGTGTCATCCTAGGAACCACTAATGCCATTGCTGAGTCTTGTAGGTGGCCTTCAGAATGTACGAAGACAGAGCAGCCTCCTCCCAATTAATTAATCCCAGTGAGCAAAGCAAGTACAGCAACAGACCCGTCAATGGAAACTATAAAAGGATGTGGAATATTGACATATACTTTTGTTTGTATAGGTTTTATTTTCATAGATTAGAAAGAACACCTATAAGTAAAAATTTGAGTTTTAAAAAATAAATCTCTGGAAAAGAGAAACATCTCCCTTGACTGCTATCTGTCTATCTACTTTCTGCCTTAGTCAACTCATATCTGCTGCTGTTCTCATGGGAAATACATCTTCTCAGTCACATTTCCCTTTATGCATTGACTTCAAAATAAAGGGAAATCAATATTAGGTGACCAAAAGGGCAAGCAACAGCTGTTTTGTTTTATTCTACCATTTAGTTTTATCCTATCAAAAGCAACTCACGTCACCATGGTTTGGAGACCAATACTGATTCCGAAGAAGTAACCTTAATTTTACATGTTGACCTCAGCAACAGGACTTTATAAATTCTTTGTTCAAAATCTAATAATCACATAATGGATGACCCCTCCCCCCACCTTAAAATCTCAAGTTCTTTCAGATAACTTTTTAATTGGATAAGAAAACAGACCTTTTGGTGTATTTATGATTCATTATTTAAAACACGGTATCATTCTTTTTGGGCAATAGCCTTATTCATTCACTCAGAAACACTTTTTGAGTGTGTACAATGAGATACTCATTAAGATGCCAAGGAAACAGCAGCGAGTTGCACAGGTACAAGCCAAGAAACCCCTTCAGTAATGGAGTTAACATTCTATAGCTGCAAGGCAAGTAATAGCACATACTAATCAGGTGACAGCATACAGCATGTGAGAAGCGATTTTGAAGCTACTCAAATGAGTAGAGGTGTTTGTGGTTTGGGGATGCCTGGGGTCGGGCATGGTTGAGGAGAACTGATGAAATGACAGGAGGGAGGAAAACATAGAGCCCTGAAGGGAATACTCCAGTGTGTTTGAAAGACAGCATGTTGTCTGGTGTGCCTGGAATAGAGTTTAGGAAGTAGAAAAAGAGAAGACTACATGAGAAAAATAGGCAGAGTGAAGACATTTTCCCACTGTTCTTGTAAATGATAGACTGAGACAACAATGGTATAGATAGGAACACTAATTAAAGGCTGTGGCAACAATCCTCCTAAATGTCACCACCTAAAGTGGCAGGGGATGTGATTAGCAATGGAGGTGGTCAGTTATTGGATAAAGAGTATGCTGGTGAATAACAGCCAGTAGAATATCCTGAGACCATATTGTAGGATGAAATGAGATTTGGTACGATCAACTAGAATGATCGAGGTGACATTAACTAAAACAAGGGAAACTGGATGTTCAGAGGGCAAAGCTGTAGCTGGGATTATCTGGGTGGATTAGAAGTTTAAAATCTCCTTTAGATAAACAGATGAGCATGTGAAGCACTCATTTTAGTATGCACATTTTTAATCCAAAGGGGTGGTCTAGAGCACTCATAGAAGCTGAGATCCATTTAATATTTTGATGCTGCCTCAGATTGCTTACAGGCGGCAATCTACAATGTGAGTTTAGATTAAGAGAAATGATGTGAGAACCAGGCTACTATATCCATGGCGATTAAAGTGATTCTACAAATAAAATTATGGAGAAATGGCCAGGGAAGTCAAGGTAAATATGGACCCGAGTGATGATACATTTTCTGGAAAGAGGGAATTATCCACTTGTTAAATTGTCTGATGCTAAAAATGACAATAAGTTGTGACGGAGTGACTTAAGCCACGTGTAGTAAGAATTTCTGCTTGATCACAATAGTTTGAAAGGCAGACTGTGTGTATGTATAGCCTTATTTGGTCATCCTGGATGCAGTTGTGTTAAAAAATACTGTAGTGGAGTGTTTTAGGAGTGGCTAGACAATGTTTCCTCAAACTTGAATAATAAGTTATCTATTTAAAAATTTTGTTAGTTTTATGATTTTTATGATCTGTAAATTGAATGACAATTCCTGGAAAGAAGCTGTGTCTGCAGATACTAAGTAGAAAAAAAATTCAGTAGTGGGAGATCTGAATATTACAGGTGCAAAGGCTAATTGCCTTATGTTGGGCTAATTTTAGCATGCTGGAATAGCCATTCCTTGCTCATCTCTGTGACTAATAGAACTCTCATGGAATCTGTTAACTTAGCGGACCTGTGGTTCCCATCAATCCCAAAGCTAAGCATGTCAGCAGAGAGCATCTTAGGACTAAGGAGAATTCCCCCCCCCCCGCCTCCATCTTACTGCACTTGCCACTCTGACATACCCCCAGTGTATTTCAAACTTGCCTTGATTTATGTCTTTCTTTGTTTTATAAAACTATAGCAACCTCATGAAACCAATTCAGTTTTAAAGCATGGAATTTGGTATAACCTAAATCTGTGTTCCCAGGCCACTGTCACTCAAAATGGCTCCAGAGTAAACTACTTCTTACTCGATTTAAGATGAGAACTGTTATTTTTGTGTCAACAATACCCAGTGAAGTCAACTGCTTATATAAAAAAGAAGTATGCAATTGATGTGTTTGACAATTACCTACACAGCTGTAGAACCATCACCGTAATTAAGAGGATGAACATATGTTTATCTCTCCTAATGTATTCTCGTAGGTATCTGTGGCATACACTCCTCCTGTCCTAGCAGCCAGTGGATCTCTTATCTCCTGCTATAGATTAGGCATTTATAATGTTTCTGTAAATATTATCTCCAGGGATCACATTTTCTTTATGTGTATTTGAATTTGT